>CM063504.1:170055123-170062623 GCA_032207245.1 Pardosa pseudoannulata | reverse complement strand
AAGGTTGGCAAACCAAGTTTATTCGTTTATACTTCTTAAGGATTAACAAAAAAAGTTGTTGATCAGATCGCATTAAGATAAAAAAAACAATGTCATTTATGCTAATTATTAAAATTAAAATTATTAAGAATAAAAAACAAGAAATTAAGGCTCGACTTAATTTAAGGAAAACTAAATAAATACCATATGTGTTACAGCGACATCTATAGGCGGATTTTTGTACTAAAATTTTTACCTAATAAATGTCTAGCGCATCTTTTGAATTACCTGTAGTTCCCATTATATCTCATTTAGACCAATACAAAGTTTTCTAGAGTATTCAGAATTGGCGAACTTATTGCTTGCTAACATATATATATATATATATATATATATAAATATATAAATATATATATATATATATATATATATATATATATATGTATGTATGTATGTATATCCTTTTAAGTAATTTTTAGTTTTTTGTGCAGTGAACTCAAATTGTAATTTATTTAAAAAATACTCTTTTATGCCACAGTTATAATATATATATCTATTGTCTTGGAGTATATAAGATTAAATATCTGCATAAAAAGGAATATTAAAAACAAAAACATCAAACAGATTTACAATATTTCTTTCCCTCGAGAGCTTAGAAATCAATGTATATCATTTACTGCTGATTAGTTCATTGCCTGCATAACATTCCAGTATGCATTTACAATGCATTTGAAATAGCATTTACATTTAGTAAATCAGTGTTTTCTTTCTTCTGATTTAATGCAGACTAAGCCTGCAATTGCCATGGAAATCATTTTAATACATGGAAGATTTTCCCTTCTGCTCGCCCCGCTAAAACTGGGTTTATTAGCTCTGGCCGTTAATATTACGGTTTATTAATATTTGCATGAAGCACGCTATACAATCCGTATTTGATATCGACTTGATAGTATGTTCGCCCTTCCAAATTATGTAGTATTCATTTGGTCATGTGGTGATTAACAATAAGATTTTGTTGCCACATTAACTTTTCTTTTATCTCATTTTGGTTGTTATACAACTTGCCATGAGTATACACTTTACCGTTTAACCGTGTGCTTGTTCTTTACACATATTTTGAAATTTATAATTCAGAAAACATATTCCATGTCTGGGACATTCAAAGGTTTCAAAACCCATTTTGATGGTGAAAATCCTGTTTACTCATGCAGGGAATTCCACCATTTTCACAATTCTATTTTACGAGGCAGATAATCTTTCCCATTAATTTTTTTCAACTTAAGTTACATGACAAATTTTCAGTTTTTGAATATATGACAGTGATTCAAATTTTATGTGAAAATAGTTTTATTTATTATAAAGAATTAAGCCCGTCATATTACAGGATCAGTAAAAGTTTTAATTTTCCAGAATTGTAAAGTACCCTATAAGAGAGGTATAAAAATGGTTTGATTTTTGCCTCAGAATTATCTGGTACATGCTCAATAATTTATTTATCTTTACTGATCGAATGCTAGCTTCCAATATAAATATATATTATATTATAGGATGGACAGTAGAGATTTTAATATTGACAACGATTATTTGACAGTATATATGAATGATATCCAAAATTAGGTGAATTGTTTGCAAATCATGTGGTTGTGTATAAAAAACAAACACACAAACGAACAAACTTCTTAATTTTCAAATATAAATAACTGAAATGCTAGATATTTATTAGTCCGTTAAATAGACTCGTATACTTTTATGAGTAGGATGATGACTTTTATGAATTATGCTTGATAGAAAGGGGGATTATTTATTACTAGCATATAGCCCGTCATATGACGGGATCAGTAATTTTTTTAATTTTCTAGACTTGTAAAGTACCATATAAGGCAGGTAATAAATGGTTTGTTTTTTGGCTGAAAATTATCTGGTACAAGCTTAATAATTTGTTTATCTATACTGACTGCATGCTAGTTGCCAACTTTAATTTTCTTGTCATATTACGTGATAGGATGGAGAGCAGAGTTTTTAATATTGAGAGAGATTATTTGGCGGTATACATGAATGATTTCTAAAATTTAGCGAATCGATTGCAAACCGTGTGGCTATGTATAAAAAACAAACACACAAACGAGCAAATTTCTTAATTTTCAAAGATATATAACTTAAACCCTAGGTATTTATTAGTCCGTGAAATAGACTCCTAGTCCTTTATGAAAATAATTTGTTGTTAATACCGGTGATAAAATTTTCATTGCAACAAAAAATAATCAATGATTAAATTTAAAACTATCACATATGTACCTACTCTATTATTTAAGCCAAGTATAAAAGAAAATGATTTATGTAACAGTTAAATTCAGTGTTAAAACATGTGAAAATAATGCAAATGATTTAAAATAAAAAATGATTAAATGAGATGGTTAAAGGAATGACTTCATAATGCTAGAAAAAAATGTTATTTTCACCTATTTATTATGCAATAAATTGATAAATTTAATTACCTGCTTTTAACAGGGGAAAATAGGACTGTATATAATGGTATTTAACGCTTGAAAAGGGGGAAAAGGCTGGATTTCGAACTTTTTAAAGACTAGAGTGTTTTCCACTGTGATATGAATCATGTTTATACAAATTTATTTTAGAATGGGATCTATAGTTTAGGAGAAGATAAACTTTACTAGCTTTGAATTTTGCTAACAGTAACTCATCAAGAATCCAATCGGATGCCTCTATCAATTCCAGGTCCAACCGCTTCATAAATTGGAGGACAGACAGACAGGTAACATTTTAGTAACAGGCTATTATTATATAGGTGATAAATTTAAATTGGAATATATAGGACATCATACTGATTTTAGAATAACCGACTATCATTTGAAATATTTAGCAATGTTCCTGTCTCAATAACAGTAACAGAAATTCATTAAATTTTTTTTTCTTTCAAGTGAATATTTTTTTCTCCTTTCACCTTCTGTTTCCATAGATAAATTGCCGGATAAGAGAGGGCTATATTTATGGATTTTTTATTTATTTATTTTAATTTTACCAACAAATATTGAGTGCGCATGATCAACGCCTCCTAGAGACTCGAAACCAATAGCAATAAATCCTCTTCCTTCAAATTCTTCCGAACACTGAACGATAGCAGACAGCGTTAAGAACTGAATATCCTGGGTCAAGCTGTGTAGTTCAGAATTTACTGTGAAATAGGTGCAAGGACATTGACTTGAGTTGGCACGACTTTAAAAGTTGAAGTCATAAAATTGAAGGGGAAATACACTGGTGTGCAAAACTTAAGCAACAGGTGGATTTTTTTTGCCATAACTCCAGGAGATATCATCTGAGAGATATGGAATTCAAAAATGAGGGAGGGTATTATGTACGCAAGGGATGACGACCAAACAAAAACAAGAATGTAATCAAACAAAAACAAGCTTTATTGAACTCAAAATATCGTGACTCATGAATTCTTATCCAAGCGGAAGAGCAAGCAGATGTTCTTTGATATGGGATATGCTCTCCCCTAACCGAAATGGTTGTTTCGCACCGTCTCCGCATACTCAGAACCAGCTGGTCTGACATTTCTTGTGGTAGGAGTGCCCATTCCGCAATCAGCATCTGTTTGAGTTGTTGGGCGTTCCCCGGAGAATGTCCGCGGGCTGCAATGCGTCTTCCTAAAGCCTCCCCCATATGTTCAATGGGATTTAAATCAGGGGAGTACGCTGGTCAATCTATTCGAGTGATATTTTATGGCAAACAAAAACCCCACCAGCTGATTAAGTTTTGCACACCAGTGTAGTATAAAAAATAAGGTTGTTTGAGTTTGGGCTGACGCTATAAAAAACAAAGTATAAATAAAGGTTCGTTCAGTGAAGTACGCAATACATAATTAGATTATAGAGTTTCGAAAAGTGAGACATCATAAATAAAAATAATCAGTGTTCTGAAAATTGTTAATCTCAACTCCCTTCCTTCAGACAAGGTAAGGACCACTTAAATGAGTAATTTTAAGCATATTGTGGCACTACGGTGGCCATTCATTATACATTAACTGAACTCCATAGTTTAATTTATTTCTCTACGAGTTTAAGACACATTTAAGCATTATCTAATAATTATTGTTTCCAACTGCTCTTACACGGTTGCTGGTGTCTATTTCTTCTTTCTTCTCAGAGTCCTTAAACTTGCCTTTGAGAATCTATATCTAGTTAACTATATCTAGTTTCAATTGGTTGGCGACCCCTTTGTTAGTCGCTTTGTTGTCAACCCCTCCTTCACTGGTGAACACATTCTGTACAACAGACAAACTGGAAGACTATTCTTCAACAGGGTCGTAACTAGGGCTTGGCAAAAGTGGTATTTACTACGACGTGGTATTTATCAGTCATAGATGCGCTGCACCGTGATGAAAATGACGTTTGAAAGAGAAAGACTCACCCCGAATTTAAATAAGGGAATTTTTTTATTATAAAATTCAATTTTTTTTATAAAATAAAATGTGTTTAAAAAATGTCTTTATGAGTTTTCTTAGTTTTCAAAAATGGTTTTCAAAAATGCTTCTAGAGACTAAACTTGTTATATATTCTTATAAAATGTTTATCAAATATTACTAACATGCTTTAATATAAATCCGGTTACTCGTTTTAAAATTTGAATTAATTAAATTTATTTAAAATGAATTTGAATTTAGAAATTCGTCAGTTTTTTATGAAATATCAACGTACAAATAAAAAATATTCTCCTCAATAAACTATTCAAGTCGTCAGCAAAATAATACCTCCAGAGTGTTCAAAAAATGTTTGTAAGTATTTATAAATGTAAAATTAGAAGAAAAAATCAATATACTAGGAACATTTTAAGATCTAATAAAGTATTTTGTGAGTTCATTCTAAATATAGCATATAAAAAAAAAAAGTTTATGCATTTTCTCACTATATTTGGTTTTAAGGCCAGTTTTTATCACGGGATCCAAAATAAGACCTTAAGTTAAAAAAAAAGTTAAAGTAATTGAATTTTTTAATTAAAAAAATTCAATTTTATTTATAAAATAAAATGTGTTTAAATTTTTTTTTATGAATTTTCTTATTCTTTAAAAATGCTTCTAGAGACTAAACTTGTTACATATTCTTACAAAATGTTTATGAAATATTCCTAATATGCCTTAATACCGTTATTCATTTTAAAATTCGAATTTATTAAAGTTATTTAAAATAAATTTAAATTTAGAAATTCGTTAATTTTTTATGAAAATTCAAAGTACATATAAAAAATATTCTCTCAATAAACTATTCAATTAATCAGCAAAATAATACCTTCAGAGTGTTAAAAAATGTTTTTAAGTATTAATAAATGTAAAATTGGAAGAAAAAATTAATATACTAGGAACAATTTAAGAATTAACAAAATATTTTGCTGGTTCAATCTAAATATGGGATATAGGGGAAAAAAAGGTTATATATTTTTTCACTTTATTTTAATTTTAATTTTTTAAACACATTTTATTTTATAAATATAATTGAATTTTATAATAAAAAAAAATCCCTTATTTCTACTCGAGGTGAATCGTCCTCTTTCGGACATCATTTTCATCGCTGTGCTGTGCCCTATGATTGACGTGGCCGCTTCAAATACCACCTTTGCCACGCCCTACTTACTGCCCTGTTGATGAATAGCCTTCCAGTCTGTCTACTGTACTCTATATGATCACAAATAAATTAGGGGGTGACCTCCAACTGGAGACTAACAATGGGATCGCCAAGTAAAAGTTAACTAGATACAGAGGCTTAGGGGCAAGTTTAAGTACCCAAGAAGAAAAAGGAAGAATAGACTCCAGCAACCGTGTAAAAGCAGTTGCTAACAATAATTATTAGGTAATGCTTAATTGTGTCTTAGACTCGTAGAGAAAAAAAAATAAAATTATGGAGTTCAGGTAATGTATGATGAATAGCTACCGTAGTGCTATTCATCATACATTACTTGCACTGTATTTGGTGGAAGGGGTGCATACCAGTGTTTTGCCACGGGCTTCAAAAATACCTAGTTAAGGCCCTATTCTTCAATATCTTCATCGGCAGGCGGCCTTATCATGGGTAGGGAGGGGGATTCAGATCGAACCTGATAGGAGAGAGGAAGATAAACGAGCACAAATGTTTTTATTTTCACCAATCATCTTGAAAATTGTATGTATTCCATAGCAATATATTAATGTGCAGATGTTTGTTATTCGAGTATACATCCTTAATAATTTTACAGCTATTGATTATCAATTGTTTTAAAATTTGCAATATTTAAAATATTTCATGCACATTCTTCTTACGTATTTTTATTCATGGGACAGCTTTTAGCGCATACTTTGTTGTTAATATAAGCATTCGTTGGATATATAATTTCTCACTTAATTTTAATTTTTTAAACACATTTTATATCATAAATTAATCGAATTTTTACAATAAAAAATATCCCTTATTTCTACGTGGGTGAATTGTCTTCTTTTACATCGCGATGCTGTTTCCTTATGATTGATGCGCCGATGGTAAATGCCACCTTTGCCACGCCCTACTTACGAAATTGTTGAAGAATAGCCTTCCAGTCTGTCTATTGTACACAATAGGATCACCAATGAAGGAGGGGGTGACCTCCAACTGCAGACTAACAATGGGATCGCCAACCAATTGAAAGAGAGAAAGTTAACTAGATACAAATGCTCAGAGGCAAGTTTAAGGACTCAAGAAGAAAGGATGAATAGACTCTAGCAACCGTGTAAAAAGAGTTGCTAACAATAATTATTAGATAATGGTTAATTGTCTCTTAGACTCGTAGAGAAAAATTAAACTATGGAGTTCAGGTAATGTATGATGAATAGCTACCGTAGTGGTATTCATCATACATTACTTGCACTGTATTTGGTGGAAGGGGTGCATACCAGTGTTTTGCCACGGGCTTCAAAAATACCTAGTTAAGGCCCTATTCTTCAATATCTTCATAGGCACGCAGACTTATGGGTGGAACGGGGGATTCAGATCTCACCTAATAGGAAAAAGGAAGAAAACCGAACACAAGTGTTTTTATTTTCACCAATCATCTTGAAAATTGTATGTATTCCATAGCAATATATTAATGTGCAGATGTTTGTTATTCGAGTATACATCCTTAATAATTTTACAGCTATTGATTATCAATTGTTTTAAAATTTGCAATATTTAAAATATTTCATGCACATTCTTCTTACGTATTTTTATTCATGGGACAGCTTTTAGCGCATACTTTGTTGTTAATATAAGCATTCGTTGGATATATAATTTCTCACTTAATTTTAATTTTAATTTTTAAACATATTTTATATTATAAATGTAATCGAATTTTTACAATAAAAAAATTCCCTCTTAAAAATCTTATTTCTACTCGGGGTAAATTGCCTTCTTTCGGACCTCATTTTCATCTCGATGCTGCTCCCCTATGATTGATGCGCCGATGGCAAATGCCACCTTTGCCACGCCTTACTTACAGCTCTGTTGAAGAGCTCTGTTG
>CM063504.1:170030123-170050123 GCA_032207245.1 Pardosa pseudoannulata | reverse complement strand
ATTTTTCCGTGAAACAAATACAACCCCGAAGGAATCATTTTGCAAAAACTAAAGAATTTCTGTTTCTTTTTTACATGTTTCAAAAATTATACATATGCTGTTAAAGATGTGATAGTTATTTTACCATTAGTTACACATAGGCTCAAATAGGCTTACTAATTTTTCAGCGAATAGGTAATATCTAAGCTTAAATAATTTTTTTTTATGATAAAGAAGGTTAGATGTTTAGTTTTATGTATTTCTTGTAAATTTTCAATGTCAAATATAATTACCAGATTTTTTTCAAAAAACATACATTACTACATTTTCTCACTCACTAGTTTCTTATTTCGGCACGTGTATTCTGCATATCGTTAAGTATTACACTTTTTAGAATTACTTCTATAATTTTATATCTACAACAAAATAGATGGCTCGCATGCAATGTCATCTCGTGATTTCAGATCGCTGACATAATGCAACTTTCAAAATCTACAAGTACAATATAAATATGTGTTTGTATAAAATAATACTGATAAATAAACAAGAAAAATATTTTTTATCTTCCATAAATTTATGCTTTTGTACTTCTTACTTAAAGATTATTTAGCAATAAATTTGGCTCTTGTATCGGTCTAATATATAGATAAAAAAACATTTTTTTTGCTTTACTACTGTTAAGCAATTTTTTTTTCAGTTGAAATTATTGAAATTTTGTCATTCCATTCTTACGGATGTGACACATCGTACGACTGTTATCACTTTTTCTACAAAGTATTTAATGTTTGAAATATATATTTTTTTTTCATGAGGCAAATACAACACCCAAGGAAGCATTTTTATAAAAATTAAACACTTTCCGTTTCTTGTTTACATGTTTAAAAATTATAAATTTGCTATTACGGGTGTGATAGTTATTTTACCATGAGTTGCACATAGGCTCACACAGATTTACTAATTTTTCAGCGAATAGGTAATATCTAAGAGTCATTAATTTTTTTTTTTTTTGATAAAGAAGGTTAGATATTTAATACTATATATTACTTGTAAATTTTCAATGACAAATATAATTACCAGCTTTTTTCAAAAAACATACATTACTACATTTTCTCACTCACTAGTTTCTTATTTCGGCACGTGTATTCTGCATATCGTTAAGTATTACACTTTTTTGAATTATTTCTATAACTTTATATCTACAACATAATAAATGGATATTATGCAATGACATCTCGTGACTTCAGATCGATGAAATAATGCAACTCTCAAAATCTACACATACAATATAAATATGTTTGCATAAAATAATACGGATAAATAAACAAGAAAATTATTTTTTATCTTCCATAAAATTTATGCTTTTGTACTTCTTACTTAAAAATTATTTAGCTATAAATTTGGCTCTTGTATCGGTCTAATACATAGATAAAAATAATTTTCTTTGTTGTACAACTGTTAAGCAATTTTTTTTTCAGTTGAAATTATTGAAATTTTGTCATTCCATTCTTACGGATGTGACACATCGTACGACTGTTATCACTTTTTCTATAAAGTATTAAATGTTTCAAATATATATTTTTTTCATTACGCAAATACAACACCTAAGGAAGTCTTTTTCAAAATTAAATAACTTCCGTTTTTTCTTTGCATGTTTAAAAAATTATAAATATGTTGTTACGGTTGTGAAAGTTATTTTACCAGGATTTACACATAAGCTCACAATTATTAATTTTTCAGCGAATAGGTAATATCTAAGCTTAAATAATTTTTTTTTATGATAAAGAAGGTTAGATGTTTAGTTTTATGTATTTCTTGTAAATTTTCAATGTCAAATATAATTACCAGATTTTTTTCAAAAAACATACATTACTACATTTTCTCACTCACTAGTTTCTTATTTCGGCACGTGTATTCTGCATATCGTTAAGTATTACACTTTTTTGAATTATTTCTATAACTTTATATCTACAACATAATAAATGGATATTATGCAATGACATCTCGTGACTTCAGATCGATGAAATAATGCAACTCTCAAAATCTACACATACAATATAAATATGTTTGCATAAAATAATACGGATAAATAAACAAGAAAATTATTTTTTATCTTCCATAAATTTATAATTTTGTATTTCTTACTTTAAAAATTATTTAGCAATAAAATTGGCTCTTGTATTGTTCTAGCGTAAAGGTCAATAACATTTTCTTTGTTGTACAACTGTTAAGCAATTTTTTTTTCAGTTGAAATTATTGAAATTTTGTCATTCCATTCTTACGGATGTGACACATCGTACGACTGTTATCACTTTTTCTATAAAGTATTAAATGTTTCAAATATAATTTTTCACGATTCAAATACACCACCAAAGGAAGCATTTTGAAAAAATTAAAGAAGTTCCATTTCTTTTTTGCATGTTTAAAAAATTATAAATATGTTGTTACGGTTGTGAAAGTTATTTTACCAGGATTTACACATAAGCTCACAATTATTAATTTTTCAGAGAATATCTAATCACAAAGAGTCATTAATTTTTTTATGATAAAGAAGGTTAGATGTTTAATACTTTGTATTACTTGTAAATTTTCAATGACAAATACACTTACCAGATTTTTTTTAAACCATACATTACCACGTTTCCTCACTGACTATTTTCTTATTTCCTCATGTATATTCTGCATATCCCTCAGTATTACACTTTTTAGAATTATTTTTATAATTTTATATCTACAACAAAATAGATGGCTCGCATGCAATGTCATCTCGTGATTTCAGATCGCTGACATAATGCAACTCTCAAAATCTACAAGTACAATAAAAATATGTGTTTGTATAAAATAATACTGATAAATAAACAAGAAAAATATTTTTTATCTTCCATAAATTTATGCTTTTGTACTTCTTACTTAAAAATTATTTAGCAATAAATTTGGCTCTTGTATCGGTCTAATACATAGATAAAAATAATTTTCTTTGCTTTACTACTGTTAAGCAATTTTTTTTTCAGTTGAAATTATTGCAAGTTGGTTATTCTATTGTTACGGATGTGACACATCGCACAATTGTTATCACTTTTTCTACAAAGTATTTAATGTTTAAAATAAATATTTTTTTCATGAGGCAAATACAACACCCAAGGAAGCATTTTATAAAAATTAAACACTTTCCGTTTCTTGTTTACATGTTTAAAAATTATAAATTTGCTATTACGGCTGTGATAGTTATTTTACCATGAGTTGCACATAGGCTCACACAGATTTACTAATTTTTCAGCAAATAGGTAATATCTAAGAGTCATTAATTTTTTTTTATGGTAAAGAAGGTTAGATATTTAATACTATATATTACTTGTAAATTTTCAATGACAAATATAATTACCAGATTTTTTCAAAAATGCATACATTACTACGTTTCCTCACTGACTAGTTTCTTATTTCCGGACGTATATTCTAAATATCGCTCAGTAATACACTTTTTTGAATTACTTCTATAATTTTATATCTACAACAAAATAGATGGCTCGCATGCAATGACATCTCGTGACTTCAGATCGATGAAATAATGCAACTCTCAAAATCTACACATACAATATAAATATGTTTGCATAAAATAATACGGATAAATAAACAAGAAAATTATTTTTTATCTTCCATAAATTTATAATTTTGTATTTCTTACTTAAAGATTATTTAGCAATAAATTTGGCTCTTGTATCGGTCTAATATATAGATAAAAAAACATTTTTTTTGCTTTACTACTGTTAAGCAATTTTTTTTTCAGTTGAAATTATTGAAATTTTGTCATTCCATTCTTACGGATGTGACACATCGTACGACTGTTATCACTTTTTCTATAAAGTATTAAATGTTTCAAATATAATTTTTCACGATTCAAATACACCACCAAAGGAAGCATTTTATAAAAATTAAACACTTTTCCGTTTCTTGTTTACATGTTTAAAAATTATAAATTTGCTATTACGGGTGTGATAGTTATTTTACCATGAGTTGCACATAGGCTCACACAGATTTACTAATTTTTCAGCAAATAGGTAATATCTAAGAGTCATTAATTTTTTTTATGATAAAGAAGGTTAGGTGTTTAGTACTATATATTACTTGTAAATTTTCAATGAAAAATATAATTACCAGATTTTTTCAAAAATGCATACATTACTACGTTTCCTCACTGACTAGTTTCTTATTTCCGGACGTATATTCTAAATATCGCTCAGTAATACACTTTTTTGAATTACTTCTATAACTTTATATCTACAACATAATAAATGGATATTATGCAATGACATCTCGTGACTTCAGATCGATGAAATAATGCAACTCTCAAAATCTACACATACAATATAAATATGTTTGCATAAAATAATACGGATAAATAAACAAGAAAAATATTTTTATCTTCCATAAATTTATGCTTTTGTACTTCTTACTTAAAGATTATTTAGCAATAAAATTTGGCTCTTGTATCGGTCTAATATATAGATAAAAAAACATTTTTTTTGCTTTACTACTGTTAAGCAATTTTTTTTTCAGTTGAAATTATTGAAATTTTGTCATTCCATTCTTACGGATGTGACACATCGTACGACTGTTATCACTTTTTCTATAAAGTATTAAATGTTTGAAATATATATTTTTTTCATGAGGCAAATACAACACCCAAGGAAGCATTTTATAAAAATTAAACACTTTCCGTTTCTTGTTTACATGTTTAAAAATTATAAATTTGCTATTACGGGTGTGATAGTTATTTTACCATGAGTTGCACATAGGCTCACACAGATTTACTAATTTTTCAGCAAATAGGTAATATCTAAGAGTCATTAATTTTTTTTATGATAAAGAAGGTTAGATATTTAATACTATATTTACTTGTAAATTTTCAATGACAATATAATTACCAGATTTTTTCAAAAATGCACACATTACTACGTTTCCTCACTGACTAGTTTCTTATTTCCGGACGTATATTCTAAATATCGCTCAGTAATACACTTTTTTGAATTACTTCTATAATTTTATATCTACAACAAAAATAGATGGCTCGCATGCAATGACATCTCGTGACTTCAGATCGATGAAATAATGCAACTCTCAAAATCTACACATACAATATAAATATGTTTGCATAAAATAATACGGATAAATAAACAAGAAAATTATTTTTTATCTTCCATAAATTTATGCTTTGTACTTCTTACTTAAAAATTATTTAGCAATAAATTTGGCTCTTTTATCGGTCTAATACATAGATAAAAATAATTTTCTTTGTTGTACAACTGTTAAGCAATTTTTTTTTCAGTTGAAATTATTGAAATTTTGTCATTCCATTCTTACGGATGTGACACATCGTACGACTGTTATCACTTTTTCTATAAAGTATTAAATGTTTAAAATATATATTTTTTTCATGAGGCAAATACAACACCCAAGGAAGCATTTTATAAAAATTAACACTTTCCGTTTCTTGTTTACATGTTTAAAAATTATAAATTTGCTATTACGGCTGTGATAGTTATTTTACCATGAGTTGCACATAGGCTCACACAGATTTACTAATTTTTCAGCAAATAGGTAATATCTAAGAGTCATTAATTTTTTTTTATGGTAAAGAAGGTTAGATATTTAAATACATATATTACTTGTAAATTTTCAATGACAAATATAATTACCAGATTTTTTCAAAAATGCATACATTACTACGTTTCCTCACTGACTAGTTTCTTATTTCCGGACGTATATTCTAAATATCGCTCAGTAATACACTTTTTTGAATTACTTCTATAATTTTATATCTACAACAAAATAGATGGCTCGCATGCAATGTCATCTCGTGATTTCAGATCGCTGACATAATGCAACTTTCAAAATCTACAAGTACAATATAAATATGTGTATGTATAAAATAATACTGATAAATAAACAAGAAAAATATTTTTTATCTTCCATAAATTTATGCTTTTGTACTTCTTACTTAAAGATTATTTAGCAATAAATTTTGGCTCTTGTATCGGTCTAATATATAGATAAAAAAAACATTTTTTTTGCTTTACTACTGTTAAGCAATTTTTTTTTCAGTTGAAATTATTGCAAGTTGGTTATTCTATTGTTACGGATGTGACACATCGCACGATTGTTATCACTTTTTCTACAAAAGTATTTAATGTTTGAAATATATATTTTTTTCATGAGGCAAATACAACACCCAAGGAAGCATTTTATAAAAATTAAACACTTTCCGTTTCTTGTTTACATGTTTAAAAATTATAAATTTGCTATTACGGGTGTGATAGTTATTTTACCATGAAATGCACATAGGCTCACACAGATTTACTAATTTTTTCAGCAAATAGGTAATATCTAAGAGTCATTAATTTTTTTTATGATAAAGAAGGTTAGATATTTAATACTATATATTACTTGTAAATTTTCAATGACAAATATAATTACCAGATTTTTTCAAAAATATGCATACATTACTACGTTTCCTCACTGAACTAGTTTCTTATTTCCGGACGTATATTCTAAATATCGCTCAGTAATACACTTTTTTGAATTACTTCTATAATTTTATATCTACAACAAAATAGATGGCTCGCATGCAATGTCATCTCGTGATTTCAGATCGCTGACATAATGCAACTTTCAAAATCTACAAGTACAATATAAATATGTGTTTGTATAAAATAATACTGATAAATAAACAAGAAAAATATTTTTTATCTTCCATAAATTTATGCTTTTGTACTTCTTACTTAAAAATTATTTAGCAATAAATTTGGCTCTTGTATCGGTCTAATACATAGATAAAAATAATTTTTCTTTGCATTACTACTGTTAAGCAATTTTTTTTTCAGTTGAAATTATTGCAAGTTGGTTTATTCTATTGTTACGGATGTGACACATCGCACAATTGTTATCACTTTTTCTACAAAGTATTTAATGTTTAAAATAAATATTTTTTTCATGAGGCAAATACAACCACCCAAGGAAGCATTTTATAAAAAATTAAACACTTTCCGTTTCTTGTTTACATGTTTAAAAATTATAAATTTGCTATTACGGCTGTGATAGTTATTTTACCATGAGTTGCACATAGGCTCACACAGATTTACTAATTTTTCAGCAAATAGGTAATATCTAAGAGTCATTAATTTTTTTTATGGTAAAGAAGGTTAGATATTTAATACTATATATTACTTGTAAATTTTCAATGACAAATATAATTACCAGATTTTTTCAAAAATGCATACATTACTACGTTTCCTCACTGACTAGTTTCTTATTTCCGGACGTATATTCTAAATATCGTTCAGTAATACACTTTTTTGAATTACTTCTATAATTTTATATCTACAACAAAATAGATGGCTCGCATGCAATGTCATCTCGTGATTTTTAGATCGCTGACATAATGCAACTCTCAAAATCTACAAGTACAATATAAATATGTGTTTGTATAAAATAATACTGATAAATAAACAAGAAAAATATTTTTTATCTTCCATAAATTTATGCTTTTGTACTTCTTACTTAAAAATTATTTAGCAATAAATTTGGCTCTTGTATCGGTCTAATACATAGATAAAAATAATTTTCTTTGCTTTACTACTGTTAAGCAATTTTTTTTCAGTTGAAATTATTGCAAGTTGGTTATTCTATTGTTACGGATGTGACACATCGCACAATTGTTATCACTTTTTCTACAAAGTATTTAATGTTTAAAATATATATTTTTTCATGAGGCAAAATACAACACCCAAGGAAGCATTTTATAAAAATTAAACACTTTCCGTTTCTTGTTTACATGTTTAAAAATTATAAATTTGCTATTACGGCTGTGATAGTTATTTTACCATGAGTTGCACATAGGCTCACACAGATTTACTAATTTTTCAGCAAATAGGTAATATCTAAGAGTCATTAATTTTTTTATGATAAAGAAGGTTAGATGTTTAATACTTTGTATTACTTGTAAATTTTCAATGACAAATACACTTACCAGATTTTTTTTAAACCATACATTACCACGTTTCCTCACTGACTATTTTCTTATTTCCTCATGTATATTCTGCATATCCCTCAGTATTACACTTTTTAGAATTATTTTTATAATTTTATATCTACAACAAAATAGATGGCTCGCATGCAATGTCATCTCGTGATTTCAGATCGCTGACATAATGCAACTCTCAAAATCTACAAGTACAATATAAATATGTGTTTGTATAAAATAATACTGATAAATAAACAAGAAAAATATTTTTTATCTTCCATAAATTTATGCTTTTGTACTTCTTACTTAAAATTATTTAGCAATAAATTTGGCTCTTGTATCGGTCTAATATATAGATAAAAAAAACATTTTTTTTTGCTTTACTACTGTTAAGCAATTTTTTTTTTCAGTTGAAATTATTGCAAGTTGGTTATTCTATTGTTACGGATGTGACACATCGCACGATTGTTATCACTTTTTCTACAAAGTATTTAATGTTTGAAATATATATTTTTTTTTCATGAGGCAAATACAACACCCAAGGAAGCATTTTATAAAAATTAAACACTTTCCGTTTCTTGTTTACATGTTTAAAAATTATAACTATGCTGTTACGGATGTGACAGTTAATTTCCCAGGAGTTACACATAGGCTCACAATTACTACTATTTCAGCGAATAGGTAATATCTAAGAGTCATTAATTTTTTTATGATAAAGAAATTTAATACTATGTATTACTTGTAAATTTTCAGTGACAAATATGATTACCAGATTTTTTCAAAAAACATAGATTACTATGTTTCTTTACTGACTAGTTTCTTATTTTTGCACGTATATTTTGCATATCGCTTAGTATTACTCTTTTTAGAATTATTTCTAAAATTTTAATTCTAGAACATAATAAATGGTTCGCAAACAATGACATCTCGTGACTTCAGATCGATGAAATAATGCAACTCTCAAAATCTACACATACAATATAAATATGTTTGCATAAAATAATACGGATAAATAAACAAGAAAATTATTTTTTATCTTCCATAAATTTATAATTTTGTATTTCTTACTTTAAAAATTACTTAGCAATAAATTTGGCTCTTTTATTGTTCTAGCGTAAAGGTCAATAACATTTTCTTTGTTGTACAACTGTTAAGCAATTTTTTTTCGGTTGAAATTATTGCAAGTCAGCCATTCAATTGTTACGGATGTGATACATCGTACAACTGTTATCACTTTTTCTATAAAGTAATTAATTTTTCAAAAATATATTTTTTCATGAAGCAAATACTCCACCCAAGGAATCATTTTGCAAAAATTAAAGAATTTCCGTTTCTTCTTTACATGTTTAAAAAATTATAACTATGCTGTTACGGATGTGACAGTTAATTTCCCAGGAGTTACACATAGGCTCACAATTACTAATATTTCAGCGAATAGGTAATATCTAAGAGTCATTAATTTTTTTATGATAAAGAAATTTAATACTATGTATTACTTGTAAATTTTCAGTGACAAATATGATTACCAGATTTTTTCAAAAAACATAGATTACTACATTTTCTCACTCACTAGTTTCTTATTTCGGCACGTGTATTCTGCATATCGTTAAGTATTACACTTTTTTGAATTATTTCTATAACTTTATATCTACAACATAATAAATGGCTCGCATGCAATGTATAAAATAATACGGATAAATAAACAAGAAAATTATTTTTTATCTTCCATAAATTTATACTTTTGTATATGTTACTCAAAAATTATTTAGCAATAAAATTGGCTTTTGTATCTTTCTAGCGTAAAGGTCAATAACATTTTCTTTGTTCTACAACAGTTAACCATTTTTTTCAGTTGAAATTATTAAAAGTCGGCCATTCCATTGTTACGAGTGTGACACATCGTAGGACTGTTATCACTTTTCCTATAAAGTATTTAATGTTTCAAATATATATTTTTTATGAAGCAAATACACCACCCAAGGAATCATTTTTCAAAAATTAAAGAATTTCCGTTTCTGCTTTACATGTCTAAAAAATTATAAATATGCTGTTACGGGTGTGACAGTTATTGTACCAGGAGTTACACATAGGCTCACAATTACTAATATTTCAGCGAATAGGTAATATCTAAGAGTCATTAATTTTTTTATGATAAAGAAATTTAATACTATGTATTACTTGTAAATTTTCAGTGACAAATATGATTACCAGATTTTTTCAAAAAACATAGATTACTATGTTTCTTTACTGACTAGTTTCTTATTTTTGCACGTATATTTTGCATATCGCTTAGTATTACTCTTTTTAGAATTATTTCTAAAATTTTAATTCTAGAACATAATAAATGGTTCGCAAACAATGGCATCTCCTGACTTGAAATTGCTGAGAAAATGCAACTCTCAAAACCTACACATACAATATAAATATGTTTGCATAAAATAATACGGATAAATATAGAAAACAATTATTTTTTATCTTCCATAAATTTATACTTTTTTATTTCTTACTCAAAAATTATTTAGCAATAAAATTGGCTTTTGTATCTTTCTAGCGTAAAGGTCAATAACATTTTCTTCGTTCTAGAACAGTTAAGCAATTTTTTTTCGGTTGAAATTATTAAAAGTCGGCCATTGTTAAAAGTAGGTATAAAATGAGGGAAAAATGATAGCAACTCTTCCGAAATGGAAGTCAGCCTTCTGAAACATAATTGTGGAGCTTTCAATGATATGTCAGTCAAAATTTATTTAATTTTATACGCGAGTAATTTGACCCATGTTTCAAAATTCATTTCATTGTATTTGCGAGTAATATTGCAACTTAAAATGTGGAAAAGTAGACAAGTCCATAGCTGTATTTTATCTAATTTATAAAATCCTGATGTTGAAATTTGAATGTGGTTATTTCTACTCAATAGTGCATCTAGCATTTCTCGTGTAAAGCTAAAAATTTTTTTTTCCACTCATGAGACGTCATTTCACATTACTTTCCTTAAATCTCTGCCTGTATACGGCTTTCACTAGACTTTTATCCCAATAATAGAAACCAGGCATATAAGAATTACCGTGGTATAAAGAGCGTTTTGTGTGGTCGTAAGAGTCAGCAAGAACTAATTTGTAATTAACTACTACAAAAATACACAAAACATACGTACAAAAGTACGTATAATTAGTGATTAGTTTCAATCAATCACATAGAAAAATTACTTATTAAGCTTGCTTTAAGATTTTTGTGGCACAATGCAGACAGTTAACCTGCGATTTGCCATTTTACTCTAATAAAGCCAATTATTTTAGAAAAATCGGCTTTTAGAGTTTTGCATCTTTGCAACAGCCATTGCATTTGCAAGAAGTTTTAAATTTTGTTTGGTAGAGATTTCTACCAACAGGTTTTCTAGAACAGAATATCGGGTGGTAATGATACAAAAAATGAAAGAAGAGTCATTTATAATTGTCAAAGCAATACTGGAAATACACTTGTGATATAACTAAATGATTTTTTTCTAATTATCTCAAAAATGGCTATTCAAAATTGAATCAACAATTTTTACTATGTTCTTTATGACTTGATGTGATTGTGTATCAAATTTACAATCCATTGGTTCAGGTATGGATATTAAAACACCAAAGGAATATTTTTTTGGTACTCTTCCAAAATTTAAACCGGACACATATAAAAACTCCTCAGCCATTTGAGTAATATATATCCTGTCCACACACACAAATAACGTCAGTGCTGTACAGTTGAAAAATTTGATTTCGCTGAAAGCTTTGCTAATGGATTCTTTTAGAAATGTTGAAAAAGTGTGTATTTCTATATATTTTATATGTAGTTATCGGATGATAATTATACCCAAAATGAGAGAACAGTCACTTATACTTGCCAACGCAATAATGGAAATAAACGTGTGACATAACTAAATGAGTTTTTTCTAATTATCTCAGAGATGGCTATTCAAAATTGAATCAAACAGTTGTTACTACATTCTTTATGACTTGATGCGATTGTGTATCAAATTTTCAATCAATTGTTGCAGTTATGGATATTAAAACAACAAAGGAATATGTCTTTGGTACTCTTCCAAAATTTAGCCCGGACACATATAAAAACTCCTTACCCATTTGAGTATTACATATCCTGTCCACACACACAAATAACGTCAGTGCTGTACAGTTGAAAAATTTGATTTCGCTGAAAATTTTGCCAATGGATTCTTTTAGAAATGTTGAAAAAGTGTGTATTTCTATATATTTTATATGTAGTTATCGGATGATAATGATACACAAAATGAGAGAACAGTCATTTATAATTGCCAACGCAATACTGGAAATTCACTTGTGATATAACTAAATGATTTTTTTGTAATTATCTCAGAGATGGTTATTCTAAATTGAATCAAACAATTTTTACTACATTCTTTATGACTTGATGCAATTGTGTATCAAATTTACAAACAATTTTTACTGCATTCTTTATGACTTGATGCGATTGTGTATCAAATTTACAATCAATTGTTGCGGTATGGATATTAAAACAACAAAGGAATATGTCTTTGGTACTCTTCCAAAATTTAGCTCGGACACATATAAAAACTCCTTAGCCATTTGAGTATTACATATGCTGTCCACACACACAAATAACGTCAGTACTGCACAGTTCAAAAATTTGATTTCGCTGAAAATTTTGCTAATGGTTTATTTTAGTAATATTGAAAAAGTGTGTAGTTCTATATATTTTATATATTGTACAAGATTATTTCTTTTAAGTTCAAATAGTTCTCAAATAAAATTATTTTTTTTTAAATGAAAATAAATATTCTAAATAAACTTTCTAGAAACGATACCTGCATATACACCAATATAAAAGTGGACATTAAATTTTCAAACTTAATTTAAAAAAAACAGTATAAAAGAATTTAAATCTTGTTGTAGAATTGTATTGAAAAAAAAAACAACCCTTATATGAATCAAAGCGAATATCAAAATAAAACAAAAAAATATCTGTCAAAACTCAAAAAGTTCTCAAATAAAATAATTTTTTTTATAAAAATGAAAATAAATATTCTAAATAAACTTTACTTTAGACTACTTGCATAGATACTAAGATTTTTCTCCAAGTAAGTTATGCAAACATTTTTTTTAACTATATATACTTCTCTTTCCTAACACAAATATTTGTTTGTTTTTATCAAATAAATGGATTTTATTATAATTTTAATTATCTACTTCGAAAACAAGTATCTGTATGAGTTTGGAAGTAAAGGAAGAAAGTAAAACATTTCTAAAACCTAACTTTATTTCAGTACAAACAGACAAAATTCAGTATTAACAAACGAAACACATAAAAAACTGTTGAAATAAATAATAGAAACACCCTAAAAACACAGAACAAATATTTTTCTCAATATTTCCCTTAACCTTTACAAAAGGAAGGTTCTTCAGTGGCATTTGATGATAAAAATCCCTTTTCTTTTCAAGTTGTTAAATTTTTTTAAATATGTTTCACCTCAAATCTTTTGCGTAAATAATTAATAAATATTTATTTACAAATCTATAGTTTAATAGTTATAATTTTCTTTATTGAAAACAATAAGATGCTATTTAATTTGAATTCAACAGGTTTTTTTTCCTGAAAATAACATTTAAATGTCATTTTAAATATTCCTCTGGTTTTGTTAATTGTGAATAAAAATTTTAATTCAATACCTATGACATTTTGCTCAGAAAAGAAGGCAATTTGCTTTTTTTTTAATAGCGGGGCGTTTTAATTAAAAATAAATTTGAGTTTCATTTAATATTTCTATGTAATTAAGGTTTGAAACTGCTGAAGCTTTTTTTAATTCTTTTCACTTTTACATTTTCCCCACTTATTAAAAAAGACAATTTTTTTTTCTAACCATAAGCGTTTAAAAAAAGATTTTCTCACTATACATTGTGGTCTAAATTAATTTACTACAGAATACAACCTTTTCAAATCAAAGAAACTAAATTAAAAACTACCTAAGATGAGAAATTTAATAAAATGTCAGCTTTTTAGTGCATTATGTTTATGGGTTATTAAACGTTAATTCATTGAAAATGCAATATTTTTATTTAATGAAGTTACTTTTTCCAAATGAATTAACGAAAGAAACGCACCCTTTTCTGCTAAATGATTTTTAATGTAAAAGGAAAATGTAAAAATGTAAATTAATTTGTAAAGATATTTTTAATATTTTAAATAGATTTCTAATTTTGTAAATTTAATAAAGAATATGAGTAAACTTTAAATAATACTGCAAAATATTTTTTAAATCCCCCTTCCATTGGCTTTTTTACAATTTAAAAATATAATAAACTAGAATTTTATAAGAAAAAATAAAAGCAACTTTTAAACTTAACTTAGAAATTAACATTTAAATATTGAATTAAATTTTTTATGACGTACTGTTTAAAGATTTTCTTAAGTAGTGATTATAAAAATTATTTATGATACGAAATATTTTTTATTAATTATTGCAAGAGTTGATTTTTTTTACTTTAAAAAAAGCTTTAATTATTTAATGTTTTTCCATATTAAAAAAAGCGTACATTTTAACTGCTAAATTATCAGTATGACAAAAACACCCATAAGTAAATGCCAGTGTTCTAACAGGTATGTAATACCTAAAAAAATTCTTAAGAGCTTTTTTTATTAATGATACGCAATATTTTTTATGACTTAAATATTTTTAATGATTACGAAATATTTTTTATTAATTATTGTAAGATTTGAATTTTTTTATTTTAGACTTAAAAAAGTCTTTAATTATTTGATGTTTTTCCATGTAAAAAAAGCTTACATTTTAACTGCTAAATTATCAGTATTACAAAAACACCTATAAATAAATGCCACTGTTCTCACAGGCATGTAACACCTAAAAAAATTCTTAAGAGCTTTTTTTCATTAATGATACGCAATATTTTTTATGACTTAAATATTTTTAATGATTACGAAATATTTATTATTAATCATTGTAAGATTTGAATTTTTTATTTTAGACTTAAAAATGTCTTTAATTATTTGATGTTTTTCCATGTAAAAAAAAGCTTACATTTTAACTGCTAAATTATCAGTATGACAAAAACACCTATAAATAAATGCTACTGTTCTAACAGGTATGTAACACCTAAAACAATTCTTAAGAGCTTTTTTTATTAATGATACGAAATATTTTTTATGACTTAAATATTTTTATTAATTATTGTAAGATTTGAATTTTTTTATTTTAGACTTAAAAAAACGTTTATTTAATGTTTTTCCATACCAAAAAATGTGTACATTTTAACTGCTAAATTATCAGTATAACAAAAAACACTATAAATAAATGCCACTGTTCTAACAGGTATGTAAAACTTAAAAAAATTCTTAAGAGATCTTTTTATTAATGCGACGTCAAATGTTGGTTTTAAACCTGTTAAACAAATAGGCGATGAAGAGCATCTCAAGCACATTTTTTCAACTTTAGCTGAACCCTAGTTACAATATTGAAGATGATTCAAGAAGAAATATAATAAAAAAAATTCCATTGCGAACAAACAAAAGCTAAAATAAATCATACCATATATTTACATCCTCGTAATGTAAATATTTTACATTTTGGCGACTTTTTTAAAAGGCAAAAATAGTATTTATAGTACTTTTAAAATAGTACTTTTAAGATGTCCATAGGAGTAGAGGATGGTTTGCCTTGTGTATTAAACACACTACGAAATTCTAAGGGCACACAGTGGGGTCATTTGATCGCCATCCGATGGTTTCGTTTCGATTTTGTTCTTTCAGGAATTGCAGAAGAGGATCAAAGTATTCCAAGATTGGACCAGCATCCATTTTGTTGGTGGCTCCTCCGGTCATGATTTTCATAGCTTCAGACCAATGCTCAGAGCTTCCGAGTTCCATGACTTGACTGCAAATAGAGATTAAAGAGAAAAGAAAATCATTCAGTGTGCTATCAGAAAGTTTGTGTTAGAATCTTACATGTAGATCAATAGTTAAAGACTCTACCTTAGGATCTGCCCAGCTTCTTTTGACCTGTAAATATCACATTTGTAGAGAGGACCTGTATGGCCAGCAGCGTCGCAAAGTACTTTGTGGAATTGAAATTGGATGACAAAGCTTACGAAGTATCTAAAAAATAAAAGAAGGTTCATTTTATTATAATTATTGCGGCTTTCGCGTGGGATATATGACGTCATTCAAATTTGAAAACGAATGCTGGTGAATATTGTTCCCGAATTTCCCCATCCTTTTTGTTCGTGAACTCCAGTTTTAGCATCATTAACAAACTGATTCATTGATTCATATGATTCATTCACCTGACTTTATATTTTATGCCACTTTGTGAAATGAAGTGAGTTGAGAAAAAAAATGTAAGTGACGTGGTATGTTCTATAAAAGGGGAGTAGTGTAAATGTTGATATGCTTTTGAGTTGAATTAAAATTGTTGTTTCAATAATCCCAGTGAGATTTATTGAGTACTTGTTCTAATATTGACAACCGTTAAACATCGGGTAGATGTACAGAGCCTCTACTTTAAGAATAGAGTTTATTTATATGTATTTTTAACAATAGTTTACCATATTTCAACTATTAGTAGAAAGTCATCTGTATTATAAAAATATTATACTTACAGTTACATTCAGCTATAATTTTTGGTCTATATCAGAAATTCACAACCTTTTTTAGATCACCACTCCCTGTACAAGAAAGAATATTCGACCACCACCTTTTCCATAATAGTTAATTATACCAAAATTAACACATTGTCTGCGGGCACGTACTAGTTCAGCACGTACGTTTTCTGACGATTGATACTTAAGCGCGGGACACGTACTAGTACGTTTTCTGATGACTGATACTTGAGCGCGGGACACGCACGAGCACGGGTTAGTGTAACAACATGGTTTGTTTGTGGGTACAAAAATAACGGTATATATAGGAAAACGAAGACGAATGTTCTTGTCTACTACATAGATTCTGAAAAAATTTGGACAAGTAATTGATTTATCTGTAGCTTGAATTTTAAACAGAAATAAAATATTTTCGTCGGGACATAAAGGTAGACATAGCAATTAGCAATTTCCTTAAAAAAATATTTATAATTGTTTTAGATGCATTTTAGTTTGGTTTAGGTTAGAATGGTCATTTCTAGAGAACGAGAGGGTGAATTAAAAAGGGAACTACTGTTAAATCGGTTCCAAATGGTTCCAGTTCCCCTGCCATCAGGAGTTTTCTAATTTCCATGACAACTGAAATTTTCATTTGTGTTAGATGCATTTTAGTTTGGTTTAGATTAAAATGGTCATTCATTGAAAACCGGAGGGTGAATTAAAACTGGAACTACTGTTAGATTCCAAATGTTTACAGTCCCCCTGCCAGCAGGAGTTTCCTATTTTCCATGATAACTGAAATTTTCATTTGTTTTAGATACATTTTAGTTTTGTTTAAGTTGGAATGATCATTCCCAGAGAATGGGAAGGTGAATTAAAACGGAAACTACTGTTAAGTCGATTTCAATTAGTTATAGTCTCCCTGCCAGCAGGAGTTTCCTATTTTCCATGATAACTGAAATTTTCATTTGTTTTAGATACATTTTAGTTTTGTTTAAGTTGGAATGATCATTCCTAGAGAATGGGAAGGTGAATTAAAACGGGAACTACTGTTAAGTCGATTTCAATTAGTTATAGTCTCCCTGCCAGCAGGAGTTTCCTATTTTCCATGATAACTGAAATTTTCATTTGTTTTAGATAATTTTAGTTTTGTTTAAGTTGGAATGATCATTCCTAGAGAACGGGAAGGTGAATTAAAACGGAAACTACTTTTAAGTCGATTTTAATTAGTTATAGTCTATCTGATAGCAGGAGTTTCCTAATTTCCATGCCAAATGAAATTTACAATGTTACATTGTCACTGTCAGGAAATTTCAACAATACTGCAACATTTTTATCAAATATTTCTACAACTTGTTGATTGATACAGAGTGATCCTTAAACTATCATAAAGATTTCATGTCATTTTCTTTTTCAAATCTTTTTTCTATTTAAATAAAAAATATGATTTTTATATTTCATATCTTTAAAGGTAATATTTTGTACCTAATATAAGGAACATTCCCTGGGACATGGAATTTTGCTCCAGGATCAAAATCTGTATCGGTTCGCTTTACTGGTGGACATACTCCTTGATACTTTAGTCTGAAACAAAAATAGAAGTTTAAATTATAGAGTGGCATAAAATCTCTAACTTATATAATCTAAATTTTCAGTTAAAATCTATACCCTCAATTTTAGTTAACATTTTTTACGAAAACAAATACACTCTTAAAGTAAAATATAACACCAAATCATTATTTACAATAAAAATAACATAGGGAAGAAAGTATACATTATTATAATGTGTTATAAAAAATTATAGGGGAACATGATAAAACAAAATATTAATTTTTACTTATCTGTTTATCTTTTTACATTTTGAAATTTTCTATCTCTATCTAAAATAAAGATTATGGTATTCATTTATTATATGTACTTCTTTTATCCCTATGACCTTCAAAGATTAGTCTTAAAGTTTTTGTTCTAAATATTCATAAAGTACCCAAATCCAAACATAGTATCATACACTTGTATGTATGTACATGTATGTATGTACACTTGTACACTTGTATGCATATCGTTACGTATCTCGTTTTCTTTTTTCAATTTGAAAATTTCTATTTTCTATCTAAAATAAAGATTATGATATTCATTTATTATATGTACTCCTTTATTATCTATGACCTTCAATTATTAGTCTTAAAGTTATAATTCTAAATGTTAACATAATAAAGTGCCCAAATCCAAATATGGTATAATAGATTTGTATGTATGTACTTGTAAATATGTACACATGTATGTATATCGTTACGTATCTGTTTTTCCTTTGCAGTTTGAAATTTTCTATTTTCTATCTAAAATAAAGATTATAGTATTCATTTATTATATGTACTCCTTTATTATCTATGACCTTCAAGAATTAGTCTTAAAGTTGTAGTTCTAAATGTTCACATAATAGATTGCCCAAACCCAAAAATCGTATCATACACTTATATGTATGCATGCTCCTAAATTCTTTATACCTACAAGGATTAGTCTTAAAGTTATAGTTCTAAATGTTCTCACAATAAATTGCCCAAACCTAAGTATGGTATCATACACTTATATGTATGTATGCTCCTAAATTACTTGTACCTTCAAGGCTTAGTCTTAAAGTTATAGTTCTAAATGTTCTCATAATAAATTGCCCAAACCCAAATATGATATCATACACTTGTATGTATGCATGCTCCTAAATTCTTTATACTTTCAATGATTAGTCATAAAGTTATAGTTCTAATTGTTCTCATAATAAATTGGCCAAACCCAAATATGATATAATATACTTGTATGTATGCATGCACCTAAAATCTTTATACCTTCAATGATTAGTCATAAAGTTATAGTTTTAAATGTTCTCATAATAAATTGCCCAAACCCAAATATGATATCATACACTTGTATGTATGCATGCTCCTGAATTCTTTATACTCCAAAATTAATCAAAGCTCATTTTATAATTTTTGTATTAATAAAAGAACACTTAAAAAAGAATTTTGAAATGATTTCAATTTATTTTTACCTGAGATCCCACCACTTAGAGTTCATTTCCTCAGGCTTGATATCGCCACTGAAGAGACCCCATCTCCATAAGTCAATAAGATATCCAGAAGGCAGAAAAGACACTTTGTCCAAAGCAGTATACAGCAGGAAATTCAAATCACCCTCTAGAAAGGGAACGTCCATATACTTTTGTAAAATAAACTCATAGCTTAGTATCAAAATGCATTGTAAAATAATTTTCTTATTTTCTCCAGTTAAAAGTTATTGAAAGGTAATATACTATAAACTTAATTATTACCAACCTGGATCATCTGCTACTTCATCTAATAACCCAATAGACTGTAGATGTTTTGGAGTAG
>CM063504.1:169967623-170022623 GCA_032207245.1 Pardosa pseudoannulata | reverse complement strand
AAAAAAAGTTTGACTGGAGAAAAGATATAATGACTTTAAAGTTAAAAACATATAAATCAACAATATTTATAAGCAAAAATAATATTTAGAATTTCAACTCTAAAGCGTGATTCTAAGCTAAAGTTTACTTTATATCAAAATTTAAAAATTTGATACACATGCATTTAAAATATTTGACAATAATTTAAAATAGACAGTGGTTTAAACACTGGCCTATTTTGCACGTACATCGTACTGGGGTGGTTACTGTACCTTTAATGATTTGCCCGTACGGCGTACGGGCAATCTGATTTATTTTTCGTTCACCCTGTTTTGACTGTATCTTTTGTTTTTTTAAGGCTAAATTAGTCGTACAGATGTCCACAAGATGTTATGGAATTAATTTTTTTTCGTTCCCTACTTGCCAACGCTGAAAAAGGACAAAATTTAGTCACCAAGTCTTGCCGTAAAAGGATAGATTCACCCAAAAATAATTTTAAGATAAACTTATATCTACGCTGTTTCCAGTTAAAGATATTATATATATATATATATATATATATATATATATATATATATATATATGTATATATATATATATATATATATATATATATATATATATATATATATATATATATATATATATATATATATATGTATATATATATATATATATATATATATATTTATATATATATATATATATATATATATATATATATTATATATATATATATATATATATATATATATATATATATATATATATATATATATATATATATATATATATATATATATATATATATATATATATATGTGTGTGTGTGTGTGTGTGTGTGTGTGTGTGTGTATCTTTTGTTTTTTAAGGCTGAATTAGCTATACAGATGTCCACAAGATGTTAGTTTTCGAAATGTATTCTGTTTCGTTTGAAAGCTTGGGCTTTCTGATAGATTTTGCATTTCATCTAGAGTTTTTATCTTTGAGTTTTTGTCTTAATTTTGGCTTGAGGTTTGGGGAGACTGACCCAGAGAGGCTTTTTAGAGGTAATTCTACCTACAGATAAAAAACTAAGATCTACAAACAAGTGCTATGTGTGTTCATTGAAGAAAAATAACAGCAAAAGAAAGTAGGTATTTTTGTCCGGGCTGGGACTTTGGACTACGCTTCTTACACTCTTTCAAGATTTATCGCACTAAATCTGATGTTTGAAAAAACCGGTTAAATAAATGTATTAGTAGTATTTGCATTCGAAAATAATTGTGTAGTAATTGTAATCGAAAATATTTGTTATCTACATAACTGTAAGCGTCACTTTCCTGTCTAGTGTATATGGGTGAGAAAAGAAACTGTAATTTCCTGTAAATAAGTTGTTATAAATGATTAAAATAATTAGAAATATTACTTTTAATAACATTTTTCAGCTTACAAATGTAAAAGGAACAAAAGTATGTAATAAAAAATGTGACATTTTTTGGATCGAAATCGAGAAGAAAATGAAACTGTTAAGGGGTTAAACTTTTTGGAGTGATTAAGGTCTGCCCACATAATTTACTACAGGAAAGTAGACTAAGTACATTAAAAATACACAATTATCTGTATAATTCTTCATATTGATAATTAATTTTTCATACGTTGTTTTTCTACGATATATGCTATTTATATCAATAGTGTGTAATATTCCTTTCTTAATCTCATTTTTGTAAAAGCACCGAGATTTTTTTTTCTTTTTAAAGTAAAATATTTTGGAATAAACTTGTCCATATATAGAGAAAGTATATGTCCCCGTATTTTTCAAATCATGCAAAAAATTGTCGTTTGAACAGAATGATTTTTTTTTCTTCTAAGACCTATTAATAAAGAGGCAATACAATGGCTTTTATGGGTAGAAACATTTAGGTTCTATGTTTTTATTAGCGATACGAAATATAGAAAGCATTTCTTATTCATCAGGAAAATTTAGGGTGGTAACTTCTATACACGAATGCTATTCAAGGAGTAAAAGAAAGAAAATAATTCTGAAAAAAATCATAGCTTTATGAGTCAAAATTGCGAAATGTATTCAAATTTCAACTTTCAATTTAAAACCCATTCAGAGAAAGCAAAATGTAAACGATTGGAAACACTAAAAAATAAATAACAAGAGAAAAGTTTTTATTCAACATTTCAAGAAATAATTTTGAAAGCCCTTTGATTGAAATTGTTGTTATATAATCTATGACAAAATTTTTAAGTAGTGGGAGTTCACAGTGAAATATGAGAACATTGTATCCCATTAATTACTGTTTGTAGGCATGGTTTGGTTTGGTTTGGAAGGCTTGAGCTAAATATTTGGTACATTAAGAGCAATTTTGGTCAAGTGTATGAAATTATCGGCGTAATCGAATCTACATACTCCTGCAATGATTGGTAGAGTAGTCTAAGTGCGGTTAATTGCAGAATCCTGTATAAAGCTCAGATGATTGAATACGTAGTAAGTGTACACTGAAAAATTTACTGGTTTTATACTTTCGGGTGATTTTAAAAACAATACCTGATAGAGCAAGGAGGTGAAATATTGTTCATTTGGCGAAATATTCTATCAGTACAGAAAAAAATGGCACTATGCTAAACGGTCAGACTGCACTTGACATTTCCAAAAAAATAATTATGTATTTATTCATGTATAATTCGATTTTTTTACAAGAAAAAATGCTGAATACTTGTATAACTCGCATCTAAGTTTAGACACACAAGTGACTTTCCAGATTTTAAACAAATTTTTGTGGGACCCAATAAACCCACTTCCAATGCTCTTCTAATCCCAATATAAAGAAGTCTTCATTTTAAATGAAGTCCTTCGTGCTTCTTCTCGATTATCTTCGATCAATAACAGGGTTTCGGATACTATGTGATGATCAATTGGGATAAAAATGAAGATCTCGTGTGATCCCTTTGTTTTAGGACATGTTATATTAAATATTGTGTTTTATTCGTTCTATTAAAAAATATTTTTTTGACAACGTGCGAGTAATATAGAGAAAAAAACATAGAGATATACTTGATAGATTAGATTTATTTCAGTGTTTAAGCTGAGATCAGTGTAATATATGACACAAAATTCCACTGTCCTTCATGTCGAAAATTATGAGAGGAAATTTAATAATTAGTGCTCCTAGCTGTGTTGTATTAAAGAATTTTTGTTTTGGAGTGCTACAGCTTACTGTTTTGCTCATAAAGGCTAATGACACTGGGAACTATTGCTTAAAACCAATTCCGAAAGGCTATGAACATCCATGCCAGCAACGGGATTCGAACCCATAAACTATGGTACCGAAAAGCAGAACTCCTTCCGGCTATACAAAATACGGACAATTGTAATAAAATATTGATAGAGCTATACTTCCAGTGAGTAAGATGTACATACATTAGTAAAATAATCAGGTTGTTTAATTTCAGCATATTTCGACCACAGCACAATTACATGTACGTTGTAAGTAATTTTTTTCTGCTACTCCTTAACTGTTATATTTAAAAACATGGATAAGTTTTTTTCCGTGTGAATTTTTAGTTTACCTGTAATCTCTTCCGTTGCAGAAGTCCCATGCGGAAGCATGACATATGATTTCTCTATCTTTTGGTTTTTCTATTAGAGAGTATCTCCAAAATGGCTCAGGCATAGGTTTCAGTCCCAGAGACGTGAAGAATTCTTCGGATATTTTGAACATCTGGCGTGCTGTCATATTCTAAAAAAATCAAGTAAGGGAAAATTACCTTTTTTGTGTAGCCAGTGTGATTCATAGTTAATGAAAAATAATTTTAAACGTAAAATAGGATAATATTTTATCCGACAGAGTGTTCAAAACATAAATAATGAGTTTTATAATTGCATTTTTCTCTAGCGGTAATTTCAAGTTTAATTTAATATACATTATTTATTAAAGCTATATTTTATAGCTGCTAGACAATAATAATCTTGTGAAAAAAAATGTTATCGATCCAAAAATGTTTCTATTAGCAAGTTTTAATTTCAAGAAATATTATGATTATTATGTTAATTACTGTAATTTACGATTCATTACTAATATCGATGTTAAGTAACACATTTAGTAAACTAATAGTTATGTGGTAACAACAAATGTGCAGGTTCAAGTGCCTCTACTGATAAAATTAGTTGCTAAAATTGCATATCATGCATACCACTTATTAAGTCTAAATACGTCTATATCCTGTTGAATACGATTAGTTATAACGTAATATAAATGCGTAACAATTCAATTGCGTAACTGCAAGGCTATAGAGATATTACGATTTATTATTAATATCGTTATTAAGTACCACATTTAGTTAACTAGTAGTTATGTAGTAACAACAAGCATGCAGGTGCAAGTGCCTCTACTGATAAAATTAGTTGCTAAAATTGCATATCATGCATATCACTTATTAAGTCTAAATATACATATATACTGTTGTATACGATTAGTTATAACGTAATATAAATAAGCATTAATTCAATTGCGTAACTTCAAGGTTATAGGCGTTACAGCATGTCTCCCATTCAGTATGTATTGACAATCAAATAAAGTTTATTTAACATATTAAATAATTAATTGATTTTTACTAATAAACTTAATGCTCTGCTCTTAACCGGGGACAACAGAGCTTGAAAAGATGGCATTAAACACTCGAATAGGGGGAAGGGGTGGATATCGAACTTTTTCCAATTTGCTTTGAATTTTACTAATCCTAACTAATCCAAAATACAATATGGATGTCTCTATTCAATGCAGGTACTACCGCTTCATAAATTCACAGACAGATGGACAGATGGACACACAACTTAGGCTATTATTAGAAACAATTAAAGTGTCTTATTGTTTTTATATTTGTAATTTGAAATTGTTTTTGTAATTTGTAAAATATTGTCCACCTATAGCCTTTTGGTTTATGTAATATTATTATTTTGAAAATACTTTAATTCCTTTTGTTGATTGTGGATACGAATCTCTCCTCCCGTATCTTCAGCTGTCGTAAACCTTTTAGGTTGGCCTTGGAAGTCAGTGTCATCTGCTAACATCTGTCATCTAAAAATTAAGGCATTTCATCTGTCACCAAAACCAGAAGTCCAATGGGTTAAGGTTAGGTGACTGTGGAGGCCAGTAGACAAGGCCATCACATCCTATACATCTTGCAGTATAATATCCATCTAGGTAGTAACGCACGTCGAGAGTAAAATGGGGCAGTGCAATATCGGCACGTACCCAGTGTGACATTGCATGACGCCATCTCAAACCTATTTGACTGTGTCCACCATTTATCCCTCAGACGCTGTACCTTGTGCAATAATATATATGGCCGACAAAGTAAAAACTTGTAATAGTTTTTTATTATTCTGGGCATCACGAGTTGTTCTGCTCTGTTCGATAAATATTTTCTCTATTATTTTTCTTATGGTTTTTATAGTCTCTTTTTGTACATTTGAAGGCTTTTAAGAAATTAAAAAATATACCTCAAGTCTTGTGTTTAGTGTATAATCTATAATAATGAGCTTCAGTAGTAAAATTAATTATTTAGCTATATTATTAAAGAAAACACTTATTAACACATTGTCTGCGGATACATATCGCAGCGGAAGTGTACTGGGAGCGGGAGTTTTGAGCCAGCTCCCAGTACACTTCCGCTGCTTAATTTAGTTATTCAGTTATATCTCAATAGATCGAAAATTATTTAAATTTTTAACCAACTTTTCGTATTTTACATTGAATTATATAAACAGATAAACAAATATATATATATATATATATATATATATATATATATATATATATATATATATATATATATATATATATATATATATATATATATATAATATATAAATGTACATATATATATAATATTAATTTCGCAAGGATACATAAAAAGTTAATTTTAAATCTAAATTGATTTTTTAATCAACCTTCCCGTTCTGTGGTTCCGCATCGACTGATGTAAAAACTAGTTTTTATTTGTCTAAATTTTTCCAGAATCTATGTAGTAGACAAGAACATTCGGCTTCGTTTTTCTGTATATACCGTTATTTTTGTACCCACAAACAAACCATGTTGTTACACTAACCCGTACTAGTACGTGACCCGCGTTCAAGTATCAATCGTCAGAAAACGTACTAGTACGTGTCCCGCATACAATGTGTTAAATTACCTAGCAGTTTATATTTGTTAAATTATTACAGTTTATATTTACTGAAGAATTTTTCATATTTTCTTAGTTTAAATTGGCCTATTAAACCAAAAATTTACAAAATTCTACACCATTTAAAATAATATTTTTCCTAGATCCTTATTATGAGTTTGACTTTATAAAAATTGTTTAGTTTTTATTTTATGCATGTACACAACTTTATGTTTAATTATTATTATTTAAAGATTGCTATTACATAACATATGCAGATAAAGTTAAAAAATCACTTTTTTAAAATAATACCCTAAAAAAAAGTGGAAAACATTATTATATTTGTTAAATTATTACAGATTATATTTACTGAAGATTTTTTCATATTTTCTTAGTATAAATTGGTCTATTAAACCAAGAAAATATAAAAAGTTCTACACCATTTAAAATAATATTTTTTTCTAGATTCTTATTAAGAGTTTAACTTTATAAAAATTATTAAGTTTTTATTTTATGCAGTTACACAAGTTTATGTTTAATTATTATTATTTAAAGTTTACTATTACATAACAAATGCACATAAATGATACTCTTAAAAGTAGTGGGAAAAAGCTACACAAAATGTGTAGTTCTGATCACATTCTACCAATTAAAAGTTAAAAGGGCTCAGAAAACCTAAAAAAAGACTCAAGTTTAACTCATGAAAATAAACAAATAAAGAGACTGAAATTATTACCTTTGCTTCCATAATGGGCGTAACATCCACAGATGGTTTTCCTGGGTAAGGCTGTGTAATGTCCAATAGGGAAACCCACGATTGTGCCCACATATTACCTATGGGACGCAAAATGAAATACTTAGCGATCATTTACTTCCATATTAAAAGAACAAAAGGATCGTATATCCTATCAGGGGTGTTCCTACAGAGAGGATTTGGCAATTTTGGACAAACAAAACCTTTATTGTGTTGCAAATATTCTGCATGTTACCTATATTGCTGGCTTCATTATACAACTCGAAGCTCACTCATCAATAAACAATGGCATTCAAATTCAAAACTGGTAGATAAAGTAAGATGTAAAGATTCTACAGATTAAAGATTATTTCAAATGCGCACGCTAAAAGTTACTTTCTTTATACTTCTGCCAGGTAGGTGAAAAGTATTTTAAAAATAATAATGTTGCGTACGCTTGAGGATTGAACATTCTGAAGGGAGTTGCACGAAAGTCTGCCTAGAATGTGACACGAACAAAAGAGTTGACCGCTGGGTCAAAACAAAAGTCTTTTGAAGGTGTTGACACTCTTTGTGACATTGTTTGCTTATTGGGGTTTCCCTCGATAGCGACTGCTTTCTGCACTTCGCTAAAAGGGATTGTATAATTTATGAGTATTACATAAAATGCTTGCGTGAATCATCTATTGATATTCATAGAGGAAGACCAGAAGTAATTGAAAGAAAGGATAATAGAAATTTACTGAAGTGAAATTAACTACATTGAATTATGCTATACTAGTCATTTATACAAATAACAGCTTTACAGATTTAGTGGCTTATAAAATAATTTAATAAACTAGTTTCTTTACTTCTCCAAATAGATAACAAGCATTTCAAAAATAATAAATTTGTAAATGTCACAGGATTGAATATCCTAATGAGATTTGCATGAGAGACTGCCTTGAATGTGACCTAAGAAAATGAGTTGACTATTGGGATAAAACATAAGTCTTTTGAAGCTATTGATATTCTTTGTGAAATTGTTATTTTATTGAGGTTTCCCTTAAGAGTGACTGCCTTCTGAGCTTTTCTAATAAAAAACAGCATAATTTATGAGTATTTTTAAAGTGTTTGTATTTATCCTCTATTGATATTCATACTGAAAGAATAGAAATAAATGAAAGAAAGAATAATAGAAATTTACAGAAGTGAAACGGACAAATACGAATTATTATATACTAGTTATTATACGAATTACAGATTTAGTGGCTTTTAAAAGAATATAATTAGTTTCTTTACTTCTCCAAGTAAATAACAAGCAATTCAAAAATAATAAATTTGTAAATCTCAGAGGATTGAATATACTGTTAGTTAGATAAGAGTCTACCTTGAATGTGGCTTAAGCAAAGGAATTGACTACTGGGACAAAACATGTCTTTCGAAGCTGTTGACATCCTTTGTGACATTGTTATTTCATTTAGGTTTCCCTTAAAAGCCACTGCCTTCTAAACTTTTCTAAAAAAAACTGCATAATTTATGAGTATTTTATAAAGTGTTTACATTTACCCCTTATTGAGGAAAACTATAAAATAAATGAAAGAAAAGATAACAAAATTTATTGAAATTAAGCGAATGAACAAAATTAAATTTTTCCCACTTTTACTTGAACACGTGAGCATGAACTTCACAACTTTAATTGCTTTAAAACAGTTTAATTAATTAATTATTTTATTTACTTTTCCTGATAGACATAAAGAATTTCAAAAATAATAAATTTCAAAATATTAGAAGATTGAATATCCTTATGGGTTTTTACTAGGCAGTTTTCCTAAAATATGATATTTGTAAACAAATTAACCATTGGGTCAAAATAAATGTCTTTTGAAGATGTTGACACTTTTTGTGACACTTTTATCTAATTAAAAATTCTCTCAATAGTGATTTCTGCACTTCGCTGAAAGAGACTGTGTAATTTCTAAGAATTACATAAAATGTTTACATATATCTTCTATTAAAATTCATAGAAAAAAGAAAAATTATGCAATTTATAAATATTTTTAATAAAATAAAAAACATTGTAACCTGATAAATGAACCTTTAAATTATCTCAATATATCTTAAAATGTTAAATATATATCTAAAACTATTGATAACTTATATAATATTTCAATTAATAGTTCTATGATATTTTATATAAATTTTATACATTCAATTTATTTATATCAATACTTTTGTAAATAATATTCTCTTATTTTTTAATTACGTGTAATATGTCTGTATTATTTATTTAACTATTTACAATTTTTTGAGGAGACCCAAGAAGTTTTAACATAATATTTCAATTAATAATTCTATGATATTTTATATAAATCCTGTACATACAATATATTTATATAAATACTTTTGTAAATAATATGCACATATTTTTAATTACATGTAATATATCTGTATTATTTATTTATCTATTCACAATTTTTTTTGAGGAGGCTCAAAAAGTTATAACATAATATGTCAATTAATAACTCTATGATATTTTATATAAATCCTATACATACAATATATTTATATAAATACTTTTGTAAATAATGTACTCTTACTTTTTAATTACGTGTAATATATCTGTATTATTAATTTATCTATTCACAATTTTTTTCAGGAGATCCAAAACGCTTTAACATAATATTTCAATTAATAATTTTATGATATTTTATATAAATCCTCTACATACAATATATTTATATAAATACTTTTGTAAATGATATGCACATATTTTTTAATTACATGTAATATATCTATATTATTTATTTATCTATTCAAAAATTTTTTTTGAGGAGACCCAAAAAGTTTTAATTTATTATTTCAATTAATAATTCTATGGTATTTTATATAAATCCTATACATACAATATATTTATATAAATACTTTTGTAAATAATACACTCTTTTTTTAATTACGTGTAATATATATGTATTATTTATTTATCTATTCACAATTTTTTTGAGACCGAAAAAGTTTTAGCATAATATTCCAATTAATAATTCTATGATATTTTATACAAAACCTATACATACAATATATTTATATAAATACTTTTGTAAATAATATACTCTTATTTTTTAATTACGTGTAATACATCTGTATTATTTATTTATCTATTTACAATTTTATTTTAAGGAGACCGAAAATGTAGATAAAGTAATTCCAATGAAAAAGTATGAAAAATCTTATCAACTAAAATAGAGCTCCATTCACGTCCATAATCTCTTCCTTAGAGTTTACTTTCTCAAAATTACTATGGAAATCATTTGAACTACTATCGAAATAAGTATGGAACTGAATTAAAGAATAATCACCAAATAAATGGGCTGGAATCGGTCCATCTTCTTTAATTTTGTCCTCTCCATATTGTTTAATAAGTCTGCGTCTTACGTAAGCATGAAGATGTTCATAGAGAGGTTTCAACTGGTCCCATAATTCTTCCAAGTCAGTCTCGAAAGATTCACTTTCATACGCTTCTCTCCACATGTCTCCAGTATCAGAGAAACCTATTGAATAAAATTTGATACCTTTAACAACTGTTTAAATTTTTTAAATAACTACTTATTTTTTACAGTGTTATTTTCCTTTTTTTCATGCACAAATTACATAGATGAAAGGTTACATATAAAACACTCTCTTGTTTACAAACTGTTACAACCGTTAAATATTTTATTTAAATTTATAAAGGCTTTATTAAAAAGAATTAAAAGAAATATTTAGTTACTAAGGTAAATCTCATGCTTAAAGGAAGTCTATTGTAAACTTATAATTATAACTCATATCTTGAACATAGTTGTAAATATTTGACTCAGATTGTTTATTTTCAGATTTTTCAATCTAAAAACACAAAAGGAAAATAGACTGATATCAAAGTTTTATATTAAAATAAAAATCCTTTGATAAATTTATTTGTAGAGTAAAATATAAACATTATACAAATAAACTCATAATATAAAAAAGAGAGCAAAGTAATTTCTTTAAAAGTTTTAATAGAATTAAACATAACACATTCTATCAACAAATGAGTTATTTTTATAAATAACAATTTAAGCATTAAAATTCCATACTATAAATAACACATGTTCACAATAAAATGCATAAATGCTATCTTTTTTAAATCTTATATGAATGAAAAATAATAGATACCATGTAAAATTTGTTTACCACCAATTTTGAAATTCTTTAATGGTTAAAAGGGATACAACTTTATTAAATTATGCATCTTACACATTGTTTAAAATAATGTTTTGAAAGAAAATACTTCTATTTAAAGGAGTTTTCAGAATTTTAGCTTCTTTTAATAGGAACGTATTTAATTTCAGGTCAGTTAACAAATGAAAGAAATGCTCTAAATAAATTACACTCATAAGAAAACTGGAGGAGACAATATTTCTCAATGCATTAAATGAAATGCAACATAACTGCATTATTTTTCCACATCTCTAGATAGAGAATTTATTGTATTGAAAGTGTGGCTGCAAAGAACAATTTGTCTCTCTTAGCATTTATCACAGCTCTTAAAGAAATCGTTAATTGCTAAGCACTTTTATTGTGTTATACAGAGGAATTCATTGTATTTATTTTATTCTTGCTGTATATTGTATTCATATTGTATTTTTTCCTTCTTGTATTTTATTTACTATTTTTGACTTCCTGTTTTACTGTTATAAACTTTGAAAAAATGTGTTTTATTTTAAATTTAATAAATTTTTATTAGTATGTATTTAATATAGTAACCTTGCAATAATATTGTAAGTATAACTCACTTTTAAAAGTTTTCAATAAAATATGTATCCCCCATAATCTAATCTTATCCTTTACAAGGGAAAATAAAAGAAAAAACTTTCAAAGGTTTGTCAAGTGGACAAATTCTTTTGTAGTTCTGGACGTGTGTTTCTGTAGTTCTGTTGTATACTATTAGATGCAATACAATAATTATACCATTCGTTACACTAAATTCAATTAAAAATGAATTAGATTTAAGTATATTTGACTCAAATCTAATTTGGTTTGTGTTTGTGTAAGTTTACGTTTTGTGCACGTGTTTCTTTTGATCAGTAATATTTCTTGACTTTAGAAATATAATATGAAAAACAGACAATCAAAATATCAAATATCTTTTTTAACCTTACTTTTCTTTCACTTTTTAGAAATTTCATGATTATTAAATTTAGGTATTTAGGTATATTTAGGTATATTAGGAAATTAGATTTAGGTATATTTGACTCAAATCTAATTTGGTTTGAGTTTTTCTTTTAAGTATTTTTACGTTTTGTGCACGTATTTCTTTTGAACAGTGATATTTCTTGACTTTAGAAATATAACATTAAAAACAGACAATCAAAATATCAAATTCCTCTTTTAACCATAATTTGTTTTTCACTTTTTAGAAATTTCATGGTTATAACACGTAAACATAAAATCATGGATTGGGCTAACCTGATGCAAAAACACCACTTGAGTAAGAGAGCTAGAGTTAAAAGGATATTTGGAAGTGGATATATATATTTATATTAAAACATTGGTAGGAAATAAGGCCTTATACCATACATTGGGAGACTATAAGAATGATTATAACACTTATACATAAAATCACGGATTGGGCTAACCTGATGCAAAAACACCACTTGAGTAAGAGAGCTAGAGTTAAAAGGATATTTGGAAGTGGAGATATATATTTATATTAAAACATTGGTAGGAAATAAGGCCTTATACCATACATTGGGAGACTATAAGAATGATTATAACACTTGTACATAAAATCACGGATTGGGCTAACCTGATGCAAAAACACCACTTGAGTAAGAGAGCTAGAGTTAAAAGGATATTTGGAAGTGGAGATATATATTTATATTGAAAATTAGTAGGAAATAAGTCCTTATACATTGGGAGACTATAAGAATGATTATAACACTTATACATAAAATCCCGGATTGGGCTAACCTGATGCAAAAACACCACTTGAGTAAGAGAGCTAGAGTTAAAAGGATATTTGGAAGTGGAGATATATATTTATATTAAAACATTGGTAGGAAATAAGGCCTTATACCATACATTGGGAGACTATAAGAATGATTATAACACTTATACATAAAATCACGGATTGGGCTAACCTGATGCAAAAACACCACTTGAGTAAGAGAGCTTGAGTTAAAAGGATATTTGGAAGTTGAAATATATATTTATATTGAAAATGGGTAGAAAATAAGGTCTTATACCTTACATTGGGAGACTATAAGAATACACTGGCCATTTATAAAAGAATAAGTTGTGGTATATTATTCCGGAGAGCAACAATTTGTAGAAGGACGAGAGTCATTTATTCGAAAAGGCGTTGTGTAATAATTAGTCTATTTTTAGGAACCATTTTTATTTTGTTCGCTATGTTCCACAACACAGTACAAAAACAACAACATATACAATGCACACACTGAGAAAGGTGACTGGCACTATGAAAAACAAACTATATGGCCATTTTAGAGCCACCTATCATAAAAGGAGAGGGGGTAACTGTACCTGCTACAAATTCTTATTTTTCTAAGTTGGTATGCATTTCTTTCAATAAATAGTATAATTTGCAATGAGTTACTATTGATAACATGTTTTTTTCAGAATCTCATAAAAGCTGGTTTTGTGATGCTTTTACACAACATTCAATTATATTTTCTAAAGAGAACAGTAATTATCACGACGTTTAAAAATTAATCCGAAAGCATGATTGCTGAAAATTTTGACATTAGTTAGGGCGAAATTTTTCATTGAAAGAGGTGATGCAAATGTAACTCATATATAGAGAGTTCATTGCACTGTGTGAATTCTTTAAAGAGCTTTGGAGTACTATCATATAATAATTTGCTATACAAGGGCTAGTGAGACCTATTGATATTCTGATCTGCTACAATCCCAGAAGAGAGATTCGAACTAACAGATCACCCTACTCTACACGCAGTGCTCTACCATTTGGCCATCATCCTGTGTTACACTGTGGGAATACAAAAAAGTGATTTTACTCACACTAAAAGCAGATATCGAAACAGGCGAAGCCAAAGAAACTGAAAACCCTCAAATATAAAAGCGGATATTACAAAAACAGAACTTTAGTTGCAAATATTAGAATATGAAGGAAAAAATGTTTCCTTGAAGAAGCATTTATTGAAATAGTGAATATAAAGCCTTTTGTGGCCCTGACTCCTATGGATAAAAGAAGGTATAGAAAATAAAATTATACCGAGTTCTTGTAAAGTAGTTATAAATGAAGCAGTGTTACAAGAAAATACTTGAGATGTAAGAGAGTAACAGACAGATGATTATGATTGAACTGAAAAATCTTTTGTCATAATTTTTTAGTGAATATCCCATTTTGTACCAATTTTATATTATTTAGGAGTATACTGTCCAGAAATATATTTCAGAAGGATTAGTCTGTTTTCTGTATTTTATTTGCTACCATTTAGCTATGAAAAAAATTATTAAGAAAACTTATAAAATCCACAATATTCGGATTAAAGATAGCATAATCTTAACGCTTTCCATCGAAGAAATTTGGTTTTATTTTTGATATGCTAATAAAGCCCAATGGTGATTAGTGTGTCTGAGATAATTCGAAAGAAAGAAAAATAACGATGAAATTGCATTCTGTCTTCCACAACATTTTTAATCTCGCTAAAATCGATATTTGTATTTTGTAAAGTTTTACACTTAATATAGTTTTGAGGAGTTTGAATTTAACATATTTAAGAAAATCTGATGTGAACTCTACATGACTTCCTTGTACGCCTATTAAATTACACGCTTTTAAATGCGTTATCATGCGTTATTTTGAAAATTCATTGTGATTATTATTTGTACATTATCTTCAAGGTTCAAAATTCATTTCGTTTTTTAAAGGAAATGGTTGATGTATGAGTAGTGACCAAAATGTTGCCTTCTGGCTTCGAGACTCCTTGTTCATTTTCGTTGAATTGATATATTTTGTTCTATAGATATTTCATTCTAAACCCAAATCTTTTGCAATTATACAGCTTCTTTTTCTCCGTACTAGAAAGTAACAAACAGTTATATTTTTTAATACAGTTATATTCTTTCAGCTTCATCAGTAATATATGATTTTGTTAACATACCACATAAATCAAAATTTTCAGCAGGTGCATCGACTAAGTGAAATCATCAAAAATCACTTTATTTCTTATAAAACTCCATGTTACAGCCCTGAGATTACATGTGACATCCATTTATTCTGTTATAATTTTTTTTTCTTTTTTATAAAGGACATCGTATGGTGTTTAAAATGACAGCTTATCACCTATGAGGACACTATAATAAACAAGGTTGTTTAACTGTCATGATTGTTTTACTTTGTGTAGTCCAAAATAAATTATATTTAAGATATTCATCAAAATATCCAGTGGAAATGACTCAGATATTAATAGATTAACTGACATTAAAATGAAATGCACATTTATAACGCATAAATTTATAAGTTTCATTTATTAATTATGATTTTCTTTTATTTATTATTATGATTTTATTATTTTGATTTTCATGATAACCACTAACAATGTATCTAAAGTTAATTAATAAAAAATAACTAAAACGTTGATTTTCGCTTAGATCCTTTTGACCTCTCAAATAGTTTAATTTTTGCTGAAATAGCTTTATTGTGTTATTAAAATACTAATTTTTTTAAAAATATCTAATACATATTGATAGAATAAGAAAGATGTTAGTATGCTTAACTGTATATTTACTTTTTTAATTTTAAAATAATTTTTATATTGTTTATATTTAAAATATTGTTATGATATACAGATTCAATATATTTGAATTTTATGGAATTTCACAAAATAAATTTGATTTGAAAGTTAAAGAAATTTTTGAAATGTTTATATTTGAAATGTTGTTATGATATACAAATTTAATATTTTAGACTTTTATTGAAATTCACAAAATAAATTTGATTGGACAGTTGAAACAATTTTTAAAACTTTTATATTAAAAATTTTGTTATGATATACAAATTTAATATATTTGACTTTTATGGAACTTCACAAAATAAATTTGATTTGAAAGTTAAAGAAATTTTTAAAATGTTTATATTTTAAATATTGTTATGATATAAAAATTTAATATATTTGACTTTTATGGAACTTCACAAAATAAATTTGATTTGAAAGTTAAACTAATTTTTAAAATGTTTATATTTTAAATATTGTTATGATATACAAATTTAATATATTTGACTTTTATGGAACTTCACAAAATAAATTTGATTTGAAAGTTAAAGTAATTTTAAAAAGGATTATACTTAAAATGTTAATTGAGTTCTTCGGAAGACAATGCCACTTTCTTCAGACCACAAAAATGTCTCACTGCAATAAAAGTATACATGATATTGTTTGAATGTGAAAAGGAAAAATCTACGAAAATCATTAACCTAGATATGTCAATGAAACAGTCTTGTTTTGGAACATCCCTTAGAATGAACATAACAAACCTGAGAGACGAGCAACCTTCCCGACCAAGGTATGGTTTAGCAAGTAGAATATTCTTTTGTTTGCAGAAGGCCTCTAACAGCAACAAAACCCGACGAACGAATCTCGAGTTCGTGTTTGAATTATAAATTAGATGAAGTGGGTGTTGCGCCGGTAAAACAGGCCACCAAATTGTTGCAAATGAAGTGCGCGACAATTGAGACAAAACATTGCTAAACAAAGTGATTGCAAAATGGTCGATGTTCGGAGAGACTCAAACAATGTGAGTCCAACTCATTCATATAGTATGCGTGTTTTTATGTAGTCATCATGCGATAAGATACATCGTCAAAGATTCTTGAAATTAAAAGATTTTCATGACCTTAAAGGCCTAATAGACGGCACAGTTGCTGTTGATTACATCTGGAATTCCCATTGAAATTCTCTTATGTACAGTTCTTCCATAGTTTCACGAAATGACTATAATTTAATTTTATATATTTTTGATAATCTGCAGGATTTATTTGCATTAATATATGGTGCAAATTTTTCTTTTATTTTTAATACATAATGATTCGTTGAAAACTAATGGAAACTGTATACACATCTCTTGGAATTTCTTTAACATTAAACAGGATAGTATAAAACCATAAAATTTATTTTTCCTCAGATAAATTCGAAATTTATATTTATACGCTACGAATTTATTCTCAATTATACCTACAGAAATCTTGGTTCAAAGTCAGAAATATTTTTCTAAAAGAAGAAGAAAAATCTATGTAGATTCTAATATACTCTTAAATTCTTAATATAAATTGTGTGATTACAATTTATCATAACTGCAATACAATTTATATGAAAAAAGCGGTATCAGTTGACATTAAAATTAAAAATTTTATTTTGTATGTCGTTATCTTACTTCTACTGTTTTTTAAATGATTTTTTAAGCGATATCAAACATTTTCAAAAATAATATGCAGTATCATACACGCACACACATATATATATATATATTTAATATATCAAAATTACTTCACTTTAATATTCCCATAAAAACCTCCTCTCTCCCATTCTAATTCCTTAAAATCTTTTTTCCAGACTATAAATGTCTTAATCAAAGGAGTATCCTCGACTTAAAATTCTTTCAATACATTTTCCAAACCTTTCTGTCCAATAGATGTAAATTTTCTGTTGATTCAACATGTTTTCCAGATGTTGCCGGAAAATGGCTCGGCTTTTCTCCTGATCTTACCACTTGTAGTGGCTGAACAAGTTTCTTGTCCCATGGGGAAATTCTATTTGGCATCGCTACAACTCTGTTCAAGCAAACTGATTTTTGTGTCTTTCTCTTTTCTGTCGTTGAATAGTAAAGATGTCCGTTTTAGCAGCTCTTAAATAAAGTTTTAATCAGACATGGACTTGTGTGCCGTTCTCTTCAATGTGGCTAGACTGCATCTTATTATATTACTGCTAATTTGATTAGTCTTGTTGCCCAGGAAAGTAAAAACAATAGGAGCTACATAATTATTGTGACTAGAAAAATAATTTTTACATGCATATATATTAGGGAATTAATTAGGGTTTTTGAGTGTATAGTCTTTTAAACAATTGAGAAATATATTAATAAAAGTTGCGTATTCTTAAAAGAGTATAACATCTCGTAGACTCAGTAGCTTTAAAATCAAAAGCTTTATCTGTGTTGCTGTGTATTATAAAATATTTATTTCAGAGAAAGCTTAAGAAAGGTTTTCTTCCATCTGGAACTTTCCGCCGCCACAGTTCTCCACTATTTAACTCCAATTTCATGCAGCGTTTTCTCAACCATATCAATCCACCTGGTGTTTGGTATACCTCTTTTCATTCTTCCATCAACTTTTTCAAATGTAACTTTTTTGTTGGGTTTAAATCATTGCATCTATAAATGTGTCCCAACCACCTTAATTGATAGATCTTTATAGTTTGCACAATATTTGGTTGTCCGAATGTAGAGCATAGTTCATGATTATAATGGATTATAGATACATTATTTTCTTTAACAGCTCCAAATATATTTCTTAGTATTTTTCACTCAAATATTAATAGCTTATTTTCCTCAGATTTGTTCCTAGTCCAACACTCGCTTCCATACATAATTATGGGTTTTACTAAAGTTTTATAAAGATTAATTGTGGTTTTTATGCCTAAGTGTTTTGATTTAACGTGATTTCTCTGTCCGTAATAACATTTATTTGCCATATTTAGTCTGTTCCTAATTACAATTTTAATATTATTTTTGTTATGATTAAGCTTAGCTATTTGAATATACATACATATATACATATATATATATATATATATATATATATATATATATATATATATATATATATATATATATATATATATATATATATATATATATATATATATATATATATATATATATATATATATATATATATATATGACAGGGTCCAGTAAACGACGCTTGATTCATGACATCATCTTCATTCTTTATTCAAATCTCATCACACACTACTTTCAATCCTCAGTAATGACGTCTCACATTGGCGCCCAACTTCTAACAAAGTCAGGCTTAGCTGCCACGGGTAACCACAAGCTCCATCCGCGGAATGTACACTCTGCTCTCTGCTCAGATAGCTGCGCGTGAGCCGTATTTATGTGGCTAACTCCTCACGCCGCATCACTCTCAGTAAAAGAATCCCTAATTAAAATCTCTTAAAATATATATATATATATATATTTATATATATATATATATATATATATATATATATATATATATATATATATATATATATATATTTATATATAATATATATATATATATATATATAAATATATATATATATATATATATATATATATTATATATATACATATATATATATACTATATATATATATATATATATATATATATATATATATATATATATATATATATTATATATATATATATATATATATATATATATATATATATATATATATATATATATATATATATATATATATATTATATATGCATACATATATGTCTACATTCTGACTTGTAGGCAGATGATGCATTTCCTAAACGGCTTGCAAAGCCTAGCAGGTTAAAACTTTTTGTTTCTAAAATTTTAACAGTAGATCCATGCTTTTTTTTTTATCTTAAAGGGAAAAAGTAATATAATTGACCTTTGTGGAGAGGAAACCGCAGTTTAAAAAATAAGAGCATATTATTTTAAAATGCATTTCCATTTAGGCATTCGAACCCACACACTAATCTCTAAAAAGTGGGCCACACAACCGCCGACTCCCTTGTTATGTCAGCTAGAAAGAACTCAAAGGTTAAAAGAAATATCCCAGAGTTTAGAAAAATAAAATTTAAAATCCTTTAATTTTTTAATGAAAAAATCATTGAAGTAGATCCATGATAAACTTTTTACGTACTTTTCAGGTATTCATATTGATGAAGCTAGGAAGTATAGATAGTTAAAAAATGAATTAAAAGTAAATGCACGTTTCGAAAATGGATTGTTTGAATATAATGTAAAAGATGAATTACATATTCTAAGCCATGATTTTATATCTACCTCACATTGTTTTTCTTATATAATGTCTTATATTTGTTGATGTTAGACACTTAAGAGTTTCACCAAGAAACTCAAAGTACACACATGTGGTAAGGTAAAAAGAAAATAGTTTTTATATATAAATTTAAAATGAATAAAATATTACTTATTGCTACATACATACTGAAAATTGAAAGTGAAAACATCATATATATATATACACGCATATATATATATATATATATGTATACATACATATATATATATATATATATATATATATATATATATATATATATATAAACACATATATATATGTGTGTGTGTGTGTGTGTATATGTGTGAGTGTGTGTGTAATATATCAAAATTATTTAATTTTAATATTTCCTTAAAAACCTCCTCTCTCCCATTCTAATTCTTTTAAATTTATTTCATAGCCTCTAAATGTCTTAATCAAAGAAGTTGACTTAATAATCGTTTGATATATTTCCCAAAGCTTTCTGACCTACAGATGTAAATTTACTGTATATACGGAAAATGTCTCCGCATTTTTCCGGATTTTAACAGTTTAATTTGCTAAGTTTCTTGTCCCTTTCTAAAATTCTCTCTGTCATCGCTCTTGGGTGTATTTGTGTTCGAGCAGAGTGATTTTTGTGTCTTTCTCTTGTTTGTCATTGACTAGTTAAGATATCTTTCTATCAGCTGTAAAATAAAGATTTAAATAGACTTGTGTCTTCCTCTTCAATATGGGCCGATTGTATTTTTATTACTGATAACCTGTTTAGTCTTTTCCATGCCCAGTAGTCCGGTTATGTAAAAAATTATTGGCTAAATAATTATTGTGACCAGATGAAATAGTCATTACATTAATAAATAAATAAATAAATAAATAAATATACATATACATATATGTGTGTGTGTAAAAGGAAGTTATGCAGGGTATACTTAGTTATTTGTATTTCACTCACTTCTCTACTGGAAATTTGTTCTTTATGTTTGTGCGATATGTATTGTTTGTAATTCTCAGAATAACTATACCATAATGTGTAAAGGTTAACAACGTGAATCTTGATAGCTTTTGGACAAAAGAAAAACAAAAACAGTGTGGAATTTGACCTTTTAATGTGTTGTCCATCTTCGCAATACTCCGAAAGCTATATTTTAGTTATAAAGCGTCCTCCACAAGCAACATGTCCTATATAGGTGATTTATTACTAGCAGTTTTCTCCAAAGCTTAGCTAGAAAACATACCATGGATTCAAGCATACAGATGTAATCAATTGTCCCATCACGTATATCTCAAGGTCATGGATCTAGAGCCTCGCTTACTAACAGGTTGAATGATTTCATATAATTGTTAATTTATTCTCCACAAGATTTGACATAGCGATATTACATTCTAATCGCTTTGTTACAGCTGTATCATTTCTCTTTTAAAATGTTTTGTGCACAAACGTATAGTTAAAGTATTGTAATTTGGTTTCCTATCCATATACGTGTTTAGTAAAAAACATAAAATTATTTAAAAACTAAATAAAAAATATGTTGTCAATCATTTGATTTTACTTGATATTTATAAGAAGGAAAGTAACATCAACTGTTCTTTAAAAACCAGCTATACAATTTTGAATAGTTCAGAAATATTTTTATTTGTTTAAATATATCAACTGGGATATAAACCACTATTTTCAATTAGTGATTGTTTGATTTGTGTTGAATTAGATGCGTTTTAAATAGATTAGATCCTGGTAATCTGAATAGGTTTAGATTTTAGACACAGCCTCTCAGTTTTTTCATCCATCAGATATAATTTTATGGTATACATTTCAGTCTAAATTGGACATAATATATTTTGATGCTCTTCAAATAACTAAAGACTAGCTATAAAATTCCGGTTCATTTTAACAAGTTGGTTCAATGTAACTGTCTATTTATCATATATTCAAATTTACAATCATGTAATATGTTCAAAACAAATTAAATATGAGAGTTTGAATTTCTACTAGCCCACTAGTTTCTAATTCAAGCAACCATGAAAAATATCGTGATAAATATACTGTTTTAAAATATGTTAATATTCACAAATAAATCAGTTGATACATTCAGGAACATTTTTCATTGTGTATAAGGAAAGAAGGGGGGAGGGGTGGGGGGGGGGGAGAGAGAAGAAAAGGAGTGGGGGGGGGGGTGGGAAAAGAGGAGGGGGGGGGGTGGAAATGTGGGGGGGGGGGCGGGAAGGGTGGGAAACGGGGTTGGGGGGGAAATTAGTCTTATGTTTTCATGTTTGTATTAATCTTCAAGATTTGTTTTATATCTAAAATTCTTTTATAAGCAGCATTTTGACAATGCGCATTGTTGATAATGTATACTATGTTAGCTGCTGTTCTTTAAAAACCAACTATAAAGTCTTGCCTAGTTCAGAAATATTTTTTATTTGATAAATTATTTCAACTGGGATGTAAACAGCTATTTTCATCTGGTGTGTGTTTCATTTGTGTTGAATTAGATGCGTTTTAAATGAATTGGATCCTGTCAATCTGAACAGCTCTAGATTTTAGTCATAGCCTCTCATTACATGCACCGATCTGGAATAATTTTAAGGAATACGTTTCAGTCTAAATTTGACATAATGCATTTTGGTGCTTTAATAACAAAAGACTAGCCATAAAATTCCGATTTGTATGAACAAGTTGGTTCAATTTAACAGTCTATTTATCATGTATTTAAGTTTACAATCATGTAATGTGCTCAAGACAAATTAAATATGATCGCATGAATTTCTGCTAACCTACAGGTTTCTAATCCAAGTGTAACGATTTACTTTTCCACGATAGTTAACATCTGCATATACAGCTGTGGAATAAATTTCCAAGAAGAATTTAGGTGCAGCTGTTGACTTCGAGTTTTAGTGGGGGCCCCTGTGGAGCGGGAAAGTTCATCGGTACAAAAAGTAACCATGAAAAATATCGTAATAAGTGTACTGTTTTCAAACATCTTAATATCCTCAAATAAATCAGTTGTCACAATCAAATATATTTTTGATTGTGTATAAGAAAACAAGAAATTAGCCATATGTTTTCATGTTTGTATTATTCTTCAAGATGTTTTTTATTTCTAAAATTCTTTTATAAGCAGCATTTTGACAATGCGCATTATTGATAATGTTCACTATGTTAGCTACTGTAATTTATAGCTTTTTAAACATTATGATATAAATAAATCAAAATTTTGTTATTTGATGTATCAGAAGGACAACAAAGTAAGTTTTACTCATAGAATATTTAGTAGGCACTGGTCTAATATGTCTCCATATTTCAAAGTATGAATCGTAGAGCTCTAGATAAATCAAACTGATTATTAAATACAATATCGAATATCACTGCTTCATTTAAAAAATTAATTGTTGTTTTAATTTAAATGCATAAACAAACTGCATATTAATGGAATTTTATGAAGATGCAAAATGAATTTATTTGTATTAGTTTTCAAAAATGAAATTTAACAAAATGAAAATAATTGGTTCATAAAATTAGAAATTGCTGTACTAAAAAAGAAAAACGCAGATAATAAAACGACAGAAGAAAGTCAACGATGTTTTACTTTTTTAGTAAAAATAATTTTAGATTTAAAGAATAAGTTTGCATTTAATTATTTAAATGTTCTAAAACTAGGAGAATGAGAATGTCTAGAAACGGCTACTGAATGTAGTTACATGCGACGAGAGGGAACGTTGCATCAGTGATTCTAGAAAGAGCTTCAAAATATTAATCGAAGGACCATTCAATATTTTGTATAATAGGGGATTTAGTATGAGTCGACCCACAAGAGTGCTCTTGATCATTGTGCGACAGAATATGATGAGCTTAAGTCCGAATCCTGATAGTTAGTTAACTAATGTAATATAGTTCTGCTTTATTGATTCTTGAGTGTATCTATCGTTTTACCTATCAAGTGCATAGCTTAAGATCGTGTAAGCAAGGCTTATTAATTCATTTTAAAGCTCACGTTAGCCTGAACTTCATAAAATGCCACTAACATTCAGTTGGTTAATGCGTTTAATTGAAAACAACAATATTTTTTTTAAATAAAGCTGTGATATTCGTTATTGTATTTAATAACGAGTTTGATTTATCTAGAGTTCTACAATCCATATTTTGAAAATTGAGGACATATTAGGCCAGTGCCTATTTCATATTCTAGGAGTAAAATTTACATTGTTGTTCTTCTGATACATCAAATAACAAAATTTTGATTTTTTTTCATGGGATAATGTATAAATAGCTATAAATTACAGCAGCTAACATAGTATACACTAGCATATAGCCCGTCATATGACGGGGTCAGTAAAATTTTTAATTTTCCAGAATTGTAAAGTACCCTATGAAGCAGGTAATAAAATGGTTTGTGTTTTGGCTGAGAATTATCTAGTACACGCTCAATAATGTGTTTATCTCCATGTTCTTCTAAAGTCTACCTACATTGTGATTGCAGTTTTATGAATTACACTGAATTCATTAAGTCAAACCGTGTGGTTATAATAAAAAACAAACAAGCAAACAAACAAAATTCTTAATTTTCATTGATATATAACTTAAAAGTTAGATGTTTATTAGTCCCTGAAATAGACTCCTAGACTTTTAGAAAAAGAATTTGTTAATACCGGTGATAAAATTTTCATTGCAATAAAAAATAATCGATGATTAAATTTAAAATTATCACTTATATACTTAATCTATTATTGAATACAAATATGAAAGAAAATTATTTGCTTAATATGTAAGTTCAGTGATAAAACGTATGAAAATAATGCACGCGATATTTAAATAATTTAAAATAAGAAATGATTATATGAGGTGGTTAAAGGAATGACGTCATAATGCTAGAAAAATTGTAATTTTTACCTATTTATTATGTTGATAAATTTTTAAATTTAATCGCTGCCCTTAGTTGGGCATCCATTCCAAGTCCAACCGCTTCATAAATTGGTGTACAGATGGACAGTTAACTTAGGCTATTATTACATAGGGGATTATCAATAATTCGCATTGTCAAAATACTGCTTATAAAAACCTTTTAGAGATAAAACACATCTTGTATACAAACATGAAAGCAAAAGGCTGATTTCTTGTTTCTTTGTACACAATCAAAAATATATTTGAATGTAACAACTGATTTATTTGTGAATATTAAGATGTTTGAAAACAGTATACTTATTAGGATATTTTTCTTGGTTCCTCCTATTAGAAACCAGTGGGATAGCCGAAATTCATGCTATCATATTTAATTTGTTGAACATATTACATGATTATTAATTAAAACATAAAATACAGTTAAGTTGAACAAACTTTTTCGAACAAACAGAATTTTATATCCTAATTTGAGTATTAAAAGATTCTTAACAAACTTTAAATGTCAGTGAGACTTGTACTTGTTTGAAATTTGATTAATTTTATTTTTGGTAGCTTTTAAAATCAAAAAATAATTCTCCGATATTGGAATTGCATAGAGAACCAAATTTTTTCTTAAGAGATTTTGTCATTTTAAATGCAATAATTTTAATTTTTTATACAGTCGGAAATCTGCGGAAAAGTACATTTTCTTTTCGAATTTTTTTTCTCAAACACAAAATGAAGTTTCAAAATACATATATTTTGAAGTTATGGATTTTGTTACAAAGTTTACATTTTTTTTATTTTAATTTTTATAGTCAATCTTTATAAAGACAATTATTATTTTACAGTTATTGAGAAGGAACACGTAAACATTTTTTTTTTCACAAATTTGCCTGAACAACACATTGTCACGTAAATGTAAAGTTGGTGGGAAAAAATTTTTTGTAAAAGCATTGTAAGAAAATTTAAACAATTTTCGACAAAGTGTTTAAATAAAAAATGGACCAACAATAGTGTATAACGAAAAATGAAGAGTTTGCTTTTCAAATTGAAGTAGGTTTGAATATGCGAATGATGTGTAAGCCGTTCGGAATATGATTTTAATAATACGCAATATCCCTCATGTGCAAAACAGTAGACCCTAGATCTTCAGACCAAACTAAACTTCCAAGAAGGTGTCTTTGTATACAACAATGTAGAATTTTACTATGAATATGAAATTTATCTTTCTGCTTTTGTTTTGTTTATTATTTACTGTTTGATTTTTAGTCCTATCTACCTATTAAAGCTTCTAACGAGGCTGCTCCAACTTAATATAATAGGGTAACACTATACAATATACTTTATTTTACTTAATCTAGAATAATTACGTAACGTAGAAAATTAATTATTTTTTTACTTTCATTTGATAAGCGTGTGATGGGGTTGAGAGAACTCCTAGGATATGATCAAACTTTTTTTTTTTACTCTCTTTGAAATAAAGTCATTTATGATTTCTTACAATATGTACTCCGGTAAAAAATATACATAATTTACGTAAGGTCATTAATAAAATTTGAACAGTAATCATTGATATGCATGAGGTGGAAAACAATTTTTTTTTTGCCTAAATGACTATAGAGAAATTATGAAATACATCGAATACTTACCGTCTAGCCTACATTGTACATTTTTATACATGGATATACGATGGGAATTGAAAACGAAAAACCAAGTAATTATGCTCTAAACGTATAGAAATATTTTGCAATTTAGTTTAAGACCGTGATTCTCTCTTCTTTTTTTTAAATATACTTCCTTTCTTGATAATGTGGTTTTGTTTACCTCACGATAGTGAAACTGGGCAAGGCAAGAAAACTCAATTTAAGGAAATAGGTCGCTATCTTCCTCAACCTTCGCTTTTTCTGACATAATTTTGAAACAAGTTATGGACTTTGGGGTCATATGTTCCCATATTTCCACCGGCTGTTCTACCATAATGTTCAATTTCCATACATTGTGTCATTCTTGAATGAAATTTACATATTTTTCAGTAGATATCTGCTGTTACTTTCGTTTGGCTGTTTCTCACTATCTTTTTTATGAAATGTACATAAATTTAAAAACTAATTTAAAGAGTATCTATGAGGTTAATATTTATCAGTAACATTATTTATATTGGCTGTTGTTATAACTAAAGAAAAATCATAAAGAAATTTTCCTGTTGATGATAATTCATAGAATCTTATGATGATTGGAAGTATTTTACCTTAGTGCGTGTACACTGAGGGCAACTGAACACTATAAACTTAAGAAAGTAAAGCAGGTGTGTTAAAATTATGTTTCTTGTGCTACAATTACAAAGCAAAAATATTTTATTATAGAATTAAATTTTCTACTAAAATTCTTGCTATTATAATTCGAATTACTCATAAATTGCAAAGATTATTCAATGTAAGAATTTATAATACAAAGTGTAAACAAACAAGTTGTTATACACAAAAACATGGGATTTTTCTAGCAAATAAATTTTGATAATCTTCAAAAACATTTCCATGTTCTTTCCAATAACAAATAAACAATAACATATTTTCAAAAAGTGAAAAAAAAATTGTTTACTGGTATTTTCTGGGAGATTTTCAAAAACTGATTAAAACTGCAGTGCCACGAATTCCACCACGAATATCTGTAATTAGGTTTAAATTGCTATTCACTACTGCTGGTGTTACTTAATTTTTCGTGTCAAAAGGTTTTTTTAAAGCTTTTGACACACATTTTCTAATAAGTGTGTTGTCATTAAAGCAATCGACAAATCTTAATGCAGATCTTCGTTTTCAAGACACGTTTATTTTTGTGACCTAAAACATTAAAACATTATCTTACTCGAAAAGGTTCCTTCTGAAAGATAACAAACATCTCGCTTTTAACCCCTTAAAGCAGATTTTATTTCAGAAAAACTGATAAAAAATTCTAGATTTTTGACAGAAAAGGAATATACAGTCTGTTCCACAAGAGCGTATCGCTCATAACTTAGTCAATAGATAACTCTCAGATATCGGTTTAGTTGCACGTGCTCTTCAAAGAAGAATTGCTTTAGAGAAGAATGCTTTATGGAAGAAGAAGAATGATTATGGTTAGAAGAATGCTTTATGGTTAGAAGAATGCTTTATGGTTATATTCTTTATTGGATTTGTTTTGCTGTGTTTAAACAACAATTCCAAAATGAGTGCCACGTATGTGAGCCATTTTCATGCAGTGTTTCTATGTAACCATCCAAAAGGATCAAAAATGTCTTTGGCAGCTGTAGCCCGGTACATGAGAAAGACGGAATAGTTCGTAATGAAGTGGGTAGCACGTTATAAAGCAGTACAAAATGATGACGACCTACCGGAACGGGGGGTAAACGCCGCTCAACTTCAAAATCGAATGATAAAGTGATTCTTGCATAATCGATAATAATGGGGACTGGACAACTTATTAGGTGAAATGAATTTCAGTTTAATATGTATACTACACAGTACAAATGTATTTTTAAATAATTCGTTTGTATTTTCAGAGAAATAGAGGAGAAGTTCATATGGAACAGACTGTATAGATATAGTGTAACTTCCTTTTTGCAATTTCAGCTGTGGAGGTAGACTAGGGAGACAGAAAAGGGGGTAAAAGTTATAAAAAAATTGTTATAAAATGTAAACGATTTGATTCCGTGTTTAATATAAATTTCACCCGTATCCGAGACGGGCGTTTGTGCTAAGGGGTTAAATCTCTATATTGTCTCGTACGTGATATTCTATAAGGTTTCAAACTGTATAACTAATATCACATTTTAACTAATATTTCTTAGCTCGTAAGATATAAAATATCATTTCTTTCTTGCATCAAAATCATTTCAAAATATATTTTACTTTATTCCTAAAACATATTTTCCAGCAATGGTTGATATCATTGAATTCTCAAAGTTTTTATTTTAATATTTTAAAGCTTTAAGAAGAAAATATGATAAAATATTCTTAGTAATATTTTACACAAAAATAAATACTATTTCTTCTATTGCTTTAAGACATTGGCTATAAAGTAATTTGATACATTATCTATCACTGCTAAAAAAATGCAAAATAAGATTCATTTCATTAAGTTTGCCTCACTGAATATATTCTCAATAGAGAGAAGGATAAAAATATTTATAAAGAGAAATACCTTTCTTTAATGGTAGTGAAATTATTATTTCTCCTAGGCAAAGCATCTTTTAATTGCTTTTCCTGATTATCTATTTTCCTTCCGAAAATTGTTATTTAACGCAAGTAGATATCAAACGAAATAATATTATTGTCTCATGAGATGATTTAATTTATCGATATTATACATTGAGCTTCCATAGTGGTAAACAGATTCAGAGTTATGGCGTATGGTTTCTTTTTTATTATGGTTTTTATGACTTTATAGTTTGACGAAGGAATTCGGGAAAGAAAAACAATAGTAAACTGAAATTAATAGGGAATGAATGAAAAAGCATTGTCTTATTAGAGAAAAATTATGCAGTTATTGTCTTTATCGTGTAATTAATGGAACATATAGAATGTAATCCTAAGGTATATCTTCTGTTAAATCATTATAAGAGTGAGTGGACTTAATTTTAAATTAATTAATATAGTTAATTCTAATAGTCTTTGTCCCACGATGACGGTGGAAATTTATAGCGCTTAAGTTGCATAATAAAACCTGTAAACGTTTTGATTTCGTAAAGACATATTAGAAATATTTTCAGTCTAATTCCTGTTTCATGCTTAACTATTCAATAAATACTTCCGCTGTCACATAGAGAGTTGTTCTATTCATATTTTCAGATACATTATCAGTACTAAAATTTAAATTTAAATATATAAGATTTACTTAACTTAATAATAGGGAATGAAGGAAAAAACATTGTCTTATTCGAGAAAATTCATGAAGCTATTATCTTTATCGCGTAATTAATGCAATATATAGAATGTAATTCTAAGGTATATCTTCTGTTAAATCATCATAACAGTGAGCGGACTTAAAGAATTAATATAGTTAATTCTAGCATTCTTTGTCCCCCGATGAGGTTGGAATTTTATAGTGCTTAAGTTTTATAATAAATCCTGTAAACCTTTTCGTTTGGTTCTCCTATATTAGAAATAGATTCAGTACTAATTCCTGTTCTATACATAACTATACAATAAATATTTCCGTTGTCACATAGAGAGTTGTTCTATTCCTACTTTCAGATACATTACCAGTACTAGAATTTAAACTTAAACATAGGGGATTTACTTAATAATAAGGAAGAATGGAAAAAACATTGTCTTATTGGAGAAAAACCATGCAGCTATTATCTTTATCGTGTAATTAATGCAATATATAGAATGAAATCCTAAGGTACATCTTCTGTTAAATCATAAGAGTAAGTGGACTTAATCCCTTAACGAATTAATACAGTTCATTCTAGTATTCTTTGTCCCACGACAATGGTGGGAATTTATAGCACTTAAGTTGTATTATAAAACCTGTAAACCTTTTCATTTGGTTCTGTGATATTAGAAATAGATTCAGTACTAATTCCTGTTTTATGCATAACTATACAATAAATACTTCCGTTGTCACATAGAAAGTTGTTCTATTCCTACTTTCAGACACATTACCAGTACTAGAATTCAAACGTCCCCCTAAGTAAAGTAAATCCCCTGTGTTTATAGGGGATTTACTTAACTTAATAGTAGGGAATGTAGGAAAAAACATTGTCTTATTGGAGAAAAATCATGCAGCTATTATCTTTATCGTGTAATTAATGGAATATATAGAATGTAATCCTAAGGTATATATTCTGCTAAATCATCATAAGAGTGAGTGAACTTAATTCTAAATGAATTAATATAGTTAATTCTAATATTCTTTGTCCCACAATGACGGTGGAAATTTTTAGCTCTTAATCCTTTAGCGGACAGTGGTTTCACAGGGAAACCTCCTGTTAAACATATTTTTCTCTATTTTTTTAAGAAATATGAATGGGTTTTGTTTTCGGTTTTTTATGTTTTTGACATTTAAAAATTACTATAAATGATAGTGCTACACTTAATTTATTATTTTCTTTTGAAATAAATGTATATAAACTTGATGTACCTGGAAAGTTAGTAATTCGATTTTTTTCACGTATGACCCCAAACGAAAATATCTGTTTAAACAACACTTATAAATTGTTAAACTATTTATTTATTATACTTTTTAAGAACACTTATTTATTGTTCTTCCAATATAATAAAAAATTAAAAAGTATTATGTTCATGCTGTACAAGGGGGTAGGTTTGTCAATGAACCCCCCTCAATCCCTCATACGGTATTCTCTAATGCAAACCTAAGGATTGTAAAGAAAAATTTTAATACATTTGCATTTATAAGGTTCATAGGTAATATTTATAAACTAATTTCATTAAATTGTAAAGAGTTTATATAGGTGACCTTTAAAGGGTTAAGTTGCATTATAAAACCTGTAAACATTTGCATTTGATTCTCTTATATTAGAAATGGATTCAGTACTAATTCCTGTTTTATGCTTAACTATGCAATAAATACTTCCGTTGTCACATAGATAGTTGTTGTTGTATCTTCCAACCAAGTAATCTAATAATTTTATCTCAACAGATGGCGCTGTGTGCGCATTTTAGAAGTTTAAAAATTGTACCTGTATATTTCTGTTGTTAGCCCTTTGTTACGTTGTTTATAGTATTGTGGTGCCCAACGTAAAGATCAACAATATTATGAATCGGGGTATTAGGCTATTTGGAGTAATCCTGTGCGAGCCACGTTTTCGGTTTTCTAAGTTTTTATTCAATGTAACAGTTCAACAACGTAACAAATTACTGATAACAGAAAAATTACAGGTACAATTTTCCAGCTTCTAAAATGCGCACACAGTGCCATCTGTTGAATTAAAATTATTAGATTACTTGGTTGGATGATGCAACAGTTGTTCTATTACGTTCAGACACATTACCAGTACTAGAATTTAAACTTAAAAACCATGTAATTTATTTTACCAAAACAATAGCTACTATATGTATAATTGTTGATGTTTGAGATGAAACGCCATCGAAATATTAAGAAGAGAAAATTATAGCTTTAGGTACCTGTTGAGTTAGAATTTCCTCCATACCTTTGTTCTTCAAACCCTTACTTTATTCACCTTCCTTGTTGAAATTACAGATTTATGGTCAAAAAGATTCCGGAGGAATCCCAGACAAACCGGTGCTAATCTGCTTTGTCTAATGTTAAAGATTAGTCCTTTCTTGTTTCCTTTTAAAATGCTATCATTATATTTCCGCTCAGGTTTAAACTCTATGATTTAGGTCCAATGAAATGGAATTCTTTTTTCTTTCTTTTAGGATAATTCTTCTCTCTTCCATCCTCTATTAATTTTTTTCTTAGCGCTGTAAGATGAATATGCTTTGAAATTTTAAAATATTAGACACCTGTTTTAGCATACTAATAACTTTCCAAACATCTATCGTAATAGATATAATACAATTGCTTTAAAGTTGGCGAATTAAACTGAAATGGCTTTTAAAGTTCTGAATAGTCGTTTATCTCGACTGTACTATTTAACTAACAGTTACAATTTAAGCAAATATTGTTATATATAATATAAATGCTCTAAATCAGGGAACTGATCGTCGGTACCGGAGTTCGTGGGTTCGAATCCATCTGTGCCATGGATGTTCGTATCCATTCGGAATCGACTTTAAGCAGTAGGTCCCCGCCTCATCAGCCCTCTTGCAGCAAGAAGTAGATCCCCTAGTGATCCGAACCAGATACTCTAAAAATAGCGTACTTAGACTAAAATAGATTTTTAAGTGTTGTTTTGCTTTTTGACCAATAACTCTTCAGAAGAAAATATAACTTAGGCAACTACTGTTATAGAAATAATATAAATACTCTATAAGTAGCGTACTTAGACTGAAATAGATTTTGATGTGTTGTTTTGCTTTTTGACCAGTAACTCTTCAGACTACTGTGATAAAGAAAATCTAACTTAGGTAACTACTGTTATAGAAATAATATAAATACTCTATAAGTAGAGTACTTAGACTGAAATGGATTTAAAGTGTTGAATAGCTGTTTTACTCCTTGACCAGTAAATCTTTAGATAACTATTGTGATAGTATAAATGCTCTAAAATATGTTTTATTAGGCTGAAATAGATTTTAAAGTTTTAAATAGTTGTTTTACTCTTCGTCTGCGGGATTAGTTTTTAAAATCTATGCTAAAGTTATAACCAGACTCTAGCCTAGTTTGTAAAGGACTTGTCCATTCTGGTTAGTATCAAATAGTGGCTATACCTTTTAAAATATTTACTTATAAAAAATCTTCTTTCAATAAATAAATAGTCAAATAGTTCTTTTCTTATTATTGATTACAAAATGCAAACCTTAATAGCATGCTTGAACTTTTTATACCCTGGTCCAATAACAATAGAAAAGTTTTCTTTCCTTTTGATTGCACAAAAAGTGCTATAATGTCTTTCATGTTTCTTAAATTCCGATTTACATACTAAAGAAAATTCTAGACTTATTTTATTCATTTTTATAGTTTTAGTATGTAATGCATTTTTTGCGTCTGCAACCGTCTGTTAGTTGTAGTGCAAATTTAGACTATTTTTGTTTCTATATAAACAACTTGTATGTTTACACTTTGTATTATAAATTCTTACATTGAATAATCTTTGCAATTTATAAGTAATTGGAATTATAATAGTTAGAATTTTAATAGAAATTTAATTCTATAATAAAATACTTTTGTTCTGTCGTTGTATCACAAGAAACATAAGTTTAACACGTCTGTTCAACTTTCTTGAATATATAGTGTTTAGTTGTACTCAATGTACTCGCATTAAGAAAAAATACTTTTACCTATCATAAGATTCCATGAATAAGAATTCATGAATAAGAAAATTCCTTTATGATTTTTCTTTAGTTATAAAAATAGCCAATATAAATGTTGTTACTGATAAATGTTAACCTCATAGATACTCTAAATTAGTTTCTAAATTTACTTACATTTTATAAAACTGATAATGAAAACCTATTTTGGGATCGTCAACATATTAAGCAAATTTATTCTAAATACAGTTTTTTTTTGCTCATTTCAATCAGATTTCATTCCGTTTGCAATACATAAATCTAATATTTAATACATATATATTTTGTACAATATAAAATCTGAATTATTATGTTATTGTTAAAATTATATAAAGCTTACTACCCTTTTCTAAAATTAAGGATTATTTTAAAATCAGCTTACAAAATATTTTTACGTTGTTTAACATTTATAAATATTTAATCTTATGTTTTTATTTTTATTTGTAACTAAAATATCACATAATATTAAAAACAAATTCTAAATTTCATATTTTCAAATTTTTAGATATATTTGAATATATGTTGTTATTTACGAATTATATAAGATTTACGAAAATTTCCACATCTCAGCTCTTTGATCGGAACATAATCAGAATAATTAATATCTGTTAGATGAACTATGGGATCGAATATTAGTGCTGACAAGAATATTTATATAGTATGAAAATTCAGTTTAAGCAGCAAGATTTTGCATAACTAGCTTTTGGATTGCAGAGAAAATAATAAATAAATGAATATAAATAAATAAATGACTATCGAAATAAAACCTTAAGCATGCAAGGACATCTCAAATATAACTTCGGTGAATACAATTATACTTCTTATATTATTTAATAGGTGATAATTGATTATAAGTATAAAACATCGACAGATTTAAATATTCTTATAATCGATGGAAAATTCTTTGAGAAACATCGCAAAACTTTCAAATTACATTGAACAAAGGCTGAAACTATATATAGAAATTATAAATAAGTATGCAGAAATAATAAAATATTATTTGTGCATAATAGTGCAAAATATTATTTTTTCTAACTTTAAATGAAATCTACTAAATTGGACACAAAGATATTAGTAGAAATAATGGAAAAGGAAACAATCCAAACTAAGTATAAAAATGCTAAAAATATTGAATATTTGTAACATAATAATTTTACTAAGCAAAATATTCTACGAGTAAAATAACTACAGTTTGAAAGCACAAAAATTTAAATATTTTAACTTATGTAGCTTATGTGGCTTACCATTCATTCTAGATGCTTCATTGCTCAGTTCAACAAAACGAAGGTACTTTTCACGGATAGGTTTTCCAGAAGCTTCTCTCCAAGATTTCCAGACGTGGACAAGTTCATCGTAGTCTCTTGATTTTGTGAGAATTCTCTGAAGATCTTAAAAAGATATTAAAAGTTTTAATCTACTAAATATAAATATATTCCAGCAGGTTTAATTTATATATGAACTTTAGAGTCTTACAATCAAAATAAGTGCCCTTTTAAAATTAATGAACTTATGAAGCTTTATCCGAAGATGACACACATTTATATTAAGGAAAGAAGGTACCTTTCGAGGCGATAAATCTAATTATAATAGCTTTCTTTCAATTCATCATCAGATAAATATTTGTACTCTTTTTAGAATAAAAATTTTTCTATAATAGTGCTATTGCTACATAATGCTATTTAGTTTTGTTATTTTAACTAATTAAGTAAATTGTTAAAAGTTAAAAAATTATCCTTCAAAAAAATTTTTTTTTAACCAAGATAAATTTTGAAATATGTATGAAACTAAATTATTATACAAAACTGAAAAATTGGAAAAAAATACCAATTATATTCTATAGCTCAACACTTTAATATTATCTGACAGTTTTATAATTAAAAGAAGTTAAAAACTGTTAAGAAACTAAATATTTAGGAAAAAAAACAACTTTTAAGGCTTTAAAGGGAGATATATTTCTCGCTTTAGCATAACTGCGGTTCGCAGAATAAAAATAATTACCGTCTACTTTATATAAAAGATAGATAGTTTTTGATTAATGATTAAAATAAAATATTAAAATAAAATATTAAAATGAAATCCACTTACCCACAAGATACATTTGGGAATGTTTATAGTAGAAACTAAATTATTATATCAAATTAAAGTACAATACTAGTTTTATTTTGTAACCCAAAACTTATTTCAAAAGGCAAAACCCATAAAATGTCCAAATTTTTACAACATAAACATGTATAAGATATGATGAACAGATAACGTTTTCCACTGCTATTATATGAAACTAAACTAAGGTCAATTCACAGTAAGTCGTATTATAGAGTGTAGAGAGTATATATTTTGTTCTGTGTTTATTTTATTCAGATCAAATGTTAATATGTCATAATAAATTTTACTGACTTCCAGTCATAAATGAATATATAAGTAACACTGGGTTTTACATAATAAAATGAATCAATGAACTGGACATTTTTAATAATATATAAATTATTGATTAGGAAAATAGTGTTTTAAATAGACCAATCTATCTAACTATATGTGTTGGACTGTAGATTTATGCAATTTCGACGTCATGCATTAAAATGCAAATAATATTTAATATATGAGTTATATAATGGAGTTTAAATTTTGCAATTAAAGTTAAAAATATACAAAAAATATAATCTTCTCAAACACGAATGAAGAAAGAAAAAATAATTTCACAATATAAAACTCCATATAAGTTTTACTTTTAAAAACACACTGAAGTTTTCCACATATTATACTAAGAGGATGTTTATGTAAATGAGCAAAATATTTTCATAAGAAGTTTATTTTCTCTGCGTAAAATATATTAAATTTTACAGAACGAAACAGCAGGTTACTTTTTCCAAAACTTTTAGTCCTTTACAAAATATAACTTCTATCCACTGTGTTTGTATCCACTTTTATTTCATATCTCTTCTTTTAATGTATATATGGGAAATATGATTATCATCATTTGCTGTATTTAAAATTTTTCTGGAAATATTTTTACAAGTATTATATAGAACATGCCATCTGTAGATTTTTACAAAGTGTAATTGCGTAAATTGTTTGGGCTTTTTTATCTACAATTATGTAGTTAATTGGAGTTTTAGTTAAACATTGCATGTAATGATAACAGACGAAACAGAAAACTAATTTAATAGAAACTATTGTCTGTAGGTAGGTGTTAGTGATTAAAGTATAATTTAAAAAATACAAATAGTAATTATAATCCATATAATAGAAATTACAAACATATTCTGAAATTAATATATTCGTGCGACTGTGTAATTATGGTAGTAATATAAAAATATGTAACAGACATTGAAGGTCTTAGTATTTTTTAAGCTGAAGAAACTTCATTATAACAAATGATTTTTCATTCCTTGTAAAAAAAGGTTCTGTTCGGTGTAGAACAAAAAATTTGCCCTTTATACACTCAAGAGTCAAAACATTATGACCACCCCTACATTTTGCAATGAACTCGCCTGGATGACATGGAAGGCACGTGATCAGGTAGAAGTGGTATTTAACTACTGTTGGAGAGTCTGAAGAATCATTGCTATTTTTCTCATTGGAACCCTGTTCTACTTAAGGTCTATACTTATTATATTATTTTGACATCATATCAATTGTGTTGTTTTGCCAATCCCAATATAATTGCAGAACTAGAGGGCTAGGCCCAGCAAGTTCTGCGCCAAAACCATCCTGTGGTCCTGTGAAGAATCATTCTTTCCCTTACTTCTGTGTGTAATGAGAAAGGCTGCGGATCTAAGCGATTTTGATAGAGGGCAGGTTGTAATGGCTCCAAGGCTAGGAACAAGTATTTCCAAAACTGCACAACTCCTGGGTTGTTCGTGATCTACAGTTGTTAGTACTTATGCAAAGTAGATGAATGACGGTGAAACTAGCAGTAGATGACATGATGTTGGACTCCACACGCTATCAAAGAAAAAGGTTGTTGGAGACAACCCAATACAATGCAGGGCCAAATAGAATAATATTGGAGAACACTGTTCAACGGACACTGTTGGTTTTGGGGGTACACAGAAAATGTCCCACGATTGCGCCTTTGCTGATCAAGAGTCATCGCCAGCATCACGACTGGTCCATGGATCAGTGGGAGAGAGTTGCCTGGTGAGATGACTCACGGTTTCTCATTCATCACGCTAATGGCCGTGTCAGGACAAACTATCTTCCAAGCGAACAGTTGCTCACTCAATGTACAGTAGAATATACACAGGCCGGTGGCGGTATTATGCTTTGGGGGACGTTCTCTTGTGCGTCTCTAGGACCCGTGGTTGTGGTAGAGCAACCATGGATGTTACAGGGTATTTGACCATCATTGCGGACCAGTTACACCTTTACATTTCTGCCTCTGTTTTTCCAGCTGGAAATGAAATGTTCCAACAGGACAACGCCTTGTATCACAAGGCTAAAATTGTGTTGGAGTGGTTCCAGGAACATGATGCTGAATTCCAGTTAATGTACTTGCCGCCTAACGCACCGGATCTTAGTCTGATAGAACACATTTGGGATGTCATGGGACTGCAGCTCAGAGTTCAAAGACCACCAATTCGTAATATCTCGGATTTGACTAACTGTTACTTAAACATCTGGTACAATCTGTCTTCGACCATCTACCAAGGTTTTGTGGCATCCATGCCAAGGAGGGTTGAAGCTGTGTTGCGCTCCAATGGTGAACCAACTCGTTATTGACAAGTGGTCATCATGTTTTGGCTCTTGAGGGCATGCAGCAAATACATTTAAAAAATAGAAGCATAAAATATTTACACCAAGTGTAAAAAAGAGAAATCCATCTACCCACAAACCACTTTTGAAATGTATAAAATAGAAACTAAACTTTTCTGCCAACTATAATATTATTATACATTTTATTCAGCAAACCTCATTTATATTAGTACGAGCAATAAATTTTTCCTTTTGGCATTATAGAGTACTTTCTTTCTAAATTTTTATACTGTTAACAAATTTTTTTCTTTTCAAATGTAAACTGTCATATACTTTTCTGAAAAGTACAGCTAAGTACATTTTTATAAACATTTAGGAATACACAATTAGTTATATCCTGTCTCTTTTAGAAACAGTGCTGAAATATTCAGCATTATTTAAAATTTAGTTTACACCAATAGCATAAAATTTTACGAATTAGTAATGTTGTGGATAATATGGAGAACATATAAACCTTATTCTGTTATTCCTGAGAAACGGGAGATAAATGAGAACTTTGGTTATCCTTTGGTTAGATTAGTCTGATATCTTACTTTCCTTTGTTTGAAATTTGACTATATTTTTGAAGTTTCATCTAAAGTAGCTATAATAGATCTGGAAATAAATATGCAATACTCTTTGTGGAAACAAATGCTTTAAAAATATCATCACTGTATTCAAGAACATTGTTAAAGCAAATAATAAATATTAATATCCATATTAACTATAGAAAAAGAAATATGTTTCCAGAAGTAAAAATAAATGCATTGCATATTATTTAAAAAATTTCGAAATAGAAATAAATATTAGAATAACCTTCTAAAATCTGTCTAAAGTAGCTATAATATATCCTTCTAAAATTTATCTAAAGTAGCTATAATAGGTCTGGAAAAAATTATGCAACATTCCTTGTGGAGTAAATTTTTTTCAAAAATATCATGAACGTATTCAAGAGTATTATTAAAGCAAAACCTTAATATTTAATTTCTAAATTAAATACAGAAAATAAATATGTTTCCGGAAGTAAAAATGAATGCATCGTATATTATTTAAAAGATTTCAAAATAGAAATAAATATTGGAATAACCGTATAAAAATATGAGATTACCTGGTTCTAAAGTTAAGTTGCAGTCTTTTTCAGTCAATATTTGTCCTTTTCTTACTTTTTCTGGTGGTACATAAGTACATATTTTAGCAGTGCTATATGTATTTTTCATTTCTGCTTTCAGCTTATTGAACTGAAAATATCAAAATTAAAATATTAGGCAAAACACTCAATGGTTAACATTTAGATAATGAAATTTCTACACAGATGTAAAACGAGTTTGACTGTTGCTAAGTTCTTCCTCATACTTTGTCACTTCGTCTTATGCATCTTTTCGAGAATAAGTCTGATTTTATTTTTGAATTAAAATGGATCGACTGTTAACAGAACTTAGAATGTCTGTATCAAGAATGTAAGATTACAAGCTATCAATTTACGACGCAGCGATTTAGACACAGCTGTTTGGACGTAGCTCATTGGATGCGGTCATTAAAACATGTGACTTACTTTTTGTTGTGTATCAACATAAAAGAAGGGATATTAACAAAGTTCAATGAAAATATTTTTCACATGTTGATCCCCTTTATTTATTCGATGTTTTAACCCCTTGACGTACAATGACATCTGGGAGGCATAAGTCTTCTCATGTGCCAAAGTAGATTTTGACGTCTCCGAAACATCAATAGCTGCTCCCGAAAGACGTCGTGCGGCATTATATTAAATCATACTGTTACTTAATTATTGTCACTCAAAACGTAATTTAAATTCAAAATGTAATTTAAATTAATATTTCAGATTTAATATATTTATTCTTAAACTATATCGTTCCCTCAACTAGTTCAATTGAATTGCATCCCTCTCTAATGACCCAATATAATTGAAAACGTAATTTAATTTATATTGAACTATTTTAATACTTCAGATTTAATATATTTATTCTTAACCTATATTGTTCCCTCTACTAGTTCAATTAAATTGTATCCCTCTCTAATGTCCCAATATAATTAATTCAAAACAATTTAATTTATATTGAGCTATTTTAATACTTCAGATTTAATATATTTATTCTTAACCTATATGGTTCCCTCTACTAGTTCAATTGAACTGCATCCCTCTCTAATGTTCTAATATAATTCAAAACGTGATATAATTTATATTGAACTATTTTAATACTTCAGATTTAATATATTTATTCTTAACCTATGTTGTTCCCTCTACTAGTTCAATTGAATTGCATCCCTCTCTAATGTCCCAATATAATTAATTCAAAACGCAATTCAATTTATATTGAACTATTTTAATACTTCAGATTTAATATATTTATTCGTAACCTATATTGTTTTCTTTATTTGCACTCACATATTACTGCTGGCCTAACCTACTAAATAATATAAATTAGGTTTGTATTGCTTCATTCATGAGAAACTCAAATAAATAAATGTATGAAAATTGTGACATTTGCATGTAGAAACAGTGAAATAAAAATACTTTATAAATATTTATTGCCCACCTCGTTAAGTTTATCTTCCGGAAGTGCGGCTGTACCTAGCACAGATAAACTCTTGAACCACCGACGCAGGAGAGTGTCGTTGAAAGTTTTCCAAGCAAATGATGTCGCATTCTTCCAAGCAGCTTTGTGGAACAGGGAATATTCTAACGTTTGTTCCAGCTGAAAAGAAAATTTCAAGACATAAATAACATTTAGATACAACATATTTAAAAGTCTGTTTAAATAAATCAATGAGAACGTAAAGACAAGTAATAGGTATTTAAGAGAACTTATTCTATTTTAAAAGATTGATGATTATGAAACGGTAGTATCAAACATAAAAATATTATAATGTGCTAATGTAAATCCCCTATATAATAATAGCCTAAGATGTCTAACCACGAATTTATGAAGCGGTTGTACTTGAGTATGAGAGGTTGTAAGTGAGTTCGAAAACGCTCCAAATCCACCCCTTCCCCCTTTTTCAAGCTCTGTTGTCCCTGGTTAAGAGTAGAACATTATGTTTATCAATTTATCCCATAATAAATAGGTAAAACTAAAAAAAAATTCTAACATTATGACGTCATTCCTTTAACCATCTCCTTTAATCATTTTTATTTTAAATTATTTAAATATTATTGGTATTTTTTGCATACGTTTTATCACTTAACTTAGATATTACGTAAATAATTTTCTATTTGTATTAAATAATACATTAGGTACATATGTGCTAATTTTAAATTAAAGGATCGACGGTTAATTTTTTTTTTTTTTTGCAATGAAAATTTTATCACTGGTATTAATAACAAATTCTTTTCATAAAAGTCTAAGAGTCTATTTCACGAACTAATACATATCGCGTTTAAGTTATATAGCTTTGAAAATTAAGAAATTTTCTCCTTTGTGTGTTTGCTTTTTATACGTAACCACACTGTTTGCAATCGATTCGCTCAATTTTGGACATCATTCATATATACCGCCAAATAAACACTGTCAATATTAAAACCTCTACTGTCCGTCCTATCACGTAATATGATAAGATAAATTAAAGTTGGTAACTAACATGCGGTCAGTAAAGATTAACAAGTTATTGAGCGTGTACCAGATAATTCTCATCCAAAAGCAAAGCATTTTTTTTTACCTGCCTTATAGTATATTTTACCTGCCTTAAGGTACTTTACAATTCTAGAAAACTAAAATTTTACTGATCCTTTCATATGACGGGATATATACTAGTATGAAAATAGTCATTTAAAATACTAAATAATCAACGGTGTAAAAATATTTGCATTCAGTAAGGGATATGTTTTTGACGGTGATCTGCAAGGGATTTCCGTAAATGCTCTCGTTATATGAACTACCATAATCCATACTTTAATATCCAATAGAACCAAATAGGAGAAATTGCAATTTTCAAAATAAGTTAAAATCATTAAAAATAATAGGACAGAAAAAGCAAAGGAAGCCACATTCGACAGTGAAAACCAGTAATTTATTTAGAACTATTTAAAAATATTAACAATTAGTTTAATGTTGAAATAAATATTATAAATAAATAATATAACTTTCATATTTATTTTCCATGCTCTTCTGTTTTATATGATGTCTTCAAATGCTTCTAATCGTACCATTTCATTTATCATTTGATACAACGAGTGGGTAATTGAATTAAAAAGAAGCAAGTTCATTAAAATAACTATAATATTTTAGTGACTAATGAATAATTTTAGCTCACTAATGAAATTTTTATTACTTTTTTAATATAGATTTAAAATATTTGGTAAAAAAATTTGGTCTTACACTGATTATTTTGTTTTCCTGGTAAAGCTTATTAGTTGCAAAAATCGCATTTATAATAATTTTTTTAGCTTTATTTGATAACAGGATTCACACACACGCACATCTAGTACTAGCTACTCATTCAACCATATAATTAACCTTGATACTGGGTTTTGACCTCGTGACCTACCAAGTGATTGTTATATATCTGAAAATGCATATTGACCAATCAATTATATGACAGGTCAAGAAACATACGCTATATCTGAGGGCAAAAATGTAGATTAGAAAATATACAGCTATCGAAACTACTACGGAAAAAATCCTATCAAGTTTATGTCTTGCTGCACTATTATTCGCCACTAAAGCAAGTGTTGAGAAAGTGAATGGAAGGCCAATTCGATGCCTAGGGCAACTTAAGGTTTTCAGATTTTGAGATAAGTGAAATTGATGTTTCGCTCTAAAGATAGGGAAAATTATGTCGACATTTTTATGTGAAGGGTAGAGATGAGTCCAGTAATTATCTCCCTTAGGCTATTAATTGTGTGTCAGTGAAGAACACAATAATTTTTTTTTATACTGGTGACCTTGCATTTCTCCAAGGCCAGGCAGGGAAAAGAGATGGGTTAAGAGACTTTCGACTGTAAATTCTTTAAGTGTTTGAACTTCGAAGGTCTTGCAACGGAAAATTTCGGAGGAAATGCCATTGAAGTTTTACTGTTGTTTGAAAATGGATACTAAAGATTGCTTTAAATATTATTTAATTAGTTTAATTTTTTAGGAGCTATATAATCGCTTTTACCTTACATATAGTTTTATTCAGACATTTGGTATCTCAGCAATCACTCACTTCATGTATTAAAAAGGTAAAATCTTAATACAAGAATATAGCAATAAATAGAAACAACAACGTAAGTAAGATAGATTTTAATTTCTATCCGAGCCTTATTTACTTTGGTTTTGCATTTATTGTTCTATTTTAATTCAGTATAAGTGACTAACAATCCCGATTTTTATGTATATTTCAATCTAAGGAATTTCCTCAAGGATTAATTGGAATTGCCCTCGTGGTTTAATATTTTTTCTTCATTATCACATAAAATCAAAATATGGGTAAAACAATTCAGTAGTATTAACATATTTATTTGTATAAATTCTTAATATACTCCATATATGTAAGCACCCTGATATATTTTTTGGTTTGTTTTGTTTTGAAGCTCTTTGGTCTACTGCTTTGCTACACGAGGCTTAATGAGACCGGGACCTACTGCTTTAAGACGATTTCCGAACGGCTACGAACATCCATGTTGGAAGTGAGATTCAAAACCTTCAAACTCCGGTACTGAAAATCAGCTCCATACAATTCAGCCTTTCATGTATATTAAAAAGTCAAATCGTCATTCCAGGATATGGCAATAAACACAAAGAATAGCATAGTAAGGCACAAATTGTTCTTTGCCCCCTAATTAGGTTGGTTTTGCATTTCATGATTCATGTTAGGTATGACTCTCATGAAAATACCATATAGGTGAACGGTGTTATTTCTTATGAAAGAAGACAACAAACCCGTTCCAGCTTTGTTTCAGAAAGTACTTCATATTAGCTATAATTAAACAGCGCACATGGCAGAAATTTTCATATAAAACGTAAGTTTGAAAATGTCTTAAAATTCCTATTGCATGTGTTTTTTTAATTATTTCAAAACTATTTTAACGCTAAAATACACTATAGAAAGTTTATTTATAAATCACCTTAAATATTTTTGTGTATGTGTTAGTCAATGCAGGGGCAAAAATAATTTAATAATTACTCCTATTACAATACGAAATTAAACCCTTAACAGAGTACAAAGGAAGTATCTTTTTAGAATGTAATAGATATAAAATTGTTCATAATTATAGTACAATTAATAAGAAAATTATTTACGTATAACAAGAAGTGAAAATACTATGTTCTTTATCACGAATCTTTTATAGTTTCTTGGGAATCCAATTTTGGTAACAAGAATGGTCATAAGAACAGTGGTTAATATTTGTTCATAAATGATTATTTATTTCAATGTATTTCGAAATAGCATCATTAAATAAATAAAATGAAATAGTTCATGAATAAATAGAAACATATATTAAGGATTAAATTAAACCCAAGTTAAACTTAATGATGTTGTATAAACATCATTAAGTTTAACTTGGTGTGTTATAGTTTGTAAAAAATACAGCTATATCTTTTGCTTCTGAACTCAATCTAAAATACGCATATACCCATACTTTATATGTATAAAAACTTTGCAATGATTATAGATAGAGTTCATTTATAGATTCAAAAATAAGTATTTATTATCTTGCAGATGTTAAGAATATAACTGAATATCTCAAATTCAAAATCAATGAAAATAGTTTTCTCCAAGCAGAGTATTTCAAAGAATAAAATAGGCTGATATATAAAATGTAAGTGCAAGTGTTGATATAGCATTATTTAATATGTAATGTATACTTAATTTAAGAAGGCTTTATTTAATTCGTTACAAAATTAAATCTGTATTTAAAAATTTGTTTTTATTGAAACTGGAATGGAGAATTTGAGATTATACTTGATATTGTTTTATTGCAATAGTATAAATGGATACTGTGTAGTTTTGTTTTTCAAATCCCTCTGCATAGCATTAGCACACAAAACATATTTAAATACTAACAAATGCCATGTTACTTACAGAAAGAAAATTTATATTTTTTCTGAGTTTTCAATGTGTTTAAGAGGTTTAAAATTTTTATAGGATATTTTATATGAAATTTAATTGTTCCAACTCAAATGTTATTTTATTAAAACTTGAAATTTTTTTTACATGACTATTAGATACTTAAATCTGATTCAAAATAGCTACAAACATCCATACAAGGAAAAATGTTTTTACATCCGATTGCTTGTATGAAATTTATTGTTTAGTTAATAATCTGGGTTCGGAAAGATCTCAAATGTATGGTGTCAGGCACTAGAGAAAAATTGAAAATACAAAGTAATATAATAAATAACTACTAATTAATTATTTCCAACTACTTCCTTGTTTAACCGAATTCAAGTGCAGTTTCTTACACAACATATCCATTTATAGTAATTTATGGAAATGCTTTATGTTCAAAAGAAATTTCTGCTTATGTTGTTTATTTCTTTTACTGATAATTCAATAATAATTATATAAATGGCTTCCTTTAATCAATTTAATGGATATGAAAAGTACTTTCCATTTGTTCACTTCCATTCAAAATTTTTGTAAAAGAACTTATATTAAGTAGTCGGTAGACGCAACAAAGTGTTCTTGAAAATTATTAATTTAGAGTTATGAAACTTTATATAAGTATATACTAAAATATATTTAAATAAATTATATTAAATTTTTTTAAATCAAATATTTAAAAATTATCTTGTTTATTTTTAAAATTTTCTGCAATTAATAATTTTTAATTTTGTACATCTATTTTTACATATTACTACATTAAAATCTGTTTTGAAAATCTTTAGATATTGCTCAGTCGATATATTGCATAATTTAGGAAACATGTTTATTCCTGTTCTTTGAATTTTTGATAAAAAAAAATCGGACTTTAGTGATTTATATAATCAATATTATTAATTATATATTTAGTTTTAATGACAGAAATAAAGTTGAAATTTAAAAGGGATACAAAGATTTAAATCATGGTACATTAATATTGCTTGGTAATTTTTAATAGGAACATATGAAGACTAAAATTGCTAGGAGAATTTTAAAAATGAACAAAAAATTTTGTTAATTAGGAATTTTTGTAAGAGTAGTTATTTTAAGTAGTCTGAGGACACTACATAGTGTTCTTGAAAATTATAAATTTAGAGTTATGAAATTTATATAATTATATATATTAAAATATATTTCAATATCGTGTATAAAAAATTTTTAAATCATATATTTTAAATATATCTTGTTTATTTTAAAAATTCTCTGTAAATAATAATTTTTAATTTTCTACCTTTGTTTTTACTTACTACTACATTAACATCTGTTTTGAAAATTTTTAGATAGTACTTAGTCGATATATTATATAATTAATTTATAGGAAGCATTTCTGTTACTGTTCGTTGAATTTTTGATACAAAAAATAGGGGTTTTACTGAATATAACTTGAGTTTTAACAATCTAAATATTGTTGAAATTTACAAGGGATACCAAGATTTATTTTATGATACATTAAGATTTCTTGGTAATTTTTTTTTGTAGGAATATATGAGGAATAAAATTGCGAAGAGAATTTTAAAAATCAACAAAAAGTTTTATTAATTACGAATTTTTCAAAAATACCTTTTGATTTCATTAAAACATTTAATGTGATTAATTTCGAAATACTTCAAATTACATGTGTATACAGTTTTATGATTGTAAATGAAAAAGGTGTTATAATTTTTTTTTAACTCTGATCATCCTCTTATAAAATTGATAAACCTTTTAAAGATTTTATTAAATATGATTTTTATTTTTGTTAATTTACCGATGCATTCTTTTCCATGAAATATTAAGAATAATTGTAGGGGGTTTGAGAGATGAGAATAAAAATAATATTATTCAAAATAACTCTTTATTAAAGACATCGATATTTGAAATAATTCTTTCGAACGATTGTCACTTTTGAAGAATGCTGCAGAGTTTATTAGTGATGTCTCTACAAATTTATTACATTTGTTGTTAATTAACTGAAATTACTATTAATATTTCCTTACATTAGCATAAGCAAAACTCATTTTAAAAAGTAGTAAAAATTTTCACTGATGTCAGAATTAATTTTCAATATGCATATTGAGGAAATAAAAGTAATATGCTGAGAGGAAAAATATCCTTAATCAACAGTAGTTAGATTTAATTACTACATTAGTCACTACTACTATAAAAAGTATTATCTCCTGTTGGAATAAAACGAAAGAATTAGTTTTTAATACTGCTTTTACAGGTTATGGTTAGGATAATCTTATTAATATCTCAGTTAATGTTATATTTGATTTAAAACCAGCAAATGTAGACATTTGTCTTTGTAGAAAGTGAATGAGGAATTTATATATTATCAACCCCAAAATGAAATCTGAGAAAATTTTAATATTTGCATCAATTACCAATTTTGTAATAACTAATTGGTCAAGACAAGTTCAGCCAAAGTTTCACTACTCGAAATCTAACTACAGTTGCATGATGAAAGTTTTTTATTTAAGAGCAATACAGATATTTGAATCCACAGTGATTTTAAATTTTATTATACAAGTTATTCGAAAAATCATTAATAAGTTTAACCTGATTCTAATACACATTAATGTGCTAAAACTATCTAAGATCTTTTTCTAGAATAAAAATAAATTTATTACATTAAGAGTATCAGTGGTATTTGTGGAACTGGAGAAGATATTCCAGAAACTAAAAATAAAGATTCTATCTGTACTACTATCCGAGTCACTACTATCCAGGTCATCTAGTAAACTTTCGGTGCTATCACTTACAGATAATTCAGTTTCTGATTCCGAGTCACAGTTCGAATCATAAGAAATTGGCTCCATATGCTCTGAATTATCCATTATTTAAAAGTAAAAATATATTATTCAACTCTGACATCAATAAAATTATCAGGGGGTTAGTAAAATATAACCAGAAAGCTGTACACTGAAAGATAACAATTCGTCTTCTGATGAAAACATGCGAAAAAACCCTCGCTTTTGAACCAATCAGAGTAGAAAATACAATAAACTACAAACTATCATTTACTGGACATCTATACGAATCTATACGAATAATTTGTTACTAAAATTGGAAAAAATACGGCCGAAACATTGCAAGCGAAATAGAAATCAGATTGTCCTTAAGCAGTACGGGCAAATCAGTAAAGACCCGAAAGCTGTGCCCGTACGGCGTACGGGAAAAAAAACAGGGAAGGAGTTAAGAGCGACTAATTTCAATTAGAAAATATAAAAATCACATGACAGCTGCAGCATAAATTTGTGTTGATTTTAGAGGTAGATAGTAAGGATAATATAACTGTTGGAGCAAATTGCAGATTAAAATGTTCTTTTTTTCCTTTGAATAGAAAGTTAATAATAGTTTGTGAATAAGTCAATGCTATATTCTGTGAAAATTGGTAGGTTACAGCATGAATATTTTATTTAGACCACTTGTGTTCTTAACCGACAAAACGCTACTGACCAAAACACAATGGCCGAGATGAGAGTCATTAGGTATTTAGGGGGAACGTATCCCGTGAGAAAAACTGTTCCACATCGGTGGTCAGCTGTTTGAAACACACAGAAGCCCAAACACCCGCTTTGTTCTTTTGCATAGGCCCTCACTTTTTTTATTCGTTTTTTGAATGCGATTTAACGGTGATTTTATTTTTGTTTATTTGCACCTTTTCGTTTTTTGGATGGAAGGTCATACGTGGTTATTGTGCTTGCAACAAAGACTGGTGTGATACCCGGAAAGTACGATGTTTTCTATATATTTTCAGAGTACGGAATTTCGGATCTTTGCATAACTAAGCAAGCGACGTTAATAGTTCAGCCACACAGACATTAGAGGTCAATCCAATTTTATACTGCTGACGTAAAACTATTGTTAGATGAACAGATTCTCAAAGTTTTCTATATGAGATACCTACCTGATAATGTGAATATTGGGCTTTTCAATTTAAAGTTAGGGATTTACAAAAATACTTTGAAAAAGGTGTTCAATTTATAAATGAGCGGTTTATATTTTAGATTAATCTGAAAAAAACTGGTAATTTTTTAGTTTAATAGGATGAATAATATACGATTTGTATAAGGATCGTGGTACTAAGAGAAGTTATTTTTTATCCTAAAATCAATATTGTAATCTAATTAAATAATTTAACTATCATAACAGTTTATCTTAAATCCTGATTTTGTTGTATACATATATTAAACATGTGTATACATGGTTAAATATAAAGCCTAAAATAAAAATTGAAAAAACTTGTAGTTCATTAATACGTTGAATAATCAAGTCTGAAATTGTAGAAATCAGGGACCTTCTTTTTTAAGAGAATTACGTTGTTTTAACAATTGCAATTAACATTTCTAGTTTATATTCAACTGACGTTGCTTTTAGCTATCTGCTTGTTAATTTACTCTAGAATCAGCATAAATACATTTTGCAGAGCCTTCTATTCAAAGGAAAAAACATTTTAATCTGCAATTTGTCCAAAAATTTTAATATCCTTATTCTCTACGTCTAAAATCTGCACAAATTTATGCTGCAGCTGTCATGTGATTTTATATTTTCTAATTCAAATTAATCGCTCTTAATTTTTATAAAATATGGTATAGATCATGATTTTAAGCTTTACACTAAAGTACATTTTGTTTATTGCTTAGAAATAAATGGCTTTACACTTTTGTTTTTAAGTTTCTGGAATATCTTCTCCAGTTCCACAAATACCACTGATATTCTTAATGTAACATCATTATTTTGATTCTAGAAAAATATCTTGGATAGTTTTAGCACATTAATATTTCATTGGAATCAGATTAAAATCATTAATTATTCTTCGAATAACTTGTACAATAAAATTTCAAATCATTGTGGATTTAAATATCTTTATTGCTCTTAAGTAAAAAGCTTTCATCATACAACTGTAGATTTCGCGTAGTGAAATTTTGATTGAACTTCCCTTGACCAATTAGTTTTTACAGAAATGGAAATTGATGGCAAATATTGGAATTTTCTCAACTTTAATTTTGGGATTAATAATAAATAAATTAATAATTTTCAGGGTTGTATAAACAGCTTAAAATATTTTAATTTGTCTCTGTAAAATTTTTGTTTGTATCAAAGCATGTAATTTCGAAATATCCACTACGTAAATACTTAAAATTACAATCTATAACACAATTATGTTTTTGAGTCAGAATTTATGAAAAGTCAACTAAAGTCACTTAAGATGATTGGAAAAGTGTGAAGGGTAGAAAATAATCATGAAAGAACCAAATCAAATGTATAACTGATTGTGGTGCTATGAATGTATAACAATTGCTAGATCAGTTGCCTTGAAGTATTTGATCTTCAAAACAGGTTACACGCTGAAGAATGAGCTTTTGGGAAGAGAGAAGCAAATATGAATTTTATAAGCAAAATAAATAAAATGTTTTAACTGGCAAAGGTTTTATGTATATGTACGGGATACAGAATATTATTTTCAGTACGAAAAAGACTAATTGGTAGACTTGACAAAACAAGAAATTAGAAATAATAAAAACAAAATTACAGAAGATGCTTTCGGAAGATTTGATTTATAAAGGTGCAGTAATAAGTCTATACATAAAAGTTTTAAAATCTATTTTAGTTCAGAAAACTGAAGTAAGTGTTAAAGTAACTTTGTACAGAGTAAGACTGAAATATGTGAAAAAAATTGGCGATCAACAATTATTTAATCCTTTAAACCCATAAAGAATGTAACATCCCAGCTCTAAGGATTGATACAGTGAAGGGCGAAAGCAAGCAATTTCTTTTATTTCATTTTTAGATAATCATCATTAAGTAATAATTATACTATTAATATGGTATCTTGATATTTTCATATGCACAAGAAGAGCGTTGTAACGTAATTCATTGCATATCGAAAGCCAAGAATGGAGAGAAAGACTCACTCCCACAATCAATCTTAAATAAGTACCTTTATCTTTACTTAAAAATAAGTTTAGACAACAATTAAGAGGAAAAAATGAAATTAGAGTTTGAGAATTGCTCGTAGTAAATTTTCACGTTGAAATGATTGCTACTAATGAGATTTTAGCACATAAAATTCTATATAATCGCAATCAATTATTCGAAGAGAAAGTATAATCTTACGCTATCATACGAGAGACCGTACCTTCTTCATCAGGATAAGAGACCGTTAACTGAATCTGATGCTTTTGTCACGTGTATAATTTGACGTATAAAGCTTTTGATTCTTTATCAGTAAAATGTATTTAACATACAATATACATTGATAATTTTCATTTAATTTTTGATAGATAAAATAGAATTTAAAATGAACTATATTTATTTTATAAATGCAATAATTGAAAAATAAGAATGATTTTTAATATCAATCTCCTGTAGATTTTGTTTTTATATGTGTACCTATGCAAATAACAAACAAGAATGTCTAGTATTATATATATATATATATATATATATATATATATATATATATATATATATATATATATATAACATACCATATATTGATAATTTTCATTTAATATTTTATATATAAATTAGAATTTAAACTGAATTATATTTATTTTAAAAATGCAAAAATTGCAAAATATAAATGATTTTTAAAATCAATCTCCTGTAGATTTTGTTGTTACCGGTTTGTTTCTAGGCAAATAACAAACAAAAATGTCTAATTTATTAATCTTATTCTTCATAACAAACATACATTTATTACTTAAGATATTCTTTCATTAATAATCTCTTCCTCGCATTTAAAGTAACAGACTTACATTAAAACTAACAAATACTGTTTAAAGATGTCTTTGAAACACCATTTATAAAAAGGGATTTGATAGCGAATTTTGCAATAACCATAACGTTAATATTTACATTTACATTTACATTTACACTTGTATTGTACATTTACAATAAAGGGTACATTGTACAATACATTTGTACATTTACATTTGCCTTACATTTGTTACATAAACATTTACATTTATTGCTTATGATATCCTTTCATGAATAAACTCTTCCTCGGCATTTTAAAACTAACAAATACTCTTTAAAGATGTCTTACAAACTCCATTTATAAAACGGGTTTTGATAGCGAATTTTGCAATAACCATAACGTTAATATTTACATTTACATTTACACTTGTATTGTACATTTACAATAAAGGGTACATTGTACAATACATTTGTACATTTACATTTGCCTTACATTTGTTACATAAACATTTACATTTATTGCTTATGATATCCTTTCATGAATAAACTCTTCCTCGGCATTTTAAAACTAACAAATACTCTTTAAAGATGTCTTACAAACTCCATTTATAAAACGGGTTTTGATAGCGAATTTTGCAATAACCATAACGAAAAGACCAAGAAGATTTTTTAAAAAGAAATAACTGGGTCTGTTCAAGGTAATCTTCATTTTTAGTTTAATCTTTTGTCCCCCGAAATATTTTCTCCAGACCACAAAGTCTTCATTGAAGTTAGCTCTCCTATAAAAAAGTGTATACATATCATGATTATAGACCTCATCACGTTTATTTACCTTCTTTGTTTTCGAGTTTAGGGCTCAAAATGTTTTGAGGTTGGATGGCCTTGGAGTTACCAGCTAGGATTCTTTTTTTCAATTCTGCAGTATTTTCTGGAGGGCAAGGAGAATTCATCTTAGGTCCACACCCAAATTATTGTTTGTTAAGAATACTAGATTTAAGAATCGTAGCACTGATATGAAAATGACATTATCCTTGAAAAGAGAGTTGCTTAATGAAAAGTAAATGATGTCATAGAAGCAGAGTTTATGTTTTGTAAAAAGACATTGGACGTTTTGCTCTGAGAAATTTGACTGAAACTTTTATCACATTCAATTGTAAGATATTAATAAAAATGAGAAGGAAAATTAGTTTTATTACATTCTACATCTTCCAATATGTTGTTGTTCTATATGTTTCAATATGTTGTTATTCTATACAATTAACAATAATAATTTCCAACATTTTTCCGAGATAAGCATTTTATCTTTTTATGAATAATTGATAATAGTTGAATTTCTAACAGGAATTTACATTGGATTTTTTTCAGTTATTCATCTAATGGTACATAGAGTACATAATTTCAGTTAAAATTAATGTTTCAAAACTCAAAATATGTTGTTAAAAGAATATTTATAGACACTTTGTACACAAATGAATTACTATTTTCACTGTTACTACTGTTTTCTTTTAATATATTCCACTGATGCTTAATATAATAAAATTTTATAGTAAAGAGAAGCAAGGAAATGAGGAATGAACAAAGAAGTTTAGAATTACAAATTTATGGAATTTTTCAGGAATATGCACACCCTGCTGGTGGTTAATGGCTGTTAGATAAGCAGAAGGCAACACATTCTTATAAGAACTGAGAAGAAGCGTTTTCACATTTTATGCCTTGCTCTCTTACATGCTGATTTTCTATATGGAAACCAGAAAGTGAAATGATTTAACATTAAAACAAAAGATCGAAATTTTAAATCTTTTTGAAAGGTTGATTATGATTAAGAACAATTTATCAATGAGTTTTTAGAAAAAATTGCAGACAGTCAACAATTGACTTTTTTAATTATGTATACAATTCTTATGTTTTAGAGGATAATATACATAAATGCAGAATAATATAAGGTGTATTTTTTTATTTTGTTTTGAAATTTAGTACGTGTAAATTAAATGGGAGAGCTAAATTTATCTAATTTTACATATCATTTTTTGTTATCAATCGGTTATTGTTATCAAAATCACTGTGTTCTAAACTGTTCACGTTAAGCGAAGTCCGTTGTATATATTATATATATATATATATATATATATATATATATATATATATATACTATATATATTTGATATATATATATTATATCATTTCTTGCCATATATATAATATATATATATATATTGACAATCAAGCCTTGCCAATGAAAAATATATATTTTCTGCATATATATATATATATATATTACATATATATATATATATATATATATATATATATATATATATATATATATATATATATATATATATATATATATATATATATGTATATATATATATATATATATATGTATGTGTGTGTGTATATCAATATATAATAGAAATATATGTCATATATATATTTATATATATATATATATTTACATAATATATATATATAGTACCCATTTTACATATACAAGACGGTTATAATATATAATATTGAAAAGTTATATTATATATATATATTATATGCACTAATGTTTGGAAATTATTAGTAATAATAAAAGATATTATCAATAATAATGACTGTTTATTTTCCAAAGAATTACTCAACGCACACAGTTACTGGATGCAATGTACAAGTATGTGTTGCACTTAGCAGAATACGTCTTAACTATATTCTAATAAAGGACTTTAAATGAATAACTTATTTACATTTTAATTTGGAGATTAATTAAGTTTATTTATTTTCTTAGAAGTTTATTTAG
>CM063504.1:169912623-169962623 GCA_032207245.1 Pardosa pseudoannulata | reverse complement strand
TCTCTCATTTATCACAAAGGAAAAATTTTATTTCGGAGTGTAATATACTTCTAAACGTTAAAGCTCGTTTTTTAAACTGTTTACTGTTTTTTGCAAGCATAAACTTTTTTACTAATCTACTTCATAAATTGAATAAATAAATGTTAATTGATTAACCATTCTTGGTTGTTGTCACATAATCAATTCTTAAATTGTATAAAATATCGATTGATATTACTTTCCAACGACTCATCATTGTTTTATTAAATCTACTTAAAGAGAGATGAGGTAACTTTAATCAAGAATAATCATCAAATGCGAGTTATAGAAAGGTCTTCATTATATGAGTAATCATGAGTTCAGCAATTAATTTGAAGTAAATAAATTTTTTAGGCTGTAATTCTTTCTGAAATTTGTGAAATTTATTTAATATTTAAAAACCTTTTAGAAATAATTCTAGATGCAAGATATAAAGATATATTTTGTAGATACGTATTAATCCCTTAATGTGCACGTTCGAGTTCACTCAAACTTCCTAAACTGGCCAAACTGTGCACACTTGAGATAATTCGAGCTGCGTTGTACTACGTGCGTATATTGTAATATATATATATATATATATATATATATATATATATATATATATATATATATATATATATATATATATATATATATATATATATATATATATATATATATATATATATATATATATAATATATATATATATATATATATATATATATATATATATATTGTAATATATATATATATTGTAATATATATATGTTGCTATATATATTGTAATATATATGTTGCTATAATTTTTCACACTCGAATACAATCGAGAATTGAAAATAACAATATGAAAGCAAATTGTGTAACATTACAATATTCGACTATTTTCTTCAATATTTTCAAAACCCAAATTTCCAATAAAAATTTTGATTAATTTTGAATTTTTGTAATTTTTTTTGCAAGACAACGTACTAAATTGCATTTTTTACATTAAAAAATTGATTTTTTTCGTCGGTGTTTTTTTTTAAATTGAGCATTAACGGGTTAATGTATTAATAGGATAATGATGAAAAAAAACTATCAACTCATAGTTACAAAGATTTTGCATGCTGAAAAAAAAGTCTGCAATTTTAAAATGAGAGTTGTTTAGAAATTCAGTGAAAATGTAAGTAAATCAAGTGTGTATACAAATAAAGCTGTTGTGTTCTCAAAGTACTTATATGGCACTATTACGACATTTAAATGTCAATCAGTATTAAATCATCAGAAAAAAAATAGCAATTCAAATAAAGTTGTGAGATTTTAAATCACTGAAACTGTATGACTTATAATCAGTAAATTATTTAGCCTCCAGTGATTTTTAAATTTTAAGATCTTTTCTTAATATATCCTATATAATAATAGCCTAAGTTATCTGTCCATCTGTCCTCGAATTTATGAAGCGGATGAAATTGAAATGGATAGAGGAATCCATATTTTATTATTGATGAGTTAGGGTTAGCAAAATCCAAAGCAAGTCAAGTTTATCTTCTCCTAAACTACCGATCCGATTCTAAAATAAATTGGTATAAACATGATTCATATCACAGCAAAAAATACTATCGTCTCTAAAACGTTCAAAATACCCCCTTCCCCCTTTTCGAGTGTTTAAAGCCATTATATCAAGCCCTATTTTCTCTGGTTAAGAGAAATAGATTAAATTTATCAATTTGTCCTATCATATCCGATTCTAAAATAAATTGGTATAATATGCTTCATATCACAGCAAAAAATACTGTCGTCTTTAAATCCACTCCTTCCCTCTCTTTTCGAGTTTTGTATGTCATTATTTCAAGCCCTATTTTCCTCGGTTAAGAGCAGGTAATTAAACTTATGATATAATAAATAGGTAATTATGTCTTTTTTCTAGGATTATGACGTCATTTCATATCATTTAATCATTTCTTATTTTAAATTATTTAAATTTCGTCTGCATTATTCTCATTAGTTTTTATCACTGAGCTTAGATATGACTTAAATAATTTTATTTTATATTTGGCTTAAATAATAGATTAGGTACATATGTGATTATCGATTATTTTTTGTTGCAATGAAAATTTTATCACAGGTATTAACAACAAATTCTAGTACAACAATCTTAACAACAATTCTTCAGGGTGTGTACTATTGGAATAAGGGTCAGTTTGAGTATCTACCAAACATTAGACCATCCGAACCTTCTGGAAATAATAGTTATATTCCTTTACTTAAATTAATTACTGTAGCAAAAATATGGGGAAGACCTTAACGATAATTCCGACGTAGCTAAGAAAACTTTGAATTATCTATCTAAATGAATTCAAAGTGATTCTAAACTGTATTCACAGTTTCTGGAGACTTTAGAGGAGTATAAGGATAAACAAACTATTGAGAGTATGGCAGGTAATTTTCAGCCAAAAAACAAACCATTTTTTTACCTCATAGGGTACTTTTCAATTCTGGAAAATTAAAAAATTTTACTGATCCCATCATATGACGGGCTAAATGCTAGTTATAAGATAATACTTTTTAAAATAATCTGAGATAGGAATATAGGTATATATTTTGCACATAGACAGTAATAAATCGTTAGGATAAAATGATAAAAATTATTATTAACAGAGAGTTTCAAAAAACTTTATGCAGTTTTGAACTAAACTCTATTTTCCATGGTTAATAATTGTACTGATCCCAATATAGGACGGGCTAAATGCTAGTTATAAGATAATACTTTTAAAACAATCTGAGATAGGAATATAGGTATATATTTTGCACATAGACAGTAATAAATCATTAGGATAAAATGATAAAAAATTATTATTAACTGAGAGTTACAAAAAAACTATGCAATTTTGAACTAAAGTCTATTTTCCAAAGTTAAAAATTTAAAAGGATAATCTTGCTTGAAGATTCAGAAAAAAAGTAGATAAATCAAGAATTTAAATGAAGCTGTTGACTCCTCAAAACACTTATATGGTACTATTACGACATGTTAGAGGCAGTCATGGTTAAATATTCGAAAAAAAAATAGCCGCTATTCAAATAAAGTTGTTGAGTTCTCAAGGCACTGAAGCACATCGAAGAGAAAAACAAACAACGCCCTCTCATTTCTTATGTCTACAAACCATGGCGGGTAGAGGAATTGGAACATTTCTTGTCCCCATTCACTTTCATTTAAATGTCCATAACATTCCGTACTAAATCATTCCCGATTTTTATTTCATTTCCTCCGAATCATGCCATGTGAACCATAACAAATGTTGACATCATCACTCGGGAAACATCAAAGCAATCTGGACGGAACCTTTGTTTTCCGAGTCATCGTGTCTCGTGTATTAGGCCTGCTTTGAATACTTTCGCCTTCACTGGACGCTGTGCGCAATATGAAGCTCTCAATCAAAAACTTGGTTTCGTGACGAGGAACTTGATCTGTACAAACTAAATCCAGTGATAGCATCTTTAGCATTTTCTATCTTTTATGGAGCTATTGGGCTTCATTTAATAACTTTTCATGATATTTTAAATCTTACAATTTATGTATTTGTCTAACCGTGAGAAAAAAATTCTGACAGAAATTTCTGACCCCATTTAGCATTATATATTTTTTTAAATTATAAACTAGAGCAACATTGAAACACACATTTATCAACACAACACACTCACACATAAACATATATATGTTTGTCTATATATGCAAATAGACTTAAATATTATATATTAATAGTTCTTAAATTTCATAAGTTCAGTAACGTTTTATATTACGATGAGACTTACAATAACTATTAATATTTCCTTACATTAGTATTAGCAAAACTCATTTTAAAAAGTAGTAAAAATTTTCACTGATGTCAGAATTAGTTTTCAATATGCATATTGAGGAAATAAAAGTAATATGCTGAGAGGAAAATAGTTCCTTAATTTCATAAGTTTAGCAACTGATGTCAGAATTAGTAGTAAAAATTTTCAGTGATGTCAGAATTAGTTTTCAATATGCATATTGAGGAAATAAAAGTAATATGCTGAGAGGAAAATAGTTCCTTAATTTCATAAGTTTAGCAACTGATGTCAGAATTAGTAGTAAAAATTTTCACTGATGTCAGAATTAGTTTTCAATATGCATATTGAGGAAATAAAAGTAATATGCTGAGAGGAAAATAGTTCATTAATTTCATAAATTCAGTAACTGATGTCAGAATTAGTTTTCAATATGCATATTGAGAAAATAAAAGTAATATGCTGAGAGGAAAATAGTTCTTTAATTTCATAAGTTCAGTAACTGATATCAGAATTAGTAGTAAAAATTTTCACTGATGTCAGAATTAGTTTTCAATATGCATATTGAGGAAATAAAAGTAATATGCTGAGAGGAAAATAGTTCTTTAATTTCATAAGTTCAGTAACTGATGTCAGAATTAGTAGTAAAAATTTTCACTGATGTCAGAATTAGTTTTCAATATGTATATTAAAGAAATTAAAGTAATAGGCTGAGAGTAAAATAGTTCTTTAATTTCATAAGTTCAGTAACTGATGTCAGAATTAGTAGTAAAAATTTTCACTGATGTCAGAATTAGTTTTCAATATGTATATTAAAGAAATAAAAGTAATATGCTGAGAGGAAAATAGTTCATTAATTTCATAAATTCAGTAACTTTTCATACTACGATGACAGTTACAATTACTATTAATATTTCCTTGCATTAGTATAAGCAAAACTCCTTTTAAAAAGTAGTAAAAATTTTCAGAGAAATCAGAATTAGTTTTCAATATGCATATTGTGGAAATAAAAGTAATATGCTGAGAGGAAAATATCCATAATCGAAATTAGTAAGAAAAAGATTTAATTACTAAATTAGTCACTTCTACTATAAGAAGTATGATAGCCTGTAATAATAATTTCTTTTAAAAATGGCATAAATTTTTATTTATTGTTTCATTCCCAATCTGGTTTAATCTCTTTGTCAGAGATCATTTATGGAATTACAACATTCTATTAAATTATTAAAATTAATTTATTACTATTAAATATAATTAATCTGCTACTTTATACATATTTGAATGAGTTGAACATAAACAGAAAATAAATTATACAGAAACAAGTATGTCCTTATAATTATGAACTATATAAGGTTTTATTAAATATAGGTTACTTTAAAGCAGGTTTTAAGAACTCTAAATTATTTAAGATATTGAGTAATTCATAAATTAGAACTCTTTTAATAGTGTAAAATATACTTGCATCTACTTGCTTATATACTTGCATCTATTTATTTTTTTTTATCTAAATGCACATGCTTTACTGTAGATTGGACAAACTTGGCATAGATATATTTTGATGTTGTTAAAAAAAGAAAGAAAGAAACTGCAAGTACTACAATTTTATCTGTCCATATTGTCTTGTGATATCCAACTTTACCGAATATTATAACCTTTTAGATCAGCGACAGTTGGCAGCAAATATGAGCTATTTAAAAGAATTGCCATATGGAAATTATATGTCTGCTTATTCATAATTACCTTCTTTGAGTCATCAGACAGAAATGTAGTATAATTTTGTCTTTTTAATCGCAAGTACACATTCATTCCCCTAAACATAACCTACTTATACTAATCCTCATCACTTTTATGTATTGGACAATAAATAGATTTTTTTCGATGATACAAATTAATATAGATTTAATACATCAATTTAAAAAAGGCTTAGTTCTACAGATAGAATTTATAAAGAAATACATAGTAAATTTATGTTTAACCCTTTGCACTCAAGGGATCTGGAGAGGAACAATTTAAAATTTATCTTCAAACTCGAGGGCCCACTACGGAGACAATGCAAAATTTTTAGTTTTCATGATTTGTTTTTGTTCTTATGTTAAAAACTAAAAATTATTTACATTGTCTCCGTAGTGGAGCCTTCGAATTCGAAGACAAATTTTAAATGTATCAGCTCCGGAGCCATAGAATGCAAAGGGTCAAACATAAATTTACAAAATATTTCTTTATAAATTCTATCTATAGAACTAAGACTTTTTTTAAATTGATGTATTAAAGCTATATTAATTTGTATCATCAAATAAATCTATTTATTGTTTAATACTAAAGGGTTAATAGTTAGTACAGTATACTTACTATATAAAAATAATTAGTATAATAATCAGTATATTTAGTAAAGGAATACATAGTATAATACTTATTATATTTAGTACAGTAGTATTCAGTTATTTTTCTTCTTAATGAACGGATAATTACTGTATAATAGTACCATAATAAGAGCTATTCATTAAACATTCTGAAAAATAGTAACAATCATATTTAATCCTCTTGATAAAATTGAAGTTCTCATAACAAATTCTCATAACAGTTCCATGGCTATATGGCAACTTCAGGTATTACAAGACCATCTCAAGTGAACCTTAAGTGTTTATGAGAGTACATATTGTTTGAAACATTTTTGTTTAAATGAAGCTATAGTGAAACATATTTTTACGTGTTATTTAATATTTAGTTAGAAAATACGTATATTTAAAATCTATTAAAATTAAATGTTACGAAAATGTGCTTTCCATTTGGCATTCACTCTTGAGATCTTTTTAATGTTATATAACTGAATATAATAATACAAAGTATTTAAAATGGAGTCATCATAGAACTGTTAAAAATATAAACGACAGAAATACGTAATTTTGCAGAGATTTTAAGTATTATTTACTGTTACATAAAGATAAATATAAAATAAAAGGGTAAACTTTAATCGTATTATATGCTTATGAAATGAATACTTCATATTAAAAAATTTCTATTCTTTCATACCCTTTCATAAAATATGTTGAACTGTTAAAATATTTGACTTTTAAAGCAATTGACACAATTTAGATTAATGTTTATCAATCATGAAAACAAAATTTTGCAATGCACTATAGAACAATGGTAGTCTACTATCATAGAAGAGTGACCAAAAAAAAAATTTCTGCATACTATTGGCTCATTTCGATATCGTTTGCACGAACTTTCTGTTTGTGAATCATCTGACTATTAAGTAATTTTATCACAATATTATCGCTTTTTATATCAAGACCATAGCGGAATAATCAAACTACATAAACGATTGCTTGGAGCATCAACGCGGAAAAAAGAGTTATTTAAATGGTAGGGAACACTGTATCAAGATGCAACACGTCAGTATCAATCACACTTATCATTTCCGGCTGTTTGCTTTTCCGTAAGAAAAGCACGGAAGCGAAGTATTGTTTTACGCTCTTTCGTTTTTGCTTCTTCCATGATTTATGATTTCAATGCAGGTGATAGAATAGTTTGGTCGGTTGCATTAATTCAGTACAGAAGAGAACCTATTTGTTTACCAATATATACTCAGTAAATTGACAGGTATAAATTTATTTAAATACAAGAATCTATGACGCGTCATGAGTTAAATTCAATTTTTCAGAACACCTAATTTAAAAGATTGCAGACAAGAAATATAGACTGCTAGATTTCTAGTTTTGGGTGCAAATATAAACTATTTACTCTGAATGACTATACATTACTATACATTAAAAAAGTTAAAATTATAATTTGAAATTTGAAATTGTGAAATTAAGAATTATTTTTAACAGAACAGTAGACTTTTAAAATTATTTTACTTTATGCTTGAAAATTAAGTATGTTATTAGTATATTAAGGTATGTTTGACCAAGCTGCATGAAAACTTAATATTTCATTAAAAACAAATTTATGAGATAGTGCTTAAAATTTCAAAGTAAGTCTTAATTTTAAAAGTTATTAATTATTAATTCCTTCAAAAGAAGTGTTATTGAAAATGATCCATTCATATTCCTATTAAGTATAATAGTGTCTCTTTTTAACCCCTACCCGTATGATTTAATAATGAAAAACTGTGCATGAAATAACCATTTAATTTTTATTTAAAAACTTTTTTCATTTTACAATTCTTACATATTCTTAATTAAAATCCACTTTTTAAATAGTGTTAAATAATATCAGAAACAGTAAAATTAAGAAAATATCAAAGCAAAACATTAATAAGGTATACAGATAATAGTCTTCAAGCTAGTGGTACTTTTCAAAACAAAGTGCAAAGGAATTCTTAATTGTTTACACCGCAAAGTAGTCTCACTTTTAATTTGATTCTTGTAACACACACGGCATTTCTTAGTAGGTTTTCTTTTATTCTGACTCATTAATTTGGCAATGACTTGTACCAAGAAATTCTAATGACTTGGGATTTTCATAAGTGATAAAAGTGTTGCCAAATTCAGTACACTAGAAATTTTAAACTAAATTAATTATCATATTTCAGAGTAACTTTAATCGCATGACGAGTGTAGCTCGTCATTGTGCGGTATGGAATGAAAAACTAATGACTAGCTAGACTCGTCATTTTACCGGAAGGGGTTAAGATACCTTTTAAGCCTTAAAATAAGACGTAATTATTACATTGAGCATTTTCTAGAAATGTTGTTAGAAAAATGTAATAATATTTGAAATATAAATTTTCCCGTACAAAATATGTATAATGAATAATTTAATAATTAATAATTAATTTCATTAAAAGTGAAGTTCCACAAAGTTGGACCTCGTTTACTTTGACGGCTTCACGACTGCATTTCGAATAGGTGTTCTTTTTGAACAGTAAGTCTGCGCAAATTAAATAATTAGGGATAATCTCAGGGTAATTAGTGATGAATATTTCCCTGCTTGCATTTTTATATCTTAATATTACACATGTAATGCCAAAAAATAGTGGTAAGGATTATAAAATTCCTAATTTAGTTCCTTCCTTTAATTTTATAATAAAAATTCTATTGTAGGTATGGAGGTAACGAGAGAGTATTACAAATTATTTTACTTTAACTTTGTGGTGGATTCTAAATACGTATTGCAAATTGTAAGTGAAATTGTAGAGTCAGTGATTGTAGTTTATACAGAATTAAAACTTCAAATTGAGAGACAATTACGATATGGCCGTTTGACTGGTTAGGTCGTCCATTTTTGCTCTGTGGCATATCTTAGAAATGACAATATTAAATTTATTTAGAGGATTAATCAACAGTAGACTATATGAAAAAAATAAGTGCATATAATTGGTAGAAAATGTACATTTCATTCAGAATTTTGGAAAATGGAATAACACACTAATTTTACATATGAAGAAAACAACGGATTAAAAATGTTTTTCATTGAGAGATAATCGTTTTTAATAGGGTGTATTGTTCCCGGACATCCAGTAACGTGGAACACCTCTGAGGCATTGAGTAGATTTCTGTGATTAATAATGAACATATGAAAAAATAGAAGATTTTGCTGACCACTGACTATGCCTGTGTCTTTTATCAACATTTGTAAAGGATTAATATTTTATGTTAATCACAAAAACATATACGATTTGAATACATTCGAATTCCGCTTTAAGCAGTAGATCTCGGTCTCCTTGGGTTATTGTAGCAAATATAGACCGTAGAACTCCTCAAACAAAAAATTCCAAATACATATATAAGGTAGTTTGCGCTCCCACGACAGATATATGTGACATCACAAGTAAGAGGGAACGCATAGTGTTAGAATACGCATAAAGGTGCAAAATTTCTCTCAAAGCAATATAAATCAAGAAAATGACAAAAACAATAGATATAATAATTATTCCCGTTTAATAAACCTCCAAATTTCTACACTGTATGCACTATTTCCATTTTACTTACTACTTTCATCTTTTTTATTAACAATTTTATCTACCAAACCCGATTCACTTTTATAAACACTCAAAAATCTCCAGAATCTCTAACTTTCTCTCCGCTTATCTCAGATCCTTCCTGCAGCTGCAAAAAGAAGAGACCAAAGTTCGTGACATGCAGCAAAAATTCGAGATCCGTCATGAATGTTTTAAATAATGCCCTGGATTCTGAAACGAATATCGTGCGGGCGAGGTTTGCAAGCATTGTGCATTTTAAGATTCCATTGGCGTGCCTGAGACAGAAAAACGAATGGCTCGTTTGAATAAATATGTTGTTATTTTTCTCTTCAAAATCACTCAACAACTTTTCACTTCTATCTTTTAGACCCGTGTACATGATATGTACTAAACTACCACTAATTTAAAGAATTTAATTTCTTGCTAAGTATTTTCCTAAATTTTGTTTCCTGTTGTTCCCATTAAAAATGTTAGACGTTTTGCACAATACTAGATCTTATATTCCATGTAATATATAAAAAATATTGACTCAAAAATTCTCGAAAACTCTCTCAAGTCACGTTCTACTTTTCTTAATGTTAACTTTCCGAGATGCCCAAAATAAGAAATTGAATAATTTAGATTGGCATGCCTTCTACACTTCCCAAAACTAAAAACTGAATTAATAATTAATAATTATAACAATTTTTATTCATTTTCTGACCCAACTGTCAGTTCTCACCAGAAAAATTGAAAATCTCTCCAATTTTAATGTCATTTTTTTATATTTTCACTACTTATGTTTAAACAAACCACAAAAGAAACTCCGATCTAAAACTTTTCTCATGAAAAGTCATCCACACGATTTTCCTCTCCTCAAGACGACCTGGTCATAGATCTAAAAGGTGCACGATTGCCTCTTGCCTGTGTAAGACGCCTGCCTCAGTTCTCCATCATTAAGAAATAGAAAAATATTTTTATTAAGTATTTCGCATAGACTTCTCTTCTAAGTGAGAACATTTGTCATCAAGATCACTATATCGGAGTTACATTGTGAAGCATGACCTTACATTAAAATAGATGGCCTATTTCTTCCATCTAATCGGTGACGAATATTTTTACCGATTATACACACACACACGCGCATATATATATATATATATATATATATATATATATATATATATATATATATATATATATATATATATTGACATGCCTTCTATACGCCCCAAAACTAAAAACTGGATTAATAATTAATAATTATTACCCTTATTTATTCATTTTCTAACCCAACTGTTAGTTCTCTTAGGAAAAAATTGAAAATCTCCCCAATTTTAATGCCATTTTTTTCTATTTTTACTACTTATGTTTAAACAAACTACAAAAGAAACTCTGATCTAAAAATTTTCTCATGAAAAGTTATCCTCATGTTACGAAATTGAAAGACTAATGGTACACTAATTTTACATAGGAAAAAAACAAGGAATTAAAGCTGTGTTTCGTTGAAAGAAAATCATTTTTAATTGGGGGTAATGTTCCCCGGACATCTAGGAACGTGGAACACTTGTGAGGCTATTAATGGAGAGCTGGTTAATACTATCTTACTCCTTCAACAGAGCTATTTGAAGCTATTTGAGAGTTTATGGGGTTTGTGGGTGGCCAGAAACTAGTCTGTCAAATATGTACCAAACATGTTCTACAAAGTTCAATTCCAGATAACGTGCTAGACATACCATTTTTTTTTATTAGTTACACGAAAAGGAAATCATTTACAAAGTTAGAAAGATTTGACCTGCTATTGACACACATTAACACGGAGTTATCTTCATAGTAAAGGAGAGATCTTAGGATATAATTCCTATATCACCATCCTTGTCAGATTTCTATTTCGAATGATGTGAAGATCGGTAAGCTCACGAATAGAGATGCTTTCCTAAATCATCACATCAATCCCCCCCACGAATCTCAAACTTATTGTAGAATGCAGATTTCTTTCTAGTGCCACTTTCGTTCCAGATGAAATTATACTTATCTTCAGGATGGACACAATAGTAGTTCTAGCAGAGAAAAGAATCCTTTCTCCTCCTCCAGTCCGCATAATCTGCTGCCCATTCCTTGCAGGATCGCCGATGCCTTGCTTTTGAAGTAGCACATACTATTACCCGGCGACATACAGAGTGGAGCCATTTCGGATAATTTGAGTCGAAATTGCGGTGCCAGTAGGAGCAAAGATATCATTAAAGATGAGAGGCATCCATATTTCTATGTCTAGCATTAAGTATCAATCGTCGGTGGGCATTGTTGCACATCCAAGAACTTGTCATTTGTCTGCATTTCTAGTCTCCAAAAATCGGTACTATATTCTATAAATCATACTTCATGTAAATTCCGTGGATTCTACTACACCGGTTTGTGCCTCCCATCCTTTTAACCGACCAAGAACTATCCGAACTCTCTGAATCGGTTAAATGGCTTTAATGAGTCATGACACTCATCAGAACAAGGCAGTTATTGAATGACGATCATTCTTTTCCGCTTTGTCTTGCAATAAGTTGAAAGCCCATTAAATATGTTGCCCCTAAATAGCCATTTTTTCAGTCCTACTCAAAATTTGTGTACTTCGAAGTTTGCAATTAGAATAATATACATTTGGGAATCTACTCTTCCATTTTTTTCCAGACAATGTTTCGGTTTTACCGTTATTTTACATTACTTCCATTATCCTTTCAGCGTTTTGAGAATATATATATAAGCTCAAAACATTTAAAGGATAATGTAAATGCATTATATATATATATATATATATATATATATATATATATATATATATATATATATATATATATATATATATATATATATATATATATATATATATATATATATATATATATATATATATATATATATATATATATATATATATATATATATATATATATATATATATATATATATATATATATATATATAATATATATATATATATGTATATATATATATATGTATATATATATATATATATATATATATATATATATATATATATATATATATATATATATATATATATATATATATATATATATATATATATATATATATATATATATATATATATATATATATATATATATATAAATTTATTTTTATTTAATCTTCACATTTTTCTCTGAAGTTTTTGAGTTTTTAGATGAGATAGGATTGTACATGTAATATATATTAACTGTTTTACAAAGAAAACACTTATTGTCTTAATCTAAACTGAAAACTACATGTATTAAAAATTTAGATTTCCAAATGTATTAATTAATGCAAAAATAGAAATTATTAGTTATAAAATTGAATAAAACCTAACTTGGGCTCTTTTCATAATGCAGAATATTGCAAGGTTGATTTTTTCTACTGTTCTTAAGCCTAAATTGCATGAGTATTATTGCTAATTATCTTTTAATTGTCTCATAGCAATGAACAGATAAAAGGTTTTTCACGAAGTAATTAATTTTATCTATAGAAGCTCTTGAGAGTACTTTATTTGATGCTTAATTATTTCCTGTCGCAAGGAATTTAAAGCTTAATGAAATATATTTTAACACCATGTTTTTTTGATCGGCTATGTTTTTCACTTACTCTAAATGACATTTAAGTACATGGCATATATTATTTATTTTATAAGCTGGATAATTATTTTCTCCTTAAAACGTTTTAAATTGCTATAAATAAAGTTCTTTCTTTGAAAAAAAATTATGCTTTGAAGGAATTTTTAATTAGAATTCCCAGAATTAAAAAAGCCTCATTTTCGGAATACGCAATTTTACGATTAACTTTCAAAATCCTTATTTAAATAATCTTTAAAAATATAAGACATAGTTTTAAGAAATCAGTTATCATTGTTACCTTTTTTAGCCTATTAGTGCTTATATAAAAAATAGTTTGTACACTTTTTTATCCTTTCTTGTAACGATTTTTCACGTTGTCAAATTAGATAGCAATTTTAAAAGTAATCCTTTATATTTTCAAATACTTTTATTGTTTTTTATTTAATTTTCGTTAGTTGAATTGGCATTATCTGATTTTCTTGGAAATTATTTTTTTCTTGTCGGGTATATCAAAATAAGGAGAAAGAGTTATTTCTCTTATAAAATTTCACTAAACAGTTCTTCTCTGACATATGATAGCAAATAAAGCTCTTATCACCAAATGTTTCATCTTTACAAACATATCTGAGGATTATTAAAATTGCAGCTGCTCATTGCTATTAAAAACTGCAGTCATATTCAAAGTTTCTTTGATTTTTTATCTTTTTTATACACTCTCAGAGACACAAAATAACTTTAATTTATAGTATTCATCAATACACATTGAGGAGAATTTTTTTCGTCAACATTTTAACTTTCTTAATAGTTCATAATACATTTTATCTAAATTAAGAGATAATCTCATTATCGAAGAGCTGATAACAAGTATTAATTGAAGTTTTGTACGGTTTTTTATTTGAATTTTTCTTATGTTGTAAATGTATTATAAATAATAGATATAATCTCCAGTTTTCTAAAATATGTTAAAATCAGGAAGAATCTTTTCGTTATCTAATGACTTATTTATTTATTCATGGAAGTATGAATTGCCTTATGTATATTTTCTCTACATATCAATTTTTGAGTTGGCAAAAATTATTTAATCATCATTCGTGTTCGTTTATTTGAGAGTAAATTAATTTTCTCGAGGTTTACATATCTAGTGTGTTAACATATATGTTCAATGAGACAAAGAAGCTAAATTACATGCTGCTCAAATTAATATATTAAGAGGGTACTATCTGGTTAGTTGGTTTCGAGAGCTACGGTCTATTGCTTGCTACACGACGGCTATTGAGACCGGATCATACTGCTTAAAGCTGATTCCGAATGGCTACTAACATCCAATTCAGCATAGGGATTCAAAGCCACGAACTCCGATACCTATCTACCAGTCATTGAAAGGAAATTGAACTACCGAAGAAACGAATTAAACTTAGGTATTTAACTCTCCACGATTACTAGTCATCTAAAGGACAAATACGCGAAGAAACATAATAAACTATTAAAACGATGTATTTTCCCTCTCGTGCCTTTGGACGATTAATAGAATTACAACTAAAAATATGTTGTTGAGAAATCCAACGAAATTAAAAACTTTAATATATTGCTTGTAAAACGATAGATCTTTGGACTTATCTCTGTTATTAAAGTTATGATTAGTGTAGAGAAAAGTGTATAATTGAGAATTAAAGGGTTAAGAAACAGAGTTGTGTTAACGTTGATTTTGATCAGAGATAGATAACAGTTAAGGCATAACCCGTACTGTTATTAAAACTAAAAAGATTAAAATTGTGACAGATATGATAAATTGTATCATTATCTGTATTTAGAAATTAAATTAAAGTTTAAACAGAGATTTTGGTCATATTGAAAGATTATAGTATGGAAAATTGATAGAAAATTTTATTGGTTCCTTAATGAATGTTTCAAATGTTTTTTATTATTTAAATCCTAATAAAGGATGTATAGAAGTTTTAGACTGTCATTTACGATATGAACTTGTATTTCGAGTCTATCTGTTTTAGGGCCGGTCTTACCAAATTCTTTTAACCGTATCGTTAAACATAATATTTTGTCCAAATATTGATTTTAATCGTGATTAGCCGTTAATGACTTGTATTTTGGTGTATTAGTCTTTATCTGTTGTATCTGGTTTAATTATTAATGTTTCAAGTAAACCTGTTTTATTATTATTTAAATGCCCATCAGTGCTTTCGTTGTTGAAATAAAAATATATTACCCTTTCTTAATGGAAAATAAGTATATTTTACATCATAACTATATAAAATCAGAATTATATCGGATTTGATTTTGCGCTATATTATTTATAGTAAAATGTTCCCGAAATAATGCAAAGACTAAATTCATAATTATTTTATAACAACAAATACTATGAGTTAACCCCTTAACGTACACGCTCAAGTTAACTCGAGCGGCATTGTAATTTTGTAGATATTGAGCTGTGTGTTGTGCTAAAAGAGATAGCAAAGGAAAAGGGAAAAGACTTAGAGACTTAGAGAGTCGTTACATGTGTAATAGTTGCAATGTTGGGGTATGAGCTACACCTTGTTTCCAAATATATCACACAAAAGAAAATTTTGATTAATTTTATAAATACTAAAGTTGATATTATTTATGTTTTAAAAGTATAAATAAGTATTTTTACTGATAATAATGTTGATTCTGAAATGGGAGTTCGAAAAGAAAGATAAAAAAAAGTCGATGTGCGTGTAATATTACACTATTCGACTATTTTTGTAATGTTATCAAAATCCAAAATTGCAATAAAAATTTTTTGGCAATTTTTTTGGCATGACAGCGTTCTAAATTTTGTTTTTTACATTAAAAAATAATTGATTTGACCAGCCTTTTCAAAAACCCTCTGCATTAATAATTATTTTGAAATAATTTTTTTATTATTAGTAGTAGTAAACTATATTCAAATTTTAAAGTTTAGACGAGAAAAAATTTCCTAATTGCAAGTGAGATTATATTTACTTAAAATGATTTCTACCATATCAAAATATATTAATATATTGTAAATTAGTGTTTAACAATAAAACAATGTTTAAACAAGGGTAATATATTCTGCTAAATTTAGTTCTACATTCTATACAAATTAATTCATGTAAGCAAACTAATAAGGAAGTCCTATTATAGCTGTTTCAGAAATAAAATATTCTTTACTACTAATTAAAAATCTTTCTGCAACGTATTGTTTTAGAAACTCTAATTACCAAATAAATAAAAATATGAATTATAATGAATATAATCTCTAGTTATTAATCTTACACATTAAGAAAACACAAAACTGTACACGCAAAATACTGTTTCAGCATTTATAAAGTTAGTCACTGGTTACATAAGGAAATCTACCGTCTCAGAAATCAATAGCTTGGTCGTTAGATACATCTGTAGCAGCCGTAAACAAAAGAATAAATAAAGATTTACAGCTTAATGAAGCTAAAAAACATAGTATCCATTGGCTTCTGATGGGACTTGTAGTGAAAGGGGAATCTAATTCAATGGTCTTAGAAATATTACATGAAAACACTATAATCGAGAAACATAGTATCAAATATTTAGCTTGGGCCAAAATATTAGACATTTTTAACTATTTACCTTTAGAGTTATATAAATATTACTTATATTCAAAAAATTAAATAGGTCTAAAAATATATGAAACAAGTAATTTCTACGATTAGCTCTATTTTTTTTACACTTTCCTTGATTTAATTTAACAACAGTATTTAAAAATTTCAAAAATAACAAAATTTTATTTGTTATTTTTTAATCTATGCATTTATTTAGAGAATTAGAAGAAAATATTAAAAATGAAAAACAAAATACCGAGTGGCCATAATTAAACTGACAGTTCTATAACACCTATTCCCCCATTCTATTTCCCTGTTCTATTCCCCTAGCGGTGACTTTTGGAACTAATTTGTTTTTTCGTGGAATCATTTGTCCCCCATGTTGTTTAATCTTCCTACAAAATCTGACGTCATTCTCAAAAATAGATCTCGCTACAGAACACTATGAGCATTGTCAGTTTAATTATGGCCACCCGGTACATGAAATGAATTTCAAAAACTGTGGTTAAACCAAATTTCAATTAGTAGATTTATAAAGATTAAGGAAAAAATATATGTCACTTTCCAAGAACCTTTGTAAGGTACTTGTCTTTTTCCTTTTATATAAAGCAATACTTCCTTAGAAATTTATGAAACATAACTGGCGATTTTTAATGAACAAATATCGGAGAAATGTGTAACATAGAAATACGGCTTGTGTTCGAGTAGAATTTTTTTTGTTATTATCATTATAATTTGAAGTTCTTATTGTAAGTAAAACAAAATGAGTAGAGAAAATATAAATTATTAATTCTAACACAAATATACATTAGTAGATCTTATAGTAAAAATTTTTAAAACTATCAAGTAAAATTGTATACCAGCAAATACTTGTACATCAAACGGTGAGCCGCCGTAACCTGGTAGGTAGAGCGTCAGTCTCGTAACCGAAAGGTGGGGAGTTCTGTCCTCGTCTCGGCTAAAGACCGCCGTGTTGCTAATGGCAGTTGGGGTACATTACATATGTCGTGACTGCAAAGTCCTCCAAGTTGTGCCATAACAAATTATACCTCTGAGGGTACTGAATCAGGGATGAGTCGGTCTCTGGTTTGGATCTAAATTCTGACTTGCGGATGGATGAATGAGTGTAGGAATGAGTTCGACCTGCACCTAAAAAGGTTATGTCGTATATGTTCGAATGGTGCTCGTTAACAACGAAAGGCTCACATTTCTCCCTTAATTCGAAAGAGCAGCTGTCATTCGGGCTTGGTATGACCAAGTAGCATTAGACCCACCACCCACATAAAATGGTTAAGGTACAAAACATAAAAATAGAAATAAAAGAAAGAATTATGTTTTACTCATTCGTTATGCTTCTAACATCTGAATGTTAGAGACATAATTCATACTGCAAAAAGTTCTTTCATTTATTAGATCTTGTATTCTACTACAACTGGTAATTATAATAACAGCATGCAATTACTATGATTTTTTTTGTAATGTGCTTTCATCAATTAACTCTACTAATACTTCCTCCCTTGAAAATTCCAAGAAATTAGAAAATATCTTTGTGTGAAATTTACGAACGAATCTCATCCGTTTCCTGCAAAGTCTAATCCATCATGCTGTTAAAGTATCAATAAGTGTTTCTGATCATCCTTTGATATGATCATTTCCTCGTGTTAACCATATACAGACATAGAAATGTGCGATATGACGAAATGAATCCTAAAATGGAGGATCTGGCACAAAATAAATCTAACACATTAAATCTAGCACAAATCGTATACTAATATTTTTTATAGTTACCAACTAACACTTGAATAGAAAATGAAGAAGGTACAAGACGAAAAAATAAAAGTAAAAGAAAGAGTTATTTTTTCCGTTTGAATCATGTTTCTAATATCTGACCATTAGAAACATAAATTCAATGAAAAAATTATTTCTTTTATTAGATTTTTTATTCTATTACAACTGATATTTCTAATAACAACATGCAATTACTAAAAAGAGATTCTTTTTTTTCTAACATGCTTTCTTCATATCAATATATTAATACTTCCTTCCTTGAAAATTCTATGAAATTAGAAAATACCTTTGTGTGAAATTTAAGAACAAATCGCATCCGTTTTCTGCAAAATCTAATCCATCATACTGTTAAAGTATCAATGAGTGTATCTGATCATCCTTTTATATGATCATTTCCTCGTGCTAACCATATACAGACATAGAAATGTGCGATATGACGAAATGAATCACAAGACGGAGGATCTGAAAGCCGGGCTGAATGGGGTTATCGTTGAATTGGTAGAAACTATTGTTGTCATACTGAAAGATGCTGACCCCATTGCAACTGAAAAGTTTTTTGAGGTCGAATTTTACTTTCGAAAATCGCATCTCGATGTTCTCTCTTCAAGGCTTTTTACCACAATCGGGGTCAAAAATAGCTTTGTTTCTGTAATTCCATAATTATATAGATTGCCTCTCTTATATTTGGAAAGTGTCTATTTTAAAATATTTTGAATACTTTAAAAGGAAAAGAGGGAAAGTAATTGCTACGTACCTTAAAAGATTAAAAGATATTTTATTGTGAATTGTTGAATTTATATAGCTTGTAAATCTTTATCTATGCCATGTGGGTTTAGTGATGAATACAAGTATACTTATATATCTCATTCACAAAAACCAAAGTGTGTGTGTGTGTGTGTGTTATCACACCGGGAAATTTAATCGATAAACAAAATCGTGCATGCACTCACGGATGCAGATGAAAATACTACCAATATCACTTTAATTGTGAGTTAGATTAATTTTTAGGTACTATAAAACTCTAAAAATATATTAAAACCATATTTTTCTATTCTTTGTTTATTTTTTGCATATTATTGATAATCACAATTAATTTAAATGATTTATAACAGTGCAGTAATTTTCATTAAATAAAGATTAACACATTCAAAACATTTTTAATTCTTTAAAAATAATTATATTTAAAACTCATGTTGCGCATAACATTATCTAAGATTTATAGTTAATATTAGCTTTGTACCAAATAGAAATATTTATGCTAATTGAATACAAAATTATTAAAAACTTAAATTAGAAATTAAAAAAATCGCGAAATTTCCTTTGCCTTTAATGAAATAAAACACAAGTTTAACATAGCATGTTAATAAAATACATCTTTTATAATATTTTAAATTTGCTAAATAATTATATTAACACTTAACACTATAGCATTAAATAAGTCATCGCTAGCCACCAAATTTTTAATACGGTTTTAACAAAAAAATAAAATGCCACAGCTGCGTATAAATACTCTTTATGCAATAGTGACTGAAATTTATAAAACCAAATTTATTTCTACTAAATAAGTTTTATTTTTTAATCTAAATTAGACGCTTTGGAATGTGTCAGCCTAGTACAAAAATGATCTAACATTATTTATATAAAAAATACAGACTCAATATTATTAATAAATTTAAGTAAAATTTTCAGTTATATCCATTAATACTCAATAATGGAGCTAATATTTCAGGATAATTTTAATATTTATGAGAAAATGAAATAGCAGAGCTGCGTCTAAATAATCTTTATGCAATAGTGACTGAAATTTATAAAAAACAATTTTATTTCTATTAAACATATTTTATTTTTGAAACAATAATTTTAGTCATATTAAATATCTACTTAAAATAGTATCGAGTTTCATCTACGTTCACAAGTGTAAAATAATTTTTAAAGTCACAGAATCATAGAAAAATATGTTGAAAAGGATTTTCTGTATTTATGAAATCTACAGCATTTCAATAAGCATTAGTCGTCTCTCTACCTTAAAAAACATATGAAATCATAGTTATTTCCATATTATTAAATGAATTCTGTAAAAATATGTCTAAACTTACCTGTCAAATATAGCAAAATAGCCATAAAAATTTGGAAATAAAATATTTTAATTGATTTTTCCTAAATTGAATTTTTTTTCTTACAAACATGATTCCTATTTTGATGCTTTTTTTTCAGTTTGTATAATCATTTAAATCTTCAAGTGAAGCTTAAATTTAGTCAATTTCATTGAAAAAGAAGCTTTCTCAAATGCTTAAAAATCTACAATTTTTAATGGTTAAATATGTATTTTTAATGTATTAGGACTATTAATTTAATACACTTTAAATTCAAGGTGAGAGTAACATTTAAAAAAATATTTTTCACTGCAAGTTTTGAATTTATAATTTGTAAAACACATGTGGTAATAACATGAGTGTAAACATCGGAAATTTTAAATTTAAAAATGGTTCGTAATTTTTGTTATATTTCATTGATTTCTTATTGATCTGCTACGCATTCGATATCATTTTCTAAACTCTGATATTGTTGTAATGTTTAATTAAAAAACGTATTGATTTGATCTATGTTTTTAAAAATATATAACATGCTAAATACTACTAAAAACTGTTCTTCGATCTCATGTTTTTATGAACAGAAAATCAAGGAAAGATGCTCACAGTTTTATGGCTCAATAAATAAGTTTCTTAAAACAAAAATTTTGTATGTTATTAATTAATTTTTTAGGAATAAAATACTGTATCCATCGAGAGTAATTTCTAGAAGACAAATTTTTGTCCATTTTAAAGAGGTATACCCACGCTTTAAGCATTTATTGAATGAACAGGAAGTTGGATATCTCCTATGAACATAAAAATATTTCAATTTTTGGAATCTCATCAAAACTTTTATAGCTTTTTTAACCTTCAAAATTACTCTTTAATGCATTTATGAATCACAAATTCATGTATCTCAATTCATTTATATATAACAACAGGTAAGATGACGTACACATCTCAAATCTTACATTACAATGCTATATGTAGTTTTAGTTCCATTTCAATAATTTTTTATTGATTAGCTACATATTCATTAGCAATTCTCAAAACCTGATAGTTTTTAATGTTAAAAAATATTAATTATATCTATATTTTTGACATATAAGGTGTCAAAAATATTTTTAAAAAATTTTATGATCTTGTTCTGATGGGGACATAGTAATTTTGAAAAATTAAAATTTTCAGCATAACGGGATAGATTTCAATTTATCTTATTAAAACACGTTCTGTTCTCTTTAGAATGAATTTTTCTCAAATTCTTTAAAAAATCTAACTTTTAAAAAACTTATTTAATTTTATTGATTGAAACAGCATATTTTTAATTATTATATAAAATATCCTGTTAATGAAACCATCCATCCAAGAAATATCTTTAGCAGTATGCATATATATATATAAAGCAGTATACATATATATATTCATTTATATAAAAAATCAAGCAAAGTATTTAAAATTGTTCTGTACACTAAAACTCGAAAATTATCGGTTATAGAAAATTATTGAATTTTATTTGTTTAGCTAGGAACTGTTAAGAAACTAAAATACATTGCTTGCATTGGTATATATAAAATGTACAGCATAGAAAAAATAATCAGCTTCTGTTTTATTTAAAAATTAAATTACAACACATTTTAAAAGGTTTTTTTTTTTTTTTTTTTTTTTTTTTTTTTTTTTTTTTTTTTTTTTTGCAGTTAAGGGGATTTTTGGGTTTCTTCTGAATACATTGTGAATAACCCTTTGCTAGTTAAAATAAGGTTCAAAAACTGATAACATTAACCGATGTAACGATCACATAAAGCGATTATTTTAACATACAAATGAATAGAGAAAATCGGGGACAAGTGATTTCGATTAGCGATTGATTACAATAACCGTGATCGCATTAAGCGGAGTCCACTGTATATGTAATCTATAATAGTTTATATATTTAAAAATAATTTATATGATTAAACTATGTTAATATTATTATATTTTGTTTATATATGTTAATTATGTTATATAAACTTCCTATAACAAATCAAAATATTTTTACCTTTATTGATGGTGTAGGAGGAATGTATTCTAAAAAAAACAAAGCTTTTTTGTTTTTGTTGAATAAAATATATTACGATATAATGAAGATTTTTCAGCTCGAAAAGTACTATGTGTCCTGAAGAGAGATCCATTCAACGTTAAACAAAGAAAAGATGTCTATGTTGAAATTATATATAAACAATTATCTTCTCAAAATAAAATATTTACTAGTTTTGTTCGGATTAAAACGTTCCATCTATTGATGGACATTTCTAAAAACTAAATTTCCTACCGTTTAATAGGCTTTGAGTATTTATTAAATGAAAGGGAAGTTATGTTTTTCTTGACCACATAAAAATAATGCTATTCCTGGAATCTTATCAATATATTTTATATCTTTTTTTACCGTTCAGATTTCACCTTTAATCTTATTTTTGAATCACATCTTTATTCATCTATGGCACCACCTACGATGTGGACTGCGTCGATGCTATCTCTTCTGCAGCACATCCTTTAAAGCAGAGCTTGTATCGTACGTCTAATAGCTTGTTTCGATACGGCGTCTTCACAACCATAAACAGCTGATTAACTGATAAGGGAAGAGCCGGTTTTCAGGTATAAATGAAGTAACCGGAAGCAAACTTTCGCTGATATATCTGGTGAGAAGCAATTCATTTGACCTAATTTAAGTAGCATTGCACAAAAAGCAAAATATGAAAGTAGAATTAAGTGGTTTTATTAGATGGATTTACCGAAAAGTTGTTAAATCAATCTATGAAATTTTTAGTGCTAAAGGTTTGTAGTTTAGAGTAAAAACCTTACATAAAACACAGTTTTTATAATTACTAGAGCAATGGTGACCAACCGGCTCGTGAGCCACATGCGGCTTTTTGAACGATTATTTGTGGCTTTCGTTAAAAGTACTCGAGTTTCCTTTATATTTTTGTGTTATTATATTTAAAAAAATATTATAACTGATAAAGCTCAGGAAATGCTGGGTAAAAAATCGGTCTTATTGGTCTTTTAATAGATGGTTCTCAAATTCCACAATTCATACCGATTCATTGTATAATTCACAGAGAACATCTCGTTAGAAAATAATTAAAATATCCTGATGTTATGAAAACTGTGTAATACATTACACTGTTGATTATTGCATTCGCATCAATGCAAAATTTCATCGACAATTAAAACTTTTTTTTTGAAAAATTAAAGGACGAAAAACTTTCAAATGACATTCATTAAATATTATTTCTGTAAAAAAATTAATAACTTTTTCCTTACATTTTAAATACGTATTTAATTGCGGCTCGCAAAAAAATTTAAAATTTCAAAAAATGGCTCCGACCATCAAAGAGCTTATCCACCCCTGTAATAAATACAAAAATGTATGTGTTAAATTATTATATTACTACTATTATTACACCTATACGACCACCGTTCCAGGATATATCTGGAATAATCACAATATATTTTTCTTATTTAAAGTTAAATTACCTTTTAAAACTTTATATAATGATTTATGTTGATCGATACTTTAAAACACACCTAGTTAAGATGACTGCATTACTGATTGATTATATATACTTTAACCATTTAGAAAATGCTAAATTTTTATACTTAAATGCATAAAAATTTCTTAAGATTATTTACACACATATAGGTGTTTGAGCATGCATTTGAATAAAACAGAAAAAAACGCTACTTCTCGTGTTTTTTTAGTGTTTCGTTTGGGTAAATATCTAATAAAACAAGGAAAACAATTTTTTTAATTCATCCTATAACTAAAATGTTCTGTTCTTTTTATAATGAAACTGTTATGAAAGCAATAACTTCGTCAATATTTGTAAATTATATAAAAAAATAAAGGCTACATTGCTGCGATTATGTAGATTGTGTTAATATAAATCTCTTCCATGGTGACTCATTTAATTTCCTGTCCGGATGATAGCCGAATGATAGAGCACTACGTTTCGGTACTGAAGTCCATGGGTTCGACATGGGTTCGAATCCTTCGACGGGTATATATGTTCGTAACCTATCAGAACCGACTTAAAGCAGTAGTTCCCAGTCTACTTTTTTAGTCCTCTTGTTGCAAAACAGTAGACCGTAGTGCTTCCAGCCAACCCAGTCTACCTTTTACTAGACGAGCAAAATAAGTGAGTGCGAAATTTATTAAAAATATCATTAAAATTTTAATACTTTTAATAATTTAAGTAGCACGTCTACTAAAAGAAGATTCAGTATGTCTAGAATGTTCTTCGGGCACGAGAAAGCAAAAGAAAATTTCATATAACATTATTTTAACGCTATAATCTATAAAATTTCGATGGTCCACTTCATTCAGCCATTCACTCTTTCTTTCTTAAAGATTGCAAATAATTTCTATCCTTACAATCACCTTTATTCATTATTTTTTTGCATTCACATCATCTACGGCAAGAAAAACATAATGGTCTAGAAAACCAGATAGTAAGATTTCGATTCAAGAAATGCTTGAGTGAATGCGGCATCGTTTTATCACTTGAATGAGACGAAAAAAAAGTAATGGTCAGTATAAAAATGACACAGAAATTTTACTTTTAACACTATCAGACCGTGAAAGAGTAGTAAATATATGGCAAGCATACAAAGAAATCCTGAAAATTTGGTCATTCATATTTTTTACTTATTTTTCAAGTATAACAATTGCAGAATATGAAGTATTTCAAAATATATAGTTACTCTGCTAATAGGGATATTGACATACATTTAATACGGGAGAATACAATTCAAACTACTTAAGTCATATTTTAGTTTACTTTTGTATAATAGAGCTTTAATATTTTTGTGCACAGTAAGAAATGAAAATAATGAAATTGATTAGTAGATACATTGAATTAAATAAGTTTTGCAAATTCATTTAAAATGTATCAAATTATTAATTACATGCAGTAATAATAAGATTTTTTAACTACATATTATTTTACAACATAACTGTAATACATTAATAGAATTCTTTTTAAATGAACTCTTTTCTCATTGAACTTAATGTAACCGGTTACTGAACTCCATAATCATTTCCGTTAATTATATATTGATGATTATTTTCAATCTAAGGCATTATGAGCTCTTGAGAATTTAAAAAAAGAAATTCGAAGCATTTTGAATGTTGCATTCCACTTTTATTAAAGACGAGACTTAATTATTTATTAGAGACTTAAATATTTTATGATGCCATTTATGAAAAAGAGAAAAATTCGTCGAAAGAGATTTATGTACTTTTAAAGGGAAAACTTAGTAAGAAGTTTTTTAATACACATAGATAGCTTGTTTTAATTTAAGTAAATGTGTCTGCTCAAAAGCTAAATACATGTGCAAAGCTTTAAACAACAAGATATCAATCCAAAAGATAAAATTTTAAATAATTGTAATTATACTCATGCCTCAAATTATCTTTATATGGATAAATTGACGAATTTCTAATAGAAAAGAAGTAACTATAATTTTATGAATTTTTCTGGAATGATTCATAAAATTATAATACATAAACACAAAAGCAAAAATTTGAGACAACTGCAAATGACATTTAATTGCAGAAAGAAACAATGAAAACGGTTTAAAAAAAGGGACAGATTTCAGATAAATAGGAATAACTCAAATTAAGCATTAAGAATTTATAAAGTATGTGATGCCTCCTGACGTGTACACAGAAACCACAAATTAATTTCGTGCTGGAAACAACGATATAAACCATACATTGGGCAGTTGACCTTTCTAGCAGAAAGGCCATTTTTTAAAGAATTTACGGCTTTATTAGGATGATATTTACTTCATATTGTTTTCTCAGTATAATTCCATAATTCTTCTATTGGGTTAAGATCAGGAGACTTTGTCGGCTAGGGCATCTCAACATCTTTACTGTCAGGAATTCGTAAAGTAAGATTTGCTTGATGTGGAAGAGTATTACCATTCATAAATAAAAATTCAAATCTATATGAGCAATGAAAAGTCTTTTATAAGGCACCTAAGACTTCATCATATTATACCTAGGAAGTTACAGATGAAAAACGTATGATACAGCTGAAAACGTATAATTCCATCGATCCTTAATCCTCCCATATCCTCACACCTCCACAAACGAAATCGTAATGCTCCATAATGTTCTAAACTTGTTTACACCTCGAGGGAGTGAGAAACACAAAATTATCCCTTGTACATAATTTATCTGACTTTCTACTTAAGGACTATAAAGCTCTACCACAACTAGTAAACCTTATGAGGAATTCTTGAAAGTAAAGTTATTGAGAGAATACCTAGACAAGCAAAGTCTCCTGATCTTAACCAGATAGAAAACTTAAGGAATAGCATTTTCACAGAGACATCCTTCTAGAGACATGAATGCTCTGAAAACGGCATTTCTGGGTGTGTGGATCTTAACTCCCTAACCTGTGTTTAACATTATTGCCAGCATATATTAATACTGTGGTTTGTCACCCTTCAGGAAAAATCACATTCTATAGTAATTCGTAAAGCTTCCTTTATTTTCTGAGTTATTCCGTTTTTTCTATACTTTCTTGGAAATTTGCTACCCACTTTTAATGTTTCAAGCTTCTATAATATTTTCCATACAGTGCTCTTAAATATTTACCTTTGTATTTACGTTTCATGCTATATATCATTCTATAAAATTTCATAAAATTATAGTTCATAGTTTATGAGAAATGCATCAATTTATTCATGAAAAAGATAATTTTCGACATATGTGTACTTGGAAATTCATGGTTGATGTTATAGAAGAGTTCTCTAACTACCCTCATGAGGAAAAAATATTCCAAGACAGTATAAAAATTCTACACACTTTTTTCAAGTTCCTTTTGTAGAAACACTAAGAGGATTATTTTAATAGGATTCGTTTACACATAAATGGCGAAGCACAGTGACGTTTGGGTAGCGCTTCGAGCTCTCACGACACAGGTCCGAGGTTTGATCCCCGGGCTGGGCAAGGTTTACTCAGCCTTTCATCCTTCAGTGGGTAGATGAACTGAGGTCCAAGCGTGCTTGAGAACTAAACACTGGGGGTTCCCCGTAAGATTGACCACCTAACCAGAACATATGCTTCGCACATTAGGGCCCTTGGTCAAGTAAACAGAGATTTTAACCGTAGGCCCTTTAGAAGATGTTGCGCCGAGGAGTTTTACTCATAAATGCACTAAACTCTAATTGTGGATAATATTATAATACATTTAAATATTTTGACTTTTTTAAAGCATAGAGATATTTTAGAAGAGGTTTAAGTTTGTAAAATATTCTATAAGGTTACGAATATCGTGCAATAAATCTAGGTGAATGTCAAAAAAAGTCTATTATATCAGTAGCTACAGTCAGGAGAAAAAAAATCTCAAGACACTTACGATGCTTCACAATTTTCAAGAAGCAACAAAATGTTTCTCATATATACTCCAAAGTTTATTTATAACATTACTAGGATGTTTTGAATCTTGTCGTGCACACATTTCCTTAATCTCTGAATTTAGATCAATCCCGAAGACAGATGTTGACACTATATGAACACCTCCCATAAGGCGATGTTAGAAAACAAGTCTTAGAAGCAAGTTTCTGTCACGTTCACCACTTTTTTCAAGGGAAACTTGTCCTGTAGATATATGACTGGGAAAATACACCACTTTATCTTATCTTTTTTATGTATGCCACCTAAAAATGGTTCGAGTGTTACCGAATAAAGTGTTTTAAAATTATTTTTATTCTATGCGTGTATTTGCCTCTTAACATTATTATTTTTATTACCATAAACGAAGAATATTTTTGCAATATGTCAAAAGTAATCGATGTCATGTTATAAAAATTGAAATAAAAAATAAGATATTTGAAACCTTTCTCGTTTCTATACATCTTTGAACAGACTTTCAAGAATAAACCAGGTTCAAAATTTTGTTGATTAGCCCCTTAACATGCACGCTCGAGTTAACTCGAGCTCGCTAAACTGGCTAAACTGTGCACACTCTAGATAATTCGAACGGCGTTATACTTTATGTTGCTATAATTTTTCACACTCGATGAAATCGAGAATTGAAAATAACAATGTGAAAGTTAAAAAAATTGTTTTATTAATATTTATCATTTACATGGGATTTGTTTTGACTAGGCTTGAAAAAGCTATGTATTAAGGGGTTAATAAAATATTTAAACTAGCTGTGCCTTTACAATAATTTCCCAATTATATATGAAAGAAGGACAAATAAGTACAGTAATAAACCCTACATATATATAAAATATTCCAGTTTGATGATAAAATGTAATTATTTTAATGATATAAATTTTTAAGGAAAAAATTAGTATAATTTTTGCTTAATGTAAACATAACTTTTGCACGCTGTACACACAACCATGCAAAAATAATGGAATCTGCTTTTGATCTTCTTAAGAGGGAATGCTTCATAAAACAAGAAAAATTCGGAAAACGCATTATAAGAATTTTTTTAACCTAGTTGCAATTCGTTTTTTATTTCTAAATGAATTTTCATATAAAATGATATTTTACAACCAATAATAAATAACACATTTTAATTTAATATAGATTATATTTTCAGAGCTTCTAAAATATTAAACTTAACAAAAATGTTTTAAATAGTTTAACATTATCGGAATCATTAGATACAGATATACATAAAAAGAAGTTAGAAATATAATCTTTAGATTAATTTACTTTCATTTTTTTAATTTTAAGAATTTATGCTTCATTTCTTTATAAGAAACTTACTGTTATAATCAATTTTTTCCCGCCAATGATAATCTTAGAAAATGAAAAAAAAGGCTTCACTTATAAAAGGTTTTCTTGCAAGCAGATTGCCAAAACAATTTCTAACAATTACTTTAGAAAAATATGTTGAAATTATCTATTTATCTCTATTTTCTATTATCATTCAATTCTTCCTCATATATATTTTGTACCATTATTCGATAAAAATTAATGTAGTCTTGCGTTGGAATAGAAATATATATATATATATATATATATGTATATATATATATATATATATATATATGTATATATATATATATATATATATATATATATATATATATATATATATATATATATATATATATATATATATATATATATATATATATATATATATATGTATATATATATATATATATATATATATATATATATATATATATATATATATATATATATATATATATATATATATATATATATATATATATATATATATATATATATATATATATATATATATATATATATATATATATATATATATATATATATATATATATATATATATATATATATATATATATATATATATATATATATATATATATATATATATATATATATATATATGCATTTATGAGTATGCGTATGTATATTTATATATTAAACACTTATATGTATACATACATTTATATATATATATATATATATATATATATATATATATATATATATATATATATATATATATATATATATATATATATATATACACACATACATGTACAGAGAAAAAAGAGATACGCATTTTGTTTTAGTAATAAATAAAAAAATAAATTTAGATTTAAACATTGTGTTAACATTGCAGGACAAAATATTTTTAACAAATGTGTTTTTAGGATCAAATAACGAATTTAATGATAAACTTTAAAAAATCTTGAAATTTTTTTTTAAATTTTTCATGTTGAAAAGTGGTGGCAAAATTGTATTTGAAACACTTAATTTAGAATTAATAGAAAAAGTCTTGTATCTTTCTAAGAAATTCAGAGAATAAGATGTTATTAGCGTCAATTAAATTAATACTTTGTTGGTTGATATGTACCTTATTTCAAAGTTGTAATAGAAATTTGATATGCAATTTAATTTATAAGTTAATTATTAAAATATATTTATTACATTTCTCCATGATAGATCTCTATTACTGAACTATATTTTTTTTATAAATTAACTACTACATTATTTCTTGTAGTATTAATCTGAAGCTAGTTTTTATGACTTTTAACTTAGATACAAATAAAAAGGATATAACGGAAAAAAACTTCGGGATTATTAATTAAAATTAGAAATTAATAAATAACTTTCTTTTATGGTAAATTCTTCATTTTCCTATGTAATTAAATTAGAATAAAAATTTACCTAACATATAAATTTACGCATACTTTATTTTTTGCCTATAAAGATTATTTTTACAAAGCAAAATGCTTTTTTTATTCTGTTTTTACTATGTTTTTGTAATAATATTTTTCTGCTATTAAAAATATTTATGAATTTCTTGTTTCTTTTTTAAATGTATTTTACATGCTTAATAAATAAAAAGTCAAAATTAATATATAACCTAATAGTTTCATTTAAGTAATATATTTTTTTTCACTGTTATACTTTTTTGTTAACTCTGTGATGTCCCTTCTAGATGAAATCAATTTTAAAAAGCAGTTTGTAGTTAAAAAAAGATTTTATGGATTGTTCAATTCTATGTAAATCTTATATATTAATTTACTTTTGAAATCTATAATAATCTTTATTTTCTAATGGCCGAAACTGGTTTGGTACTATTTCATTTTAACGAAGATCTTAATTTTAAATCTTAAACAATTAACATTCAGTAGTACATAAATGTCTAAATAAAAGTACTTTGACCGTAGCATTCGAAATATTTAGACTTTATTATTGTATTGTTTAGGTTTGTCTCCAATTAAAGATATATACAAGTATATAATGACACACACACACACACACACACATATATATATATATATATATATATATATATATATATATATATATATCCACAAAATGTTTTATCAATACCATGTTTCTCTTAAAATTTAATAGAAAATTATTATCTCTCCGTCTTAATCTTCGGATCTTGAAGCAAACAAAAAATCATTGTGTTTGAGATTAAAATCCGAGTTGCAAAACCTATATTTATTTTCACTTACAAATTAGAATTAATATACGCATGTATTACATAAATGTATGAAATATCGATTGCTCTACGACCAATATAAACAGTAGTTTTCTTAATTTTATTTACATAAAATAAGTAAAATGTATATACGATTATAATAAGTATTAAAAAACTTATATTTAGTTTCACTTAAAAATTAGAATTAATATACAAATGTATTACATATATGTATTCAATATTGATTGTTGATTTACTGATTTATGACCAATATAAACCGTAGTTTCTTTAATTTTATTTGCAAAAAATACGTAAAATGTAAGTATGATTAAAATACGTATTACAAAACCTATATTTATTTTCACTTAAAAATTAGAATTAATGTACACATATATTACTTAAATGTATTAAATATCTATTGCTCTAAGACCAATATAAACTGTAGTTTCCTTAATTTTATTTACATAATCAACGCAAATTTCATTATTTGAATTTCTTTATCATACAATTTTATTTTTAGTGATATTTTGTTTAGCATTTAAATCTTAGTCTTAATCTATGCTTTTAATTAGATTAGAAATCATATATGAATGAGTCACTGCTATATAAATGACTAAATTTTAAATTATTTAAGATGCATGCTTACAGATGAAAATATATAGAACTGTTGACGGTTTACTTATATCAAGCAAATGGTACTGAAGTTCTTGGGTGACATATGAGAAAAAAATAATTGTGTCATACTACAGCAAATAATTTCAATATATCTATCTATAGCTAAAATGAAAAAAATTTGAAATAATTTTTGGACTTATCATTTTTATTCTTTTTTTTTATATTAATAGATCAACATCTAATAAAAGAGAAGTCTGATACCTAGTAAATATCTTAAATAGTTCACTTTTTTAGGAACATCTGAATTACTGGAGGAAAGTATTTAAACTAATTTTTAATTCTATTTACACTAATTTGAAAATTATTTGAAAATATTTCTGTTAAACTACTAAAAAAATTTTTTAAAGAGAAGTGAAAAGAAAAACTTACCTGCTTCTTTTTATTTTCTTCTGTTAGATTAGTTGCATAGTTCCAATGAGCATCAACAAGTTTAAAGCACTGTTCAGAACTTGCTTTGTCATGATAGTGTAAAAACTGCACAGCCGCCACCATGTCTTTATTTTCACCACTTATATACCTGTCTTTGATATTTGAGAAATAATCAGGAGGTTTGGCAGTTACCACTGCATTGTTTTGACTGTCTGATTCCGTCTCTGATGTTTCGGAGTTCTTAAAATCAATGTCTGATTCAGATTCTGGGGAAGGGTTGGGAATTTCAGTGCTTGGAGCCGATGGTGCTGTTGAAATATCTTCAAAAGTTGTAGCCAATGTGGATGTAGATTCTGGTTTTAAAGTACTTTCAGCCAGTTTTTCGTTTTCTGCATTTTTACTTAAGATTTCTTCGGTATCTATTTCTGGTTCTTCGGTTGAAGATTCAATCGTATGATTTTCAACAACTGTTGTTTCAGTGGATGGGCTGTTGGTGCTAATGTCGTCAGCTGGAACGCTGTCTAGACCTTCTGTAACAGAATGAACTTTTAACATATCACTAGGATCATTGGGTAATATTGCTCCATTGTCAGATTCAGCCTCTAAATCGAGTTTTTCCAGTGGAAGAGATAAATCAGTAGCTTTTCTATCACTTTCTGTAGTCTCAGTACCAGATTCGGTAGCGTAAGTAGATTTTTCTTCTTCATCTTCTGTTAGAAGCAAATCAGACGCATCTATAGACGATGACGAGAATAAAATGTCACTGATGGTTGTTAAAATATTAGCAGTCGTTAGTTCAAATTCATTTTCAGATTCTGGATTTAAATCTATCTCAACTGGATCATTAGGTAATTCTGGAGCGTATTCAACTTTCGAAGCATTCAATGGAAGTTTAGGTGATCGGAATTCAAGCTCGTCTTCAAGAGAGATGTTCTTTTTTTCATTTTCTATCGTGGATGGCTGTTCTGAGCTGCTTTCAAATGTAGTTTCCGGTATCATGGTGGTACTTGTAGTAGACGATAAGTCTTTAACTATAGCACTACTTGAGCTGCTTTCAAATGTAGTTTCAGGTACCATAGTGGTACTTGAAATGGGGAGTAGCTCCTTATTTTCAGAACTACTTGAGCTACTTTCAAATGTAGTTTCGGGTATCACAGTGGTACTTGTAGTGGAGAGCTGGTCTTCATTGATATCCCTATTTTTAACTTCGACGTCACTTTTTTCAACAGTAGAAGTTTTAAAAGTTGTCGTTTCAGTATCTAAAATGGATGTTTCAGTTTTAATTTCATCTGCACTTTTCAATAAAGGAATAAAAGTTACACCATCTACTTTCATAGCCTCTTCCGTGCTAACAAACACCGCTGTAGTAGTTTCGCTAAAATCTTCAGTTGTAGCCATCTGACTTTCAGTTGTAGAGTCATTACTTTTAATTTCTAACATAGCATTTTTGTGAAGATTTAGAGTTTCGTCTTTCAAGGTAGGCTGAATATTTGGATTTGTTGTAGTTTCTATGCTAGTGGTACTTGTTAATATGAAAGTGCTATTTGAGCCAACGGAAGTTTCCGTATCTAAATCTGTGTCTTTCTCTGAACTTAATTCTTCAGATTTAAATAAATCTGTAGAGCTACTAAGGTCACTAACAGTTGTGTCCGTAACGATAGGCTCAAGATTTTCTTCAACTTTGGATGATTCTGCAACGACTTTCTCAATTTCCTCAGAATTTTCAGTAGAGGTACTTTCAGCGTTAAGTTCAGTCTCTTCAATTTTTGGAGCATATGTGGTTGTAATGTCAACAGTTTCTTTAACTTCAGCTACTGGATTACTTTTCATATCAGCCATCATTAGCATATGTTTCATGGGATCAAGAGGAGGAACATACCTAGAAGCGGTTTCTTCAGTGGTGTCACCAATAGTTCCGTATGTAGACTCCGCACTTAGTGTCGTGTGATCGGGCTTTTCGTGAATTTCTGAAGGAACTGTACTCTTAAATGCTGCGTACACTTCATCGCCAGTACTAGAGTATGAAATTTCTTCTTTTTCATCACTCTTAGTTAATGTCTTTAAATCTAAGTCTTCTCTTCCCATACTAGATTCGGGACTAGGCTTGGTAAGACCCTTATCACTTTCCCCAGAATCGGTACTATTCAATAAAACGTTATCTGTCGGTTTGGAGGTATGGCTAAGGCTGTCATCAGATGATGGTGAATAAGTCGTCGTTCTTGAATTTAAATCGCTTGCGTCAATTGTAGTAGTTAAATTACGTAGCGATAATGGCTGCGGAGCACTGCACGCTAGCCATACAAGCGATAGAGTCACAGCGAGGCAAAGCAGGGGCTTCATGTTTAAAAAAAAAGAGATTAATGTCCGAGTAAGGAATCCACTGCCTGCTGTTCCGTATTTGCGTCCTCTTTCTACCTGTTGATGCTGAGGAACTGAGGAGAGAAAGTGTGATGGGCGAGCATTAAAGCGATGAGGAGCTTCGGCCAAAGCCGGTTCCGCAACTCCTGTGTCGATGCACCGAGGTACTGAGAGTCACGTGACTACCACCGATGAGCCTGGCGGTCACTTTTTCTTTGTGGTTTGCTGCACGTGTTTTTGTTTTCGACCAGAAGTTCGCCGCTCTTCAAGTCTCTTGTGTTTCCTTTTTTTTCACCAGTCATGCAAACAATGGATTAAGTTTAATCCACGGGTATTCATTGTCCTTAACCACGTCCGTTTTACCCAACAATGTTTCAATTTGAAATTTATTTTCCGTGTTTGTGTAGAACATTTGTAACACGTCTCTATCTAACATCTGCAATGAATGGGATTTCTTTTTCACTACCTTCGGCCGATAAGCGTCCTTGTGAAAAGCGGCGTACGTCCTTAGTCCCGTCCTTACCCGTTTATGTTCCAAATGTAATTAACGGTCTGAGGGAGGCCACTTTTAGAATCTCGACTTATTTTATAATTAAACAATGAAACAATGATTGTTCAAATACAGGAAATTTTGTATCAGATTACTTTGAAACTGGTTAAAAGCAGCATAAAATCCAAATGTGTAAAATATATTTATTTAAATTGTAGTTTTTTTAGGGAGGTTACGACCGTTTTTAAATTACTTTTGGCCTAAAATGTCAGATGCTGTTAAATAGAAATATAGGAAATAAAAAGGAGGTTTCAAAATATAAAGAATGTACTTCATAAATCATTTCCATTGTTTTGTGTAAAGGAAACATTTTAACCAAATTTATACATTTATTGTCATATTTTAAAACATAAAAGGTATGTCAGAAACATAATTAAAAATAAATTTGCTTTTGAAATTTTATACTCAGGGAAAAAAACGATGTTTTTTTTAATTTTTATATTAAGTTGATAAGAAGTATTAAATTTTCTTTTCACAAAATTGAAGTCTAAAACACTTAAGTTAATATTTATTACAATCAAAATTTAATTGCCGTCAATATTGTTTCATATAAGAAATATTTTATTATTTTCTGATATCTAAATTACTTGTTGAATAAATTTGCATTTAGTAGCCAGTTAACTAATTTTGTAACCGAACGGTAATTTTTATTTTTTATATTAAGATGGTAAGAAGTATTAAATTTTCGTTTCACAAATCTGAAGTCTAAAACACTTAATTTAGGATTTTTACAATCAAAATTTAATTGCGATCAATAGTATTTCATATATAAATATGTTAGTATTTTCGCATATCTAATTTACTTGTTAAGTAAATTTGTATTTAGTAGCTAAACTAATTTTGTAAATGAACGGTGTTTTTTTATTTTTATATTAAGTTGGTGAGAAGTATTAAACTTTTTTTATTCACAAAATTGAAGTCTTAAACCCTTAAGTTAGGATTTTTTTACAATCAAAATTTAATTGCGATCAATAGTATTTCATATAAAAATATGTTATTATTTTCGCATATCTAATTTACTTGTTAAATAAATTTGTATTTAGTAGCTAGTTAACTAATTTTGTAAATAAACGGTGGTTTTTTAAATTTTTATATTAAGTTGGTAAGATGTATTAAATTTTTTCTTCACAAAATTGAAGTCTAAAACCCTTAAGTTAGGATTTTTTACAATCAAAATTTAATTGCGATCAATAGTATTTCATATAAAAATATGTCAGTATTTTTGCATATCTAATTTACTTTTAAAATAAATTTGTATTTAGTAGCTAGTTAACTAATTTTGTTACAGAAAGGTAATTTTAATTTTTATATTAAGATGGTAAGAAGCATTAAATTTTCGTTTCACAAAATTGAAATCTGAAATATTTAACTTAGGACTTTTTACAATCCAAATTCAATTGCGATCAATATTATTTCATATAAAATATTTTAGTATTTTTGGATATCTAAATTACTAGTTAAAGAAATTTGTATTTAATAGCTAATTAAATAATTTTGTTTCCGTAGAGATATACTTAATTTTTGAATGCATCAATTTTTACTTTAAATATACAAACATGCATTTAAAAATATTTCTAGACAAAAATTTTTGATAACTTTTATAGATTTATTACACTATTAAAAATTGAAATGTGAAATTATATCACTGATATTTGTCTATAAATATTTCTAATTACTTAGCAAAGAAAGAAGAATCATGTTTTCTGAAACCTTTATATAAATAGAAAAATTATTTAAAGTTTAGGCATACACTACAGATACTGAAAAGAATATTTTATAATATTGTAATATAGGGTTACAAACTAAGGTGTCGGTTGATGCCCTATCCGAACGCTGCCTATTTGTTCCGAGAGTCTAATCCAATGATTCAATTCCAGCTTGTGGAATAGATATTCATAACCGTTCAGAATCAGTTCTAAGTAGAAAGGTCCTGTCTAAATATCCCACTTATGTAGGAAAAACACTACAATAGTGCTTTAAACCAAACCTGTATTTTTAATTCGTAGTCAATTATATTTAGCACAAATTTAAGCCTAATAGTAAGTTAGTAATCATTTTACTAACTTATGAATCTACTGATAGTGTGCAACAAATACTATCGTGCAATAAATATACTAAAGTCAGTGTTAATATCCGAAGTGTATATGCTGGGTCCGTTGCTTTATATTGATAAAAATTAATGAAATGTATAAACCAAGACCTAGTTTTATTAAATAATATATTAGTGGTTCGGATATAATTAAAATTTCGCAGAGCACATAACGACTTAAAATCTCACTTGCTGATCTAAAATGCTAAAATGTGTGTAGTTATATAACAGATTTGACTAATAGTTTCAAGATTTTACAAAATTTCTTTGTTTTGTAACTATATGTAACTCTAGAAAGTACTGGGGAATTAGATTTACTAACTAGTTAAAGTTACTAATATTAAAATTAATGCTAGTTGTTATTAAGCATTTATACTACCCCGTCAACTTCAATAATTATATATTCCCTTTCCTAATTTCATCCAATTAATCCTTGCTTGTTCAAAACAAGTTACGAATTCCATCTTAATATCAAGGCAACAGTCCCTTGTGAATTTTCTATCTACAATTCAATAACACAGACAGATGTAAAGCATTATCTCCTGAAATCAGAATCAAATCTAAATAATAATCCATTTGTATCATGAACCAGATTCCAAGGGGAAAGATTTTCAGATTAATATCATAACAACCTTGAAACAAGGTATTTAACTCTAAAGTGTGATTATCAGTAGAGATCAAATTGAATATTCCTCGTGACTGTAGCATACTTCTATTAAATCACAGCCTTATTATTATATCATTAAAATATTAGCCAGTTCATTTTCGCCCATCATGAAAATGTAATTTACATTCTGGACGGACAGACAGGAAGAAAAGGGATGACAAATGCATTTGAAGTAAAACCGGAACTATTTAGCAGTTACGTCTACATTATGTTAAATATAGAGATAAGTCTTTAATAATCCTGTTCAGGAAATCAAAATTGGAATCATGATTTGATATGAATAATGATTTTTATATACAGTTCATTACAATAAAAAAATAACCTATGTATATTTAGAAACATTAGCTTTCGCACTTTCTGTTATAAATAATTCCTCATAAATATTTTACATTTACCAGTAGAGAATCAATCCTGAATATTTATAATTTAGATCGTTTCCTTACAGCATTTCAAAAACTTATAGTTACCATCCTCATGTTATTTTATAACTTGATGTATTATAAGGAAATTATTAAAGTTTATTTTCATTTATTTTCTTAAAAATCTTTATTATACAGAATTAATTTGATTACCAGCCACACAAAGAAATAATTTCTCATTAAAACAAAGATTAAAGTCAAACGTGGGCAAATCTTATGAAACTTCAGTATTTTGCAATAATCACTTTTTGATTTTCTTTAGCTGTCATTAATTACGAGCACACTTATTAACGATTAATTTAGATCGGTGCTATAAACTTCAATGAAAATTTTACAATCCTCGCAAAGTTTAAAACAGAAACTCGTTTCAATCTATTGTAAACACTCTTATAAGTATCAATAATATATGCAAACATTCTTTGAAGTATAAAAAATTGATAACTGCTTGCGTCCGCTTGCTGAAACAGTAATAGGTGCATACTTGAAACCAGTGTAATGAATAAAACATTTTAGTTAAATCTCAGTTCACTTATATTCATATAAAATATGAAATACTTTCATTGTACTAAATATGTGATTTTAATTTATAAAATGTATACATGACGGACAATTTAGTATGTAGCTGTTATAAATAATTCCTCATAAATGTTTTACTTTCACCAGTCGAGAAAAAATCCTGAAAATTTATAATTTAGATACTTTCCATACAGCTTTAGAAAAACTTACGTGTATATTATCATATTATTTTATATCTTGATGTATTATAAGGAAATTATTAAAGTTTATTTTCATTTATTTTCTTAAAAATCTTTATTATACAGAATTAATTTGATTACCAGCCACACAAAGAATTAATTTCTCATTAAAACAAAGATAAAAGTGAAACGTAGGAAAATCTCATAAAACTTCAGTATTTTGCAATAATCACTTTCTCATCTTCTTTAGCAGTCATTAACTACCAACAGATAAACGATTAATTTAGATCGGTGTTACTAACTTTAATGAAAATTTTAAAATCATCTCAAAGTTTAAAACAGAAACTCGTCTCATTCTATTGTAAATACTTTTATAAGCAGTAACAATATATGCAAACATTCTTTGAAGTAATAAAAATTGATAACTGCTTGCGTCCGCTTGATGAAACAGTAATAGCTGCATGATTAAAACAAGTGTAACGAATGAAACATTTCAGTCAAATCTCAGTTCACTTATATTTATATAAAATATGCAAGACTTTCATTGCACTAAATATAGGATTTTAATTTATAAAATGTATGCATGACGGACAATTTAGTATGTAGATGTTATAAATAATTCATAAATCTTTTAGTCTCGCCAGTCGAGAACCGATCCTGAAAATTTACAATTTATATAATTTCCATACAGGATTTTAAAAACTTACGGGTAAATTCTCATGTTATTTTATACCTTGATGTATTGTAAGGAAATTATTAAAGTTCTTTTTCATTTATTTTCTTTAAAATCTTTATTATGCAGAATTAATTTCATTACAAGCTACACAAGTATCTAATTTCTTATTGAATCAAAGCTAAAAGTGAAACGTGGGTGAATCGTATACTTCAGTATTTTGCATTAATCACTTTCTGATCTTCTTTAGCAGTCATTAATTACGAACAGAATTGCGATTAATTTAGATTGGTGCTACTATCTTTAATAAAAATTTTACAATCCTCTCAAAGTTTAAAACAGAAACTCATTTTATTCTATTGTAAATACTCGTAAAAGCAGTAACAATATATGCAAACATTCTTTGAAATATTAAAAATTGATATCTGCTTACTTCCGCTCGCTGAAACAGTAATAGGTGCATACTTGAAACCAGTGTAATGAATAAAACATTTTAGTTAAATCTCAGTTCACTTATATTCATATAAAATATGAAATACTTTCATTGTACTAAATATGTGATTTTAATTTATAAAATGTATACATGACGGACAATTTAGTATGTAGCTGTTATAAATAATTCCTCATAAATGTTTTACTTTCACCAGTCGAGAAAAAATCCTGAAAATTTATAATTTAGATACTTTCCATACAGCTTTAGAAAAACTTACGTGTATATTATCATGTTATTTTATATCTTGATGTATTATAAGGAAATTATTAAAGTGTTTTTTCATTTATTTTCTTTAAAATCTTTATTATACAGAATTACTTTGGTTACAAGCCACACAAGTATCTAATTTCTTATTGAAACAAAGATAAAAGAGAAACGTGGGCAAATTTTATATAACGTCAGTATTTTGCAATAATTACTTTCTGATCTTCTTTAGCAGTCATTAATTACGAACAGATTAACGATTAATTTAGATCTGTACTACTAACTACAATGAAAATTTTACAGTCCTCGCAAAGTTTAAAACAGAAATTCGTTTCAATCTATTTTAAACACTCTTATAAGCAGTAGAAATATATGTAAACATTCTTTGAAGTATTAAAAATTGATAACCGCTTGCGTCCGCTTGATGAAACAGTAATAGCTGCGTGATTAAAACAACTGCAATGAATGAAACATTTTAGTTAAATCTCAGTTCACTTATATTTATATAAAATATGCAAGACTTTCATTGCACTAAATATATGATGTTAATTTATAAAATGTATGCATGACGGACAATTTAGTATGTAGATGTTATAAATAATTCCTCATAAATCTTTTAGTTTTGCCAGTCGAGAACCGAACCTGAAAATTTATAATTTAGATACTCTCTATACAGCATTTGAAAAAATTTCGGGTAAATTCTCATGTTATTTTATACCTTGATGTATTATAAAGAAATTATTAAAAATCTTTTTCATTTATTTTCTTTAAAATCTTTATTATACAGAATTAATTTGATTACAAGCCAGGTAAGTATCTAATTTCTTACTGAAACAAAGATAAAAGAGAAACGTGGGCAAATATTATATAACTTCAGTATTTTGCAATAATCACTTTCTGATCTTCTTTATCAGTCATTAATTACGAACAGACTAATTAACTATTAATTTAGATCCGTTCTACTAACTTCAATGAAACTGTTACTATCCTTTCAAAGTTTAAAGCAGAAACTCGTTTCATTCTATTGTAAATACTTTTATAAGTAGTAACAATATATTGCAAACAGTCTTAGAAAGTTTTAGAAGTTTTAAAAATTGATATCTGCTTACGTCCGCTTCATGAAACAGTAATACCTGCATGAATGAAATATTTTACTTAAATCTCCGTTTACTTATATTAATATAAAATAGATAAGACGTTGTTAGCACTAAATATGCAATTTTAATTTATAAAATGTATACATTATTGACAATTTAATATGTAGCTATTACTTATATTGAGGATGTACCAGAGAGATTTACAAACTTATTAATTTTGTATTGTTTATAGTCATTTTCTCAGAATCCAGTAATACTGAGGATATTCTTATAATTTTTTAAGTCTTTTTTCGACTTTTCAGTTATGTAATATATTATAAATAAGCACCACTAATGTAATCCAAATACTTAATAAAATGCTGTTCGAAAATTCAATATAAAAAAGTTGATCTCCTTTAAATGTTGTAACCTTTGTTGAAGGCTTATGCCACTTGGTGAAACCAAACACGATTGAGCTGGAAACTGCTCGTTTAGCTACTGCTTTAGAGCTATTGGTTTGATTTGGATTTCTACTGGGGATCATGGTTTGTTTTGTTTTCGAGAGCTGATTCAGTCAGCTCTTTAATTCTTGTTGTTGTCATATGCCACTTGGTCAAACCAAGCACTATATAGCCGCAGGCTGCTCGTTTTAAGACAAAGGGGTGCGCCTTTCATTTATAACTAGTACCACAAGGATGAAAGTACGACTTTTACTCAAGTGGGTCCTCGTAATTTTGAAGCAGGGACCAAGCAGAAGACCTACAGATTTGGCCTGCCACCCCCAGAGGTATAGCTTGAGAACTTGGAGGACATTGTGACCACGAACCTATTTTACTTGCCCCAGTCACCTTTAATGAACACGGTGTATCTTAGACTGGCTCGGGTTCAGCTCCGTAACCTCTTAGTTACGAGTTCGTTTCCTTTACCGACTGAGATACTGCAGATCGTGTTGTAATCTGTTTAACACGAGAAAGGAAGATACTTTTAATGAAAATGTATATTCCATTATATAATCTTATACAACTTATATTTATAAACATATTTTTAATCCTGTAAAATGTTATAAAAATATATGCCTATAAAAAAGCGTACAATTGTTGAAAAATCCATTATTCAGCACTAAAAGTCATTTCGGATTACTCATTTATGATTAAATGTGATTTAATATCTTAAATAAATTTTAATCTTCTTATATTAAACTTTATCTGTATTTACATTGGTTCTTACAAAACCTACTTATTATTTTTTCTTAAAAAAAATTTCCATTTATCTATCATTTGTTTGTGCAAGTTAAAGTTTAGGGTGAGAAGAGATTTTAATCTCACAATCTTATGTTTAAAATCTGGTATCAGATTACTCTTTATTCATGAGCTTAGATGCACATTTTTTTTACAGAATTTAATGTGCATTTTTATTAGATACTACTTCTTCACCCAAAAATATCCTATGTAATCCAAAATGCACTATCAGTACACTTTTTCATTGATCACTAATAATGATAAAGGATTAAACAAAATGCTCGTAGATACTGAAACTAAATGTAAATTAAAAAAGTAGCTTACGAAGACGGAATTCTAATCCCATAAAATATAAAATAAAGTTTCACTCTTAAAAGATACTATATTTCTCCCCAAAAAAAAACCATTTTCAAGAATAATGTTCAGAAATTAGAACTTGGCTTGTAAATTAATCTGCGAAATTCAATCGCAATTTTGTAGATATAAGTCTTATTTTTATTCTATTGTATATTTAAAATTGTATATATCTTCGATTTACATAAATATAAATATGCCGCTTTAAGATATATATATATATATATATATATATATGTATATTATATATATATATATCTATATGTATATATATATATATATGTATATATATATATATATATGTATATTATATATATATATATCTATATGTATATATATATATATATGTATATATATATACATATGTATATACATATGTATACATATATATACATATATATATATATATATATATACACTGAAGATTAAGAATTATTTATCTTTTCTCAAATGCGAAGTATATATGAATAACAAATTGCAGAAAGTGATTACTAATCTATTACCTACCGAATTCATCAACCATTTTAACTAATTTTGTGAATCAAATATTCTAATTTTCATTATGTGTACAGAGTTATAAAATCTTGAAATTATAAACTTTAATATTTTCCGTAATAACAAAAGGAAAATTATGAATAATTTGTCTTTATACCGATATACTGTTTTTTTTTAAGCTATAACATTATCAAAGATTTGAGGATCGCTCATGCTATTTTCCCTTTCATTTGAAAGGTTTGTAAATCCCTTATACAATAATAGTCTAAGTTATCTGTCCTCGAATTTATGAAACGGTTGAACTTGGAATAGATATTGACATTAATATTGGATTCTTGATTAGTTAGGGTTAGCAAAATTCAAAAAAAGTCATTAAAACCTTCAAAATCCTCCCCTTTTTAAGGGTTTAATGTCATTATTCCAAGCCCTATTTTCTCTGGTTAAGAGAAGTTGATTAAATTCGCATAGTAAATAAGTAAAAATAACATTTTTTGTAGCAGTATGATGTCATTCTTTTAACCATCTCATTTAATCATTTCTTATTTTAAATTATATAAATATCGTCTGCATTATTTTCATTCATTTTATGTCTGAACTTAGATATAACGTAAATAATTTTCTTTTACATTTAGTTTAAACAATAGATTACGTACATATGTAACAGCTTTAAATTTAATCATCGATTACATTTTTTGGGGACAATGAAAATTTTATCAAAACCGGTATTAACAAGTTATCTTCATAAAAATCAAGGACTAATAAATATCTAGTGTTTAAGTTATATACCTTTGAAAATTAAGAACTTTGTTCGTTTGTGTGTTTGTCTTTTATACATAACCACATGGTTTGACTAAACGAATTCAATGTCATTCTAAACTGCCTTTACAGTATCGGAAGACATTAAAGGAGTATTAAAATAAAAAATTATTATATATATGTATATATATGTATATATATATATATATATATATATATATATATATATATATATATATATATATATATATATATATTATATATATATATATATATATATATATATATATATATATATATATATATATATATATATATATATATATATATATATATATATATATATATATATATATATATATATATATATATATTTATTTATTTATTTATTTATTTATTTATTTATACAGACAGAGAGAGAGAACATTACTTAATCAGCATTCACCTTGATACAGATTAAATAAAATTAGATGAAAAAGCGTTATCCTTGTCTACAAATCTAAATCCGTCTATTATAAATATCCTGGATATTTATCATTCCCAATCACTTGCATTATTGTTTACCTTGCTTAATCCTCTTATACCTTAACCTCTAAAAATTACGATATGCAATCTTATGCTGATAGTTATCCTTTTCTAACAACCTTCTTTTGATTTTTATATGCATTTTGAAGCGGAAACCATTAATAAATCTTAATATTTCACCTAAAATGATTTTTTACGTCCATTTTAAAAAACAATGCGATCGTGTTAAAATTATTTAAAGAAATTAATGAAAATTGGTTTAAAGTTAAAACAAAATATAACTTTAGATATCTAAGAAATGTTTATAATTAACACTAACAATTAAAACTAGAGAAAAAATAACGATAGATTTATGTTAAAATATTGGCCAAACTAAAAACATAGAAGCTAATTCATATTTTTCTTATTTGATACTTTTAAATTTCTGGTCAAATTTATTTACAGTTTTTGGTTATCCTGGAGAATAATTATACGCTCTTTCGAAATAAATATACTAAAATTTTGATAAAAATTTAAATAGTTTTCGGTATATTGAGATTTAACTCAATAACTAAACTTACTCGCAAAACGCCCGCTCCCGGTACAATTCCGCTGCGAAATGTACTCGCACACAATGTGTTACCTGCGTCATCAAATATTGAATGCAAGTGAAGGAGGAATGGAAATGCTGTGAATAAATCAGGGCTGGCTGATTGAAAAATTTGCATTTTAGAGCCAATCAATCGACGTACGAGAGAGTAATTAAAGAAAAAGAATAGGAACCATTCGTATCTTGGATGGAAATCAATATACTTTGAATCTTCTTCACTTCTTGGAACTTTTAAGTCTGTCGTGAAATATTTGCTAAGTTTGGTTAAGATAGATTTTATTTTCAACCATCCCGGACAAGCATAAAACAGATTTTCTATTTATGGGATAGCATAGATTTAATATTGTGTCAGTATGAGATAAATTATAAATATTTAGTTATCTGGAAAGCGTTTCAACTCGGGTATACAGTGTGTCCAGAAACGACAGCATAAACTCTGCAGAGATAGATTCCTCGTTGAGAGGACATAAAAACTGCCCAAAGAAACGTTCTTGTACGATCCATACCAGAAAAATACGAAAAATAAAGTATGACGTCACTTCCGGTGCAAGAAAAAACCCTTTATTAAACATATCAACAGTAATATATTCACGACCATACTTCCTAACAGTTCGTAAGGCATTTCCATTACATTTGTCGCAGTAGTCACGAAAGGAATACATAGCCACCATTCGAAGACTACCGGTAAATGCAAGATGTAGCCTCTTGAATACCAATTCAACTGCGGCTTAACGTCATTCCATGGCTCGTGCGCATGTATGACGCGACATACACTTTAAAACATTATCGTCTGGAAAGATATGCAAATACTGTTGTTGATATTTCCAATAAATGTGTTTTTTTTCTCCGGCAGTGACGTCATACTTTGGTTTTCCTCTTACCGGTACGATCCTGTACGATCCATAGTTTACGAGAAAAATACGAGAAACAAAGTATGACGTCTCTTCCGGTGCAAGAAAATAAAAACTTTATTGGACATATCAACAACAGTATTTGCATATCGTTCCACACGATAATGTTTAAAACGTTAGCAGAGCATATCACGTCATGCATGGAAGGACGTTAAGCCGCCGTTGAACTGGTATTTAAATGGCTGCATCTTGCAGCTATCGGTAGTCTTCGTATGGTGGCCATGTATTCCTTTCGTGACTACTGCGACATGTACCTGATGTACTGCCGATGTAATGGAAATGCCTTACGAACTGTTAGGGATTGTGCTCGATCATATTCTGCTGTTGATATGTTCAATAAAGTGTTTTTTTCTTACACCGGAAGTAAAGTCATACTTTGTTTTTCGTATTTTTCTCGTAAACTATGCATCGTACAGGAACGCTCTTTGGGCAGTTTTTATGTACTCCCAACGAGAAATCTAGCTGTGAAGGGATTATAAGGTCGTTTGGGGACACTTTGTATATAAGAGATGTATTAGACTATATATTACGTGTCAAATTTTACCATCTTTTAAAGCTGCTTAATTATTTGTAAGCATATCAATGAATGATTTCAAAAAATAATATTGCTCTTTATACATTAAATTTTGTAATATTACTTTCATGATATTAGATTATGAATTCATTTAGACACTTTTCGATTTGCTTTAGGTAGGTCTTAGATTTTTTAGTTTCTATTATTAATTTTTTGGGAAATATCAATAAAAATAAAATATTTTTAAAAAAGTTTTATTCGATAAAATATTCTATTACAATTCATACTCTTTTTATTCTCAAATGAAAATTTGAAAACAACTTTGAATAATTTCCTAAAATATATTTTATAAGATTTTTTTGTTTTCTCTTATTTCTCAAATGCATCTAGTTATATAAATATATTTATATGCATTTATGATAGTAGCTATTGCTTCTTTAAGGACTATTCCCAATTGACGTTTATAATAACTTTTCAATCTGAGACTTCACTTTGATGTTCCTTAAAAGCTACAAAAACAGATTCAATGCTTGACGTAATAGAAAAATGTTTCGTAATACTGTATTAAAGGCTTTAAAGGGCTAGAAGGTTTTAGTAATAGATTCCGCATGGTTCCAAATATTTTCGTGTTATAGGGTATACATTATAGGTAAAGTATTTTAAAAAAGATAAAAGTACTTTCCCCGTAATGTATTATTTGGTATAGATTATGTGAAAAGTACTTAAAAAGATGAAACATTCAAAATTAAAACATGTTTCCTTTGAATTTAATAATTGTATAAAGTTTATCATGCGTATTACAAGATTTTTATAAGGTATTGTTCATTTAAATATGTCTTAAAATATATTGAAACCACTTACTAGTGTTTTTATTCTGCATCCGACACATTCACCTGGGAAAAAAAAATATTAGCTTCTTTATTAAAGAGAAATTCTGGATGTGTCCATGAATCTTGATATTAATTTTTGATTCTTTCTAGTGTTACAGTTATGATATAAACCTGAAATGAACATTTCACTTCACATTTCTAGACCAACGATTGGCGAATGTAAGAGTGCTGATCTAAAGTACCGGAATTCGAGGGTTCGAAACCTACTGTTGATATGGATGTCCATAGCCGTTGTGTTATACTTTAAGCAATAGGTCCCAGTCTCATTTTCATCGTAAGCAAAACAGTAGACCGTACCACTCTAAACCAAACCATTTCAATATATATTTTATAGTTTAATGTATTATTTTTTTAGTTTACTCCTCTACTTCCAAAATCGTAATCAAAAATTAGAAAAAATATTTTAAAAGAGTATAATATATAAATATATTCTTGAAATCCTCCCGAAATAGTTTTCCTCAATCTTTTAAATCGTATACATGGTAGTATTATAGTTACGAATTCGCTATAAAAATATTTCTCGTTAGTCTCCGTGAAATAGTTTGTATTATTTCATAGATAATAATGTGACTCCTTGAAATTATGTATAGCAGTTAAATACCTCAAAATATTTTGCAGGATCAAATGTAAGGCTCTTTTCCCTGATTATAGTAAAACATAAATAAAACTCTCTGTCTTTTATTAACTGGCATTACATTATTGAAAATTTTACTCCCTTATCTATTTATAGGAATCTCAGTAACGAGCATACAGCCCGTCATATGACGGGATCAGTAAAATTTTTAATTTTTCAGAATTGTAAAGAAGTAGAACATACTTCTAGAATTATCTCAATTTAAAAAAGACTAGTAAAGGCATGCTTTAGCCATTTACTGGACTTTACAAAACCATTATATAGACAAGAGATAGCAAACCTATATCACATGTAACATCTAGTTGTACAAAACAGAGGTATATTAAATTGTTCACTTGCATTCACTGACAACATTTAAAAAAAGAAACTAACTCTAAGACTAGTAGTCATCAAAAGTGGATTCAAAAAAGATATACAAGAAAAAAAAGAAAAGAGCATTTTAATGCATATTAATCACTTACTGGTATATGCATTAGTTCATTTACCCTAGTTTCTTCAAATTCCAGATATAAGTCAGTCCTGCACAAAATCAGTATAATGAAAATTTTGTACAGTATAATAACCTTTTGTTCTTTAACATATTTTATTCTAGATAGTGATATTTTTAATGTTTTGTTTCAGGTATGAAAATACAACCAGAAATGATTTACAGTACTGGGGTCTTGATTATCCTCCATTAACAGCTTATCATAGTATGCTGTGTGGTTATGTGTAAGTTTATCAGTTTTATGCAGGATAAAAATCTGCAGGTTTTTTTCTGAACAGTTTTGTGACTGCTATAGAGAATAATTTTAGCTTCAATTTTCATTTAGGGCCAACATGATTAATCCACTTTGGGTTAGGTTATTTACCTCTCGAGGGTTTGAAGGTTATCATCATAAGATATTTATGCAGAACCCTATGAGGAATATCTAGTATAAGCTCAATATTTTGGTTATTTTTACTAAGCACATATTAGTTGCGAACTTTAATTTATCTTGTCATATTATGTAAAAGGATAAACAACAGAGGCAGAGGTTATTGAGAGTGGTTATTTGGCGGTATATATGAATGATGTCCAAAATTGAGTAAATCCATTGCGAATCGAATGGTTTATGTATGAAAAACTAACACAAAAGAACAAATTTCTTAATTTTCAAAGAT
>CM063504.1:169900123-169905123 GCA_032207245.1 Pardosa pseudoannulata | reverse complement strand
AACCCTTAAAACTTAAAAATATATAGAAATAATTTGATTATATTTTTAGACAAAATAAACATTATTAGTCATATGTTTGAAGTTTCATGAAAATATTCCTATTAGAATACGCATACCTCGCAAACAGAAATAGATATCGTGGAATTAAACATGTACGTTAGAAGCACTAAATTTGTTTTTCTCAAAATAACATTTTTATAAATATCTCAAGATCCAAAAACATTTATACTGCTATTACATTGCATAATGTCATGGTTTGGTTTGGTTTGGTTTGGTTTGGAATTCTACGGTCTACTTTTTACAACACTAGGGCTAATGAGACCGGGACCTACAGCTTAAAGCCGATTCCGAACGGCTACGAACATCCTTGCCACTGTGAGATTCGAACCCACGAACTCCGCTGCTGAAGGCCAGCACCCTAACCAATATGCCACCGTTCGGCTTACGTAATGTAATATGAGCATAAGTGTTGATATATTAATGTTAGTGAAATGCACGTGAATTTTCCTGTTTAATTTAAAATTTTTTAATTTGAAAAAAAAGCATTTATTTGTTACATAAAGTTGAAATTTTGATTTTCTTTAATATTGATGCCTGAAATAAACATTTTAAAAATTTAAAAAAAAATTATTTGATTTTGTTATCATCTATTATTTTGTGATAAAGAAAATATTAACCTGGAAATGTAAGGAAATTGTAAATGTAATAGTACATTGATATTTTCTTAAGTAATTTTGCACTCAGTAGCTCCGTATCTAAGATTATTATTACAGAAAAACTCTAACTTTTTATGCAATAAATAAATTTTCTATTTTTCTATTCATCAAGTTAATAAATTCACATATTAAAAATTCTGTGCAAGTTATTCTATAAACGAAATTATAACAATGTTTTAAATATAAATCCAAAAGTGCTTCTTTCCAGTTACTTAAGAGTTGAGACTCAACTTAATTATAATTCAAGGAGCCTCAAAAGAAACTTAAGTAAGAGAGAGGTTGGAATGCAAATCATACAAGACAGAAAATATATATTATATTAACATTTTTGTGTTTGCTATTTTGAAAGGTTAGTAAATAAGTAAGAATCGAAATTCAGCAAAATACTTTGTTTTTGTATTCATATTTTTAGCAAATCTAAGACATGAATATTTGCCTCTTGTGCTACCAACAGCAGTTATCAAAAAATAAATAAAATTTTAATCGCCATACATGATTCAGTTTCTAATAGGTCTAAAAATATTTTTAACAAATTTGTATCTTTATTGATACTTTTTATAAATCTAGCCCGCAAGTCGACTATCCATTTCTAAAGGGAAACAACTCAAAATATAAAATTGAGAGATATTACCATTTTAATGGTTAGATACTCTAAAAAATTATAGTTTACACCTTATAAATACAAAATTTGTGAATTAAGTAAGTGTGATTTAAGCATCTAATATAAACTTATTCATAAACTAATTAATAAAATAATCAAGTAAACTAATTTTTCAGTAATATAAATATTAAACTTTAAAATGGTCTTATCTCAAAACTTTAAATCTTGAGTTGTTGATCTTTAGAAATGGAATGTCCAGAATGCGGACAAGATAAACCAATGGAAATACAAATTTGTTAAAATATTTTAAATTATTTTTAGTTCTTAAACAAGGAACCTCTTTTAAAGTTCAGGTGTAAGAGTTAGGAATTCTCTGATAGCAGAAAACAATTTCATTAATAGTTTATTTGCTAGTAAAATTGCAGGAAATTTGTATCAGCTCTCTTTAAACATAATAAAGAGATTTAATAATTTTTTATTACCAAATACGATACATTTTACGAAAAATACATATGATTATTTTATTAAAAACTTATAAAATATAAAAGCAAATTTTACATACACAAATATATTTAGTTATAGCAAGCTTACTAAAACTAAGAATAAAAACGGCCGAAATGGTGTGATGCACATTTTAATCTCACATTCAGAAATGCGTTATGTTGTATAATTCTTAATACACGAATGTGAATTTTAGTTTGTATTTTTAAATGAAGGCTTCTAATAATTTTAACTATTTTGAATTAAGCATTATTTCAGTATATAGCATATTTTTATATCTAAGAAATAATATTGATTACTAACATTTTTCAAACTGTATTATTGTTAATTAACTATTGTAATTGAATTTTCAATTGTATTAAGTCTTATTTATGTCATATTATGCCAGAAGTTATTCAAGAGGTGTTTAATGTTGTATAATTCTTAATACATGAATGCGAATTTTAGTTTGTATTTTTAAATAAAGACTCCTAATAATTTTAACTGTTTAGAATCAAGCATTATTTCAGTACACAGCATATTTTTATATGTAAAAAATAATATTTATTAGTAATATTTTCCAATCTGCATTATTGTTAATTAACTATTGTAATTGAATTTTCATTTGTATTAAGTCTTATTTATGTCATATTATGTCAGAAGTTATTCAAGAGATGTTTAATGTTGTATAATTCTTAATACATGAATGCGAATTTTAGTTTGTATTTTTAAATAAAGACTCCTAATAATTTTAACTGTTTAGAATTAAGCCTTATTTTAGCATACAGCATATTTTTATATGTAAGAAATAATATTGATTACTAATATTTTCCAATCTGTACTATTCTTAATTAACTGTTGTAATTGAATTTTAATTCTATTGTCTTATTTATGCCAGATAAAGTTATTCAAGAGGTGTTTAATCTTATTGAAAATCTTCATTGGTATTTTTTAATAACCATGTAACTCATCATTTCGAATTCAATGCTAAATTCCTACTTGTTTTTAAATTTGTCACTTTTTATTTCTAAAGAAGAAACATTGAGTTATGAATTCTTCTTTATTCAGTCTCCATGGCAAATGTTGGGAAATTTGGAATGTATCAGATCTTATTTATATCAGTCACACTTATTAAAGGACTATTTAACTTAGTCACAAATGTTTAATACTATTGTATTAAGCCTTATTTATATCAGATAAAATTATTCAAGAAGTGTTTAATCTTATTTAAAATCTTCATTGGTATTTTTTAATAACCATGTAACTTAGCATTTCCCATTCCATGTTAAATCTTTAACTGTTTTTAAAATTGTCAATTTTTATTTCTAACACTGAGTTATAAGTTCTTCTTTACTGAGTCTTCATGCCAATGTTGGGAAAGTTGAAATGTATCAGATCTTATTTATATCAGTCACACTTATTAAAGGACAGTTTAACCTAGTCACAAATGTTTAATACTATTGTATTAAGTCTTATTTATGTCAGATAAAACTATTCAAGAAGTGTTTAATCTTATTTAAAATCTTCTTTGGTATTTTTTAATAACCATGTAACTTAGAATTTTTCATTCCCTGTTAAATTCTTACTTTTTTTAAATTTGTCACTTTTTATTTCTAAAGTAGAAACATTGAGTTATGAGTTCTTCTTTAATGAGTCTTCATGGCAAATGTTGGGAAATTTGAAATGTATCAGATCTTATTTCTATCAGTTACACTTATTAGAGAACTATTTAACCTAGTCACAAATGTTTAATACTTTTTTTAATAACAAAGTAATTTCCCATTTCTTATTTTATGCTAGATACTTATTCGATTTCAAATTTGCATATTTGTATTTATAAAGAAGCAACATTGAATGACAACCTTCTCTATTCTGCAACTATGGTCACTGTTTAAATAGCTGTAATAGATGGTATTTATGTCAGATAAAGTTATTAAAGCGTTGTTTAACCTTATCTAAAATTTTCATTGCCTTTCTTTCATAAGAAAATAACTCTGCACTTCCTATTCTATGCTAAATCCCTGCTTGGTTTCCGGTTACAACTGTTCGGCAGGTGTCCCATTCTTTGGTGGACACCAGAAAGGCACATGTCCTGCTTTTTCCGCATTAACATAGATCTGACCAATAATCTATCAAGAAACGGTTCCTTTAGTTTCGGGGCCATGGACAGCGTACACAAAGCCACATACACATGCACGCTTGTTGCATACACCTTTGAAGACACGGATGAATTGCAAGAGTGTTCGACTGGCATTTTGTTCGGGGAGTTATCGGTAGTACAATTCGAAGGCGGCTACACGGATGAAGAAATGTAAGAGGAGAGATTTACGATCTTGGAAAGTCCATCATCAAGCAACTGTATAATTTATTTGCGATTTCTAAGAAGTATTGATGTAATAATTTACAGAAGAAGTAAACTAGAAAAATAGAGTGACTAAATTTTCTTTCACTAATTAGATTGGGATGGGATTAAACTATTAATTATTTCTCAATTATTTACTGTAGAAAAGTATGATTTAGGTGAACAAGGAAAGTTGATTCTCAGTTTTTTAAATGATATTTTTATAGTGAGAATAAATAATGTCGTTTCATGAAACATATAAGACACGAAATTCTATTAGAAAAGAATTTTTTTTAAATAAAATACTATTTCGTAAAAAATGAGCCATACAAATATACTCCTTAAAAATTCTCTTAATACTCAATATACTAACCAAATTCTCCTAATTTTTTATTTTATGTTTAGAATTTATATAGAAACATAACTCGGTATCGATTTTTACTTACGTTAAATGCTATTTATATTGCTATTACAAGTTGCGCAATGTTTTAAATTCCTCGTATAACTTTTGCAATAAAATATTTTGCTGTTTTAAAAAGGATACCCAGTTTTTGAAAAAAGAAAAACATTACTAAACAATGTCAAAAGTTTTGAATAAGAACTAAAACAAAGTAATTCCTCTAAAACAGTTTGAAATTACTATTTTCATATAAAACTTGTCAAACTATAAAATCTTTTATAAAGTTGGAAATAAAGGTGCATGGCTTAAAAAAACAAAAAGATTTTTGCACTCTAAAACAATTTTGTTATCAGAAAAATGCATTTTGATAATGATGAAGTTTCTATATAAACATAAATTGATTTTCTAAAAATCAAAAAAATATTTCATGTTTTTGATGTAATTCTTACATTTTGAAGACCC
>CM063504.1:169875123-169895123 GCA_032207245.1 Pardosa pseudoannulata | reverse complement strand
GTACATAGCAAGTCATATGACGGGATAAGTAAAATTTTTAATTTTCCAGAATTGTAAAGTACATTATGAGGCAGGTAAATGAAAAATGGTTTGTTTTTTGAATGAGAACTTTCTGGTACACGTTAAATAATATTTTTTATCTTCAAACTCCTCTAAAGTCTCCCGATACTGGTAATGCAGTTTAGAATCACGTTGAATTTATTTAGCATTCATTCATAATAATGCTAGAAAAAGTAAAAAATGCAGATTTCGAACGTTGCTAACCCTAACTCATTAAATCCAATATGGATGTCTCTATCCATTCCAGGAACAACCGCTTTATAAATTCGGGGACAGATGGACAGATAACTTAGGCTATTAATATATAGGGGATATGCTGCAGCTCTGTGAGATAGCATTTAACAAAAAACAGCATAGATAATAACAGGTATCAAATACAAATAAACATTGTGCAATGCAGATACTTTCCTAGTACAATTTTCTTATGCCACATTATAACTTTTGTTTCAAATGTGTTAATCTATATAAAAATTTTCTTCGTCTTTTATATAAATCTACAACTTTTGACTGGTATAATAAGGTTATTTTGTCCCACTTTTTTTGCGATCTAGGAGTTATATTTTTATTTAGGCAATTTACAATTAATTTACAAATGTGAAAAGCAAACTTTTTTTAATGCCGTTCTATGAAACTTTTCAAACGCAGGAGATAAAATTCTCCGTGATAATTTATAAAGCCACAAATAAACTGAAAATAAATTCATTGCATTAATTATTGTACACTCCTTGAAAAAATGTAATATTTTCTTTTTTCAAATAAGATATCTTGGGTGCAATTAGATAATGCATGTGCTAGGAATCATTTAAATATCTTACGTAGAATTAGCAGTACTTTTAAATTTAATCCTCATTACTTTTATATCTCAATGAAAGTTTGAACTTTCTTGCTCCTTACAGAGAAACTGATAATATTATAAACACGAAAGTAATAAGTTAAATTATGAAATCTAATTAAAATTTAAAGTAAAATGTGTTTTTAAAGTCACCATACATTGCAAATATATTAAACATAGCCTTTTGCATAAACCGATTGGTCGAATGATTAAGGTGTCACCCTTCATTAATAGGATGATCGTGGGTTCGAATCCCTCTGTGGCATGGATGTTCGTAACCATTCAGAATCAGCTTTATCCTGTAGGTCCCTGTGCCATTAGCCCTCGTGTTGCACAAAGTAGACCGTAGCACTCCAAACCAAACCCAACAAGTGCCTTATTTCTTTATAACGCAAAAAAGAATTTCATAGTATTTTTCCCTTTCTTTATTACCATTTGCTACATCTTTTCAATATTAGCAGGTATTTCAAAAAATCAACTTGTGCCTTATATATTCACTGTTTACCAGACTATGTAAAAGTTTCTATGAAAAATTAATATAGTGAAGAAGATGAATAGAAAAGTTTCAAGCACAGAAGTCTTACTGACTGATAAAAATCAGTTTTCTTAATTTGCATTTCATATTTTATACTTTGCAATCTCGGCTTCTTTTACTATTAACTTATACAGAAGGCGAGTTTATACTATCTTATTAACTATGTATTAATATAGAAGTGCACAGAGTTTCAAGCACAGAAGAATAACTGACGTAAAAATTTTTCTTGATTTGCATTTCATGTAACTTTGAAACTCATCTTATATATTTACTATTAACTGTCTATTGTTAACTGTATGCGAGTTTATATTATTTTATGACTATCTGAAACACCTTAGAATTATCTGGCTATATATAGCTTTTCGAGTAAATGATTTTATACTTCTTCTATTTTTTTTCTTAAATGTTAACTATGATGCTAGAGATTGGTAGCAACTAAAAAATAAAATCGTTTTATTAATGATTTTTTATATGCTCTAACAAAAATATGGAAGTAAAATATATTTAATGCAATAAAATATATGTAAAAATCAGTGACTATATTCTGTGCCTAACTATTAGGCAATGATCTTTTTCAAGTCCATATCAATGTTTGATGTCGCGAGTAAAATTGCATTCCCAAGTGTAGAATCCTCATAGCAAAGGAATTTCTATAGTCTGATGTGAGATATTCCCTTTCAGAGAATGTATGCTCTTTGATGCATGTACTTCAGAATACAGATTCAGTTTGAAGTCTAAAATCTCGTAGCAGAAAGTATTTTTCATAGAGTTCATAGAATTTATGACTTTTAACTCATTGGAAATATTACTTTCTCTTACCTAACTAATATAAACATTGTTTCATTTAAATTGCTCTCGTTATCACGCATACCAATAATTGCATTACATTTCAATAAAGTAAAAAAGTAAAATTGTGCGTATATAGTAAAATATCACGGGAAATAAAAAATATATACAGTTCCTTGGCTTGAAGTAAAAATGAACCGGGTGGTCAGCAGTTGGACAGCGTTACTTTACTGTAAAGTAAAATTCTATATAATAACTACACTAAAATATTCTAAACACTAGAAAAGTTACATCTTTCACACTATATTTTTCTAAAAGAATGATTCGGAGCTCTACGGTCAACTTTTTGCAACACGAGGGATAATGAGAGCGGAACCTACTGATTAAACCGATTCCGAACTGCTACGAACATCCATGCCCCAGTGGGATTCCAACCCACGAACTCTGGTTCCGAAGGACAGCACCCTAACCTATCGGCCATCGTTCGGCTTCTAAAAGAATGATTATGAAATCATTCTGAACATCGTAAACATGCAAATGATAATTTTACAGTGTAATATTACGTAATTTAGAAAATAATAAATTATGTTACACCTTTTTACACGTGCAGAAAGAAAAAGAATTTAAGAGGTTCACAAAGCATTATTAACTATGTTTATTTGTAACTTGTTTTAAGTACCACATTAATTTTAACTCATTGTATGCGGGACACGTACTAGTACGTTTTCTGACGATTGATACTCGAAAGCGTGACAAGTACTAGTAGTGGTTAGTGTAACAACATGGCTTGCTTGTGGGTACAAAAATAACGGTACATACGGGAAAAGAAGCCGAATGTTCTTGTTTACTACATAGATTCTGGAAAAATTTAGACAAACAAAAACTAGTTTTTACGTTATTAGTTTTATGATTGCTCTTTTCATTTTTTATAATGTAAAACTGTTTATATATAACATAATTCGAAAAAATTAATACTATATACTACTATTTCTATTTGGTTTTTCATATTTATGACACTATACAAATTTATCAACTGAAAAATATATTTTTTGTTTACAAAAATCGTATGGTTGTTATTTATATATTTCTATTTATATATTTGTTAATATATTTCAATATAAAATATGAAAAGTTGGTTAAAAAATTAAATAATTTTCGATCTATTGAGATTTAACTAAATAACTAAATTGACGAGCGAAATGCCCACTACCGGTACAATTCCACTGCGAAATGTACCCGCACACAGTGTGTTAATTTATTAGTTGAAGAATGAACATATATTAATTTTAGAATACTACTTTAATTGATAATTCTCCATAATGATTTCCCCTGAGAATGACTTGAATATAAAAAGTACATTAACTAGTTTGAGTTTACTTTCCAGCCTTGTTATTTTTTCTTTCTTTCAAGACTTTTAATATGATTTCATACTCTTGTTACTAAGGCTTTAAAAATTTTCCCAGGAGTTTCCATCCTGTTTCCTTATCTTTATGTCTTAGCAGAAACTTTCATAACATGTACTTTGCGTGGATGGAACTCCCTTATCAATAAGAACTAAAAAACAGAATTCTGCGAAATTTTCATCGTGTAGAGACTTAAATGAAGCAGTACTCTGACTAGCCACCGCGAACACTATAATCACTTCTTTAAACACATACACTAGCATTTCACCAGCGGTTATTCAACTTTACAGATGATGGGTAAGAAGTAAGATAAAAAAATATAATACCTGTTATGAATTGTTTGGTATTTGGCTGGACGGTAAATTGCTGCAGGGCCAGTCATATACAAAGAACTTGAAGTACTAGTGTTGTGCCCTTATGCATTCTAATCATGGCTTAAGTTTGAGTAATGCTCAGACTTGAAAAAAGTGGCATTCAAAATATAAAATAACAGAAACGAAAGCTGTGTTTAAAAAAGAAACAGATTTTTTTGTGAGAAACTTTTTGATCGTTAGAACCACAAATGGTACAATATAAAAATCCTTTAGTGGACAAAAGACACTTAACTAACTTACTAATAGATATAAAAAGCAGACTTAGGTATAAATTAGTAAAAATCATTTACGAAAGAATGAAGTGTTCTTCAGAATTAATTTCCTTTCCTTGCAGTTCCTTGTTTATTGTCATTACCAAACAAGTCACGAACTATCTTAGCTCAGCCTGGGGACTCTCACGAATGTTCGTTTATTTTTTAGTCTTACACAATTCATTTTCTTAGACGATAATAGTGGTACGCTACCATAATACTATTAGACTTTATAATTAAGACAATCATTGATATCAAATGGTGCGAGAAGGAGATAGAAAAATATGTTATATTTTACATTCTGTTTTGTATTTCTCTAAAATGTTTTATTATTAACCCCTTGCCTGTTTTGCACGTATACCGTACGGGCAGGGTTACCATGCCTTTAAACCGAACGATGGCCGATTGTTAGGGTGCTGGCCTTCGGTACCAGAGTTCGTGGATTCGAATCCCACATTGGCATGGATGTTCGTAGCCGTTCGGAATCGGCTTTAAGCTGTAGGTCCCAGTCTCATTAGCCCTCGTGTTGCAAAGAGTAGACCGTAGCACTCCAAACCAAACCAAACCGTGTTTTTAATGATTTGCCCGTACGGCGTAAGTGCAATGTGATTTTCTTTGTCATTATCACTATTTTAGCAGTATCTTTTGTATTTTTAATGTCGAATTAGTCTTATAGATGTCCACAATTTTTTTTCGAAATGTATTCTGTTTGGTTTAAAAGCACGGACTTTCTGATAGGTTTTGCATTACTCCACGAGTATGTATCTTTCAGATTTTGGCTTGACTTATTGTAGGACTGACCCAGAGAGACTTTTTAGAGGTAATTACACCTACAGAAAAAAAAAAACTAAAATCTACAAACCAGTGCTATGCGTGTTCAAGGAAAAAAAAATGACAGCGTCAAAAGAATTAGAAATGAGACTAGATATTTTTGTCCGGTCTGTGACTTTGGATTATACCTTTTGCCCATTTTTCAATATTTATCGCACTAAATCTCATCTTCGAAAAAACAAGTTAAGTAAATGTACTTGTAGTATTTACATTCGAAAATAATTGGGTGTAATGGTAATGGAAAATATTTGTATTTTTTATATGCAAAACTGTAAACGTAACTTCCCTGTCTGGTGTACAGGAGAGAGAAAAGACGACTTCCAGGGAAAATATTACTTTATTTCCTGTAGAAAAGTTGTTATACATGCTTAAAATAATCCGAAATATTACTTTTAATAACATTTTCCAGATTACAAAGTCAAAATGAACAAAAACATGCAAAGTAATTTGACATTTTTTTTGATAGAGTTCGTGAAAAAAAGGAAACTGTTAAAGGGTTAAAATATATCTTCTATATATAAACTTAAGTTTATAGGGCAAAATGGCAAAAGAACATCCTAAAGATTCTAGAATTTGATACAAATTTGGATTTGAAAAACTGATTTAGCTATTTACAATTATATTTTAAAATTATCAGGTGTAATTAGTTAGAATCAAGACGAAAAGATATAGTCTCCAAATTTAATTCAGTCTCGATATTAAAGAATTTTTTAGATGTGTATCTATATCCTTTTTATAAACTTTTTATCAACGTTCAATTAATTACCTATAAATGCTTTAAATAATAAGATATGTATCCATTACTGACACCACATAAAAACACAGGTCGGAAGGATAGGACGTTGTTTTCAGGTACAATTATATTTGAGACACTTTAACTGGCCAAATTTCACATTTAGAATGGGATAACACACATGAGATTCACAATTGGTATTGGGGGGCCAAAACCATTGTGTTTTCTCTTACATTTCCAGTTTTTCATATTTCTAATATTCATAAGTTCTGTTGATTGTCAAGTGTCTATTCAAAAGTTTTGTTTATGTATATTTGTTTTAGCTGGTTATGTATTAAGCCATCTTCACTTTATGAATATATCTCAGAAGATTCCATTCCGTATCAGCGTTTTCCCTGATTTTAACTTTTAATGTAAATCAGCTTGTTATGTATTAAGCCACCTTCACTTTATGAATATATCTTAGATTCCATTCCGTATCAGCGTTTCCCCTGCTATTAACTTCTAATGTAAATCAGCATGTTATGTATTAAGCCACCTTCACTTTATGAATATATCTCAGAAGATTCCATTCCGTATCAGCGTTTCTCCTGCTTTTAACTTCTAATGTAAATCAGCTTGTTATGTATTAAGCCACCTTCACTTTATGAATATATCTCAGAAGATTCCATTCCGTATCAGCGTTTCTCCTGCTTTTAACTTCTAATGTAAATCAGCTTGTTATGTATTAAGCCACCTTCACTTTATGAATATATCTCAGAAGATTCCATTCCGTATCAGCGTTTCCCCTGCTATTAACTTCTAATGTAAATCAGCTTTTTTCTATTAATTCTTTATTTCATTTTATTTATTTCTTTTTTAAATTTAAATTCTTATTTGCCTTTGAGTCAGAAGTCGACTCTTCTCCAGAGCAGCATTTGCAAGCCGTACATCCAATAGGATAGGCGGCTCCCTGAGGAGGCTCTTATTAAGGAACGCAAATGGTATTTTTTTTACATCCTTAATACGCTTTTATTATTAAGGGATACGCTTTTTTCTTTTTTTTTCTTTTAGCAGCACTCCTTTATGTAGTCTGCCCCTCACGCTACATAAACTTGTCTGAGATTATTTTTCCTTCAGCATTATCTGTCAAAAATTTTGTCCTGAGAATCTGTTGTAGCAATTGACTTTGACCTAGTTACATCACCAGAGTTTTTAGAACTTTTTCCAGATTCTCGACATGACACATTGGGTCACTTTTTACTGACCTGTGTCAAAGTCTCTCAAAATTTCATTTTCGCAATCGCACGTCATTTTTAACATATCATTAAAAGTCTTCTCGACGAGATGTTCAGCCTACTACACTCAAAAAGTTTCTCCATGTACTTTTACAATGTATTACATTAAAATGTGAAGCCCCACTTGCTTTCCTTTCCATGTGTTTCAGAATAGGAGAAAAAAAGTTTACGTAATTTTGAGATCAATAAGTTAATACATTTAGACAACCTATTAACTCTTTGCACACCAGCCTAGTATCTCATAGAGGATACTAATAACTACAGCACTATATAACTTACATGTACATACCTGTGATGTAAAAGTAAAATGGAGTAGCATAAAATGGAGTGTAGTAATTGAGTATTATTGAGTAGGCTCACCGTGTAGCCGTAGCCTAGACAGTGGATTTAATGTCAGCATTTTAATGTAGCAAATATGTCGGCAACAGAGTGGAAAGAGTTAACAATGAACTTGAGGTGAAAACAAATCATCCGCATTTGAACTCCACTAGATATAATTAATATTAATTGTCTTTTTACGATAGTTTCTTACATTTTTGCCAGCTCATTTATATTAATCAGTGTATCGTTTTTAGGCTGACTTGCATTGAGAAACATGCGTAATGGAAACGATTGTCATGCAGCTTCGAATCGGTGCAGATAATATTACCATGTTCCCAAATTGGCCTACAGATTAACTAGCCTTAATCTCATATTTACACAAAATATGTGTATTTCTATATTTCCTTATTTATATAAAATAGTTTTACATTTGTTAAAATTATCCTATATTTAGTTTCTCCCTTTAGAAACATTCTTCCACATTATATCTTACCATTTTATAGTATTTACAAACTGAGTTTGATTTTTTTCTCAGTAGATACAAGTAAAACTCAAAAAGAATCAATAGCCACTTTTCAAGAAGCTTGAATCATGCATAATGGATGGAGAAAGTTAAACTACTTTTCCCAAGCAATTTTTATATTTTCCCAAAAATGCATCATTTAATGTTTAGATTAAAAAATTATGAACTGATAGTATTGATATTTCAATGATTAGGAAGAAATATTTTTGGTGTATAAACCTTTAACTTAAAGTTAAATTATTAAAATGGCGTTATTAAAATGAATATGTTTTTAAAAATCAGTAATATTTGTGTATGTTTGAATGATTCTAAATAAAATATTTCTCAGATTTCCATTTGCAGCATTTTTTTATAGAAACTTTTCTTTAACCATTAAGAAAAAGTATATTATATTTAAAAGTAATATAAGAAAGTTAATCTATTTGTCTTGAAAATGATACTGTTAAATAATGAGATTTTTGCTTTTACAAGTGACTTTGATATCGTGTATGTATTTACACCATTTATTTGCTGATGTAACATTAGCATGCATAAGTATAATCAGGTAATCAATCCAGACAGACAAAAAAAAGGGAAGAAACATAATTTTACTGATATAACTCTGATTATTATAGCTACATTGTCCTTAAGTTCAGGAAACAAGTTCAATAACTTCAGCTACACTGGATAACATTAAAGTAGTTATTTTAAATTCACAACCACTGCAAAACTGTCTTTCTAAAATACGATTAATGATGATGTATTGCATCCTTTACGACATTTGAAAGAAACACTGTAAATAAGTGTTCCTCAGACAAAGTTTGACAACCTGAGATAACTTTGAAAATCGAGTAACTTGACATGCAAGGAAGCACGCTTCAAATCTAAATACAAGAATGACATACAGATATTTAAAAAAATCTGATTTTCTAACCTTGGAAGTAGTTTAGAAGCATTGTGGCTACCATTTTTTTCGACACTATGGTTATTTAATCATGAGGGAAATTTCGGGGATACAATCAAGAAAAGTTTTGGGATGTTTTGAAACTATTTGTTATTGTGTTAAAGTTTTCAAATGGGATAGGCAATAAAAGTAATATCGGCTTTTAGTGTTACTAATAACAAATTTAAAATAGTTCTTCTAACTTTATAATTTACTTGTGATAAAAAAATCACAAAAAAAATGTGATGTGAACATTACGTGACTTTCTTATACACCTATTAAACTATACACAACTATACATTATTTTGTAAGTTTCAACACCAGAATATTCATTTGAGCTTCATCTTTAACCATTAAATGCCCAATTTTTTAAAAACTAATTAAAATCTTTTTTTGTTTTCCTTTCTTATATAAATAATGGTAAAAATACTTTAAAAATCATATTTTGTTTTAAATATAGTTCAAGGCTTAAAAATATTTTAAATGGCAATAGTGGGGTTTAATTGAAAAATGAATTTTTCTTGAGCAAATTTTACAATATTAAGCACACAAGAAGTTTAAAAATTATGACACGGATTTTCCACAAGATATCCTGGAAGTGTTTGAGGATATTATCTTCTATTTTGTATTGTTCGTACCCTAATTTTACATATCAAATAAAACAACATCTCTCATTAAATTTGTAATTTCTCAGGTATTATTGTTCTCGTAATTTTTTTACGTAGTTTAGAAAATGCAGTAAAATTTTTTTATTTAAATATTATTCATATTTTTCAATGTTTCTTTGAAAAAATAAATTATTTCATAAATAACTCTTTCAAAATGTACGCCTACTCAATATTTTATGTTCAATTCACCTTTTTTATATTTAGAAGGAAATCTAATTTCCTTTTCCTTAAGAATAGCCTACACTTATAAACAAAAGTAAAGTTACTGGAATTAGGCAATTTTTCCTATTAAAATTTTAAATGAAAACAGTATAACCGAACCTACATGAAAAGATTTAATTTTACTTTTCATGCACACTTTATTTGTCCAACAAGAATAAGGCTAGTGTATTTTTATTCTTAAAGGATATTCTTAGAAATGAAGTGTTTTGAGGTGCCTTCAATGAACGATTTCATAACTCTACAGCACTGCTTATATAATATATTCTTTAAATATTTTCCTCTATATTAACAGCGTTCATTTCGCCGAAAAATTTACGCAAGAACTTCCGAGAATTCCAAGACAACGAAGAAGGAGTTGACAAAAACTTTCTGTCGCGCTTACAATAGGATATTCAGTGTTAACTAATTCTTAAAGAATAACATTTATATTTTAACAAAACATTTCTCTTTAATATTTTAATTCCATATAACTATAAATAAAATACTGAAAAACTGGCTCACTCATTCTCCTGTTTGGAAAAATAAATAACTTATACGATATTGTATCTTTCAAATATTTCTAATTAAATAAAAGTAAAATTATGATATTATCAGAATATAAAAAAGCGAGATTAAAGCATTTATAGACAGAGACTTACGATATTGTAGAAAACACATTTAGATAGAAAATTACATACAATTTCAGTGTTGTGTAACTAATTCTTATTACTACAACAACTAGTACAACAAACCAAATTTTGAGTTCAATTAAATTTTTTCAATAATTTTTTCATTTAATCTAATTTTACCTTTTGTCAGACATAAGAAAATCTTAATCATTTCTTAAATTTTTCATCCCTATTCTAAAATATTTCTTGATGTTTATAAGTCAAAGTTGAAAGTTTGAGTAAATATTTGGCATAAAATATCAGATTCCAATATAATAGGATTAGACCTTGTGATAGTGAAGCTAAGGTTCATATATTTAAATTTCATATATTGGTATATATAATAGAAAAAATATTTAATATCCAGTTTGGTACAGTTAATAGTTTGTTTATTATTATATTTTGCTTGAAATCTTTTCATTTAAAACCTGGTTCTGACTACCTATATTGTGAAATTAGTACTATACAAAAAGCTACAAATCATACTGTGCTGATGAGTAGAGAGAAAATTATTTCAAAATTGATTTTATAATTTTTATTAAATAAATATGAAGCAAATAAATCATGTATATTTCATCTGAAATTTACACTTGACCCGAGTGTTAGGGAAGTTGGACTTACTATTTCGATTTTTTTCTTTCTCTGCAAATCAGGTTTTCAGTTCATTTAAATATTTTCTGTAAATTTACATTTAATGTCTAATTCTGCCTCTGATTAGATAATAGAGAAGCTTGAAATTGTGTTTCCTACATTTCTCATCTCTAAATGAACATATTTGCGGATGTTTTCAAATCAAAGGAGAAAGTTTTGTGTAAGATAAGGATTTAATAAACAGAGACTTATTTTATTGTAGAAAACACATTTAGATAGAAAATTACATACAATTTTCGTGTTGTGTAACTAATTCTTATTACTTTAAGTACAACAAATCAGATTTTGAGTTCAATTAAATTTTTTCAATAATTTTTTCATTTAATCTAATTAAACTTTGATCAGACAAAAGAAAAGCTTAATCATTTTCTATATTTTAATCACTATTCTTACATATTTGCTGATAATTATAAATCAAAGTAGACAGTTTGAGTAAATATTTAGCATAAAATATCAGATTCCAATATAATAGGATTAGACCTTGTGATAGTTAAGCTAAGGTTCGTGTATTTAAGTATTATTTAATGGCATATAATATAGAAAATAATTACTTAATATCCTGTTTCGTACAGTTAATAATTTGTTTATTATTATAATTTGCTTTAAATCTTTCCATTTAAAACCTGGTTGTGAAAACTTATATTGTGAAATTTGTACTATACAAAAAATTACAAACCATACTGTGCTGAATATTAGAAGAATGTGCTGATTAGTAGAACCTCTCTACTGATGAGTAGAGGGGTTTGGTTTGGTTTGGATTTCTACGGTCTACTTTTTGCAACACGAGGGCTAACATGACCGGGACCTACTACTTAAAGCCGGTTCCGAATGGCTACGAACATCCATTTAACAGTGGGATTCGAACCCATTAACTCCGGTACCGGAGACAAGCACCCTAACAATTCAGCCATCGTTCGGAGATGAGTAGATAGAAGATTATTTCAAAATTGATTTTAATATTTTAAAATAAAAATGAAACAATTAAATCATATATATTTGATCGGAAATTTACACCTGAGCTGAGCTTTAGGGAAGATCTACTATTTTGAATTTTTCCTTCCTCTGCAAATCAGGTTTTCAGTTCATTTAAATATTTTCTGTAAATTTCCATTTAATGTCTAATTCTGACTTTGATTTGACAATAGAGAAACTTGAAATTGTGTTTCCTACATTTCTCATCTCTAAACGAACAGATTTGCGGATGTTTTCAAATCAAAGGAGAAAGTTTTGTGTAAGATATTAAGAATAAAAAAAAATCAAGTTCCATTATATTAGGATTAGGCCTTGTGATCCAGAGAAGTAGAGCGACGCTTAGGATTGTTCCACTTTAGTAATCCATTACAAAGCATTTAGAAAAGAAAAAGAAAAAGGTAAAGGGGACGAAATGTTACATCAACGAAAATGAGAGTGTCTACATTATAAAAAAAAGTCAGTTTTAAAGTGTGCTTTATGCGAATGGAAATCTAATGACAAAGATTACAAATTTTTTATTCCTTTGTAGTTAGCAAACAGGGGTGATATAAATTTTTACATGGTTTTCCACATGTTTTTTTATATAATAAATAATTCATATCACGTGTGCCATCAGACTTTCCCATTAAAAAGTAGCGTATAGTTGACAAAATTCATTCGCAAATAATTCTTTATTAGATATAATCTCAGACAAAGCTCCTTTTCTGATTTTTAATTTTGTTTTTTTACTAATGTATTATAAAAATTTAAATGTAGCCAACTGCTGATATGTGATATATATATATATATATATATATATATATATATATATATATATATATATATATATATATATATATATATATATATATATATATATATATATATATATATGTATATATATATATATATATATATATATATATATATATATATATATATATATATATATATATATATATATATATATATATATATATATATATATATATATATATATATATATATATATATATATGGGGGGTGTAAAGTCAAGTACCGCTCGCTGACCAATGTTACTTAAATTTATAAATGAGTTAAGAAAACTAATATTACAATTTGACCAAAATGTTCTTAGTAATATAAAAAAATGAAAGAGACTATGATATACCTCCCATGTTCCCAGCTACTATAGGGTAAAAAATTTCCCCTGTGTAATTAACTCAAAAAAGCAAATCTAATTATTTTTAAAGAATATTTTTTTGTAAGGTGGTCATAGAAGGATAATTCAGAATAAGCGAATGTTTGTTAAAATAGAAGGTAATTTGAAGACATAAAATCATCATGCTACCCAAGATTTCAATATTATATTTACAGATACATGTAACTCTTGTTTTATGCCCAGGGCATAAAACGAAATTTTTCTAGATTCATCAATGATGCTCATGGATATGAACATACATAAGTTTTGTTAAATGCATAATTCCTGTATCGAATTACGGTAGCTTATTATCCAATTTCTTTATACCTTTCTTTTATTTTTTGATAACAATTTTTATACTATAACTTCCATTTCTCCTTATAATAATTTGCTTTAAAAGCTTGTTAGTATACTTTTCTTTCATAGCTATCTACATGTGACACTCTACTTTTACAAATTACTAATATTAACGTCATTTATTCCTTATAATTATTTCAATAAAAGTAAAATACGTGTAACATTGCACAACCCGTATTATGTTTTCTGTATCTTTAACAATGAGAAGTTCTGAGGCATAATTTTAATCATATAGAGCAGAACCTAATTACCATTCTTATATGTTAGCATTAATTTGTATATTTAATATAGAAAGTTAAATGGAAGTGATGAAAAGAGTGAAATGTTACATCAACATAAATGAGAGTGACCTACATATTAAAAATGCAATTTGAGATTGTCTATATGCCAGTAGAAATTGAATGACACAGCTTTAAAACATTTTTTGTTAGTAAATACATTTTTGGTAACATAAATGTTTTAAGTAGAATTTTTTCATTAATTACAAGTCAATTATCTTTCATTTTTTTCGCAAATATTTAGCCACAGTTTTATTCCCTCTAATTTAACTTTATTCGATATAAATTACATAAGCTTATTCAGATAATTTTATTTCATAACTATTTACATAATACATTAAATTGTCATGAATTATTAACTTTAAAATCATTTGTTTATTATAAGTATTTTATGAATAATTTCAATGCCATGTACGCAATGCATAATGCATGTTTTCTCTCTCTAATAATTGAATTTATTGTAGTTTCATTTTAATCATATTAAAGAGTAAGCCAATTACCATATGTTAGCATTAACTTAACTTTTAAATTTAATTAGCGATTCATTTGGATTTTGCTCTCAAATAATACGAGTCTGAAACTAACATCGTTGAAAATCATATCTGTTTTAAACTTTAATTTCTCTACATATTAAAATCAAATCAAATAAGTCTTTTGCTATCATTATTTTCAAATTTCTTGTATCAGAATAATGTACAATTAAAATCTGAAGTTTATAAAACTTTTCTATAAGCATAAAACTCCTTTCTGATAGTTAAAAAAGAAAATAAACTGAAAATACACGTAAAAGCTTAGACGATTATATTGCTTTTCCGTATATTCAGTTACAAGATAAACAGAGTAATTACTATATTATTTCCACCAGGAAAATTCTAATTGTTTGTTTAAGGACACTGGTGTTCAATTTAAATTTAGGTTATATTTCTATTGATTAGTTTTTAACCCTCCCCTACAAATTCTTTGTAATTTTATTACAACAATAACAATCATATCTAAAACTGCTTTATGACAAAGAAAAGTTTTATGTTTCTTAATGTTTTACAATATATCTATTTTAAGCTTTAATTTCACTACATATTAAAATCAATCAAATAAGTCTTTTGCTATCATCATTTCTAAATTTCATGATTGAGAATAATCTACAATTAAAATTTGAAATTTATAGACAAGCAAAAACCCCTTTCTTATTGTTAAAAAATATACTGGAAAGTAAAAGTTGTTTGTTTAAGGACACTGCTGTTCAATTTAAATTTAAGCTAATTTCTACTGTTTAGTTTTTAACCCTCTCCTGCAAATTCTTTTAAAAAATTATTACAACTGATGGTACTCCAACTGATGGACTGGCAATGCAGAGTAAAATAAATCGGTCTTATTAAGGTTTTAAAAGATGATTCTCAAATTCCACAATTCATACCGATTTACTGCATAATTCAATGAGAACATCTAGTTACAAAATATTTCAAATATCCTTATGTTATGAAAACAGTTGAACACATTGTAAATTGCATTCACACCAATGCCAAAAATCATCGACAATTGAAAATAATTTAATTGAAAAATTAAAGGACGAAGAACTTTCAAATGACATAAATATAAAATAAATATAATTCCTGTAAAAAAATTTTAATACCTTTTGTGCATATCTTTTAAATACGTATTTAATTGCGGCTCGCGAAAAATTTCAAATTTTGAAAAATGGCCGGACTATCAAGGAGGTCTGTCACCCCTGTTATATTACAACAATCACAATCATCACTGCAACTACTTTACGAAAAAGAAAAGTTTTATTTTTTTCAATGGTTTACAGTATAATACTATCTTGAAATACAGATTCAGCGATAAAACTTTATTTTTTTCTTTTACTTTTGTTTGTATTAAATACACAAAAGTATCTTTATAAGATAATTTGAAAGTACATGCATAAAAATATTAAAGGATTATCTTCAGTATTCAAAATAACTCTATGCTTATCCTAAAGAGAGAAATATATATATTTTTTTTATTCCTAAACTTAAAATAATACTGTAGTAAAAAAAGAAGCTTTCAAATAAGAAATATTACTATTTAGATTAGATCAAAGTTTTAATCAAATTTTAAACTGGCATTTGAAATTAGCAAATTATTATTATTATTGTTACACTTAGCGTAATATATATTTTACAGCTTTAACTCAGTTTTTAAAGCTTATACTCTTTTATATAAACTCTCTTTCTCTATTGTGGAGCAAAAATTGCCAACAAGATTACATCCCGTATATAACAATCGCCTAAGTTGTCTGTCCGTCTGTCGTCGAATTTAAGAAACGGGTGGTCCTGGAATGGATAGAAGCATAAAAACTTGACTATTGATCAGTTAGGTATAGCAATTCAAAGCAAGTAAAGTTTATCTTCACCTAAACTATCTATCAGATTCTAAAATAAGTTAGTATAAATATGTTTCATATAGCAGCAAAAAATACTGTCGTCTTTAAAACGTTCGAAATTCACCCCTTCCCCCTCTTCGAGTGTTTTAATGCCTATATTCCAAGTCCTAATATAATAGCAGGCGATTTAATTTGTCAATTTATCACATAATGAATAGGTAAAAATAACATTTTTTTCTAGCATTATGACGTCATCTTTTAACCCTCTGATTTAATAATTTCTTATTTTAAATTATTTAAATATCGTCATCATTATTTTCATTATTTCGTTTTATCACTGAACTTAGATATTACGTAAATGCTTTTCTTATATATTTCGATTAAAAAATAGATCAGGTACGTTTGCGATAATTTCAAATTTAATCATCGATTATTTTTTGTTGCAATGGAAATTTTATCACCGGTATTAACAGCAAATTATCTTTCATAAAAGTCTAATAGTCTATTTCAAGGACTAATAAATATCTAACGTTTAAGTTACATATCTTTGAAAATTAAGAAGTTTGTTCGTTTGTGTGTTTGTTTTTATACATAATCACACGGTTTGACTAAAGGAATTCAACGTGATTCAAAACTGCATTCAATGTATCGGGAGACTTTAGATGAGTATGAAGATTAAAAAAAAGTTATTGAGCGTGAACAATGTAATTCTCAGCCAAAAAACAAACCATTTTTTCACATGCCTCATAGGGTGCTTTACAATTCTGGAAAAATAAAAATTTTACTAATCTTGTCATATGATGGGCTATATGCTAGTTTAAAAATAATATGAAGCAATAAAATTTGTTTTTAAAGCAATCAGAACGTATGTACCTTGTCATGCTTGAACAATGTTATTATTTTATTATTGAATAAATAAGTATAAGTAATTCTACAGTTCTTAAATCTAAATTCAATCAAAAATGTAGAAATCAATTTTTGAATATTTCCCAACACCAAGCCTCTGAATATTTATCAGTAAAAATCAAGCTAAAAAAATCCAAACTTTTTTTTTCAATCATGACTGTACTTTAATGTAAAAATACCGTTATTGTATGTTTTGCATTTATCAAAAATGTTACTCTTAAAAAATTTCAACTCAAATTCCGCAGTTCGTAGATTTAAGTGGCAGGTAAACCGCCTCTTTAAAAAGACTTTTCTTAAAAAAAAAACCTTGTTGAAATTCCTTTCCTTAACATCATGATTTTACTCTTTTTTATCAATGTTCGTGATTGAAAAAATAAAGAAAAAAAAGCACTTATAAGGATATTTCTCTTGCTTTTTAGCCCGCCCTTACAAAGTCTGTTGAACAAAAGAACCTTCTATTATCAAAAGAAAAAAAATGAAGAGATAATTTTTATATTTATAAAAATCATGTTCGTAACTTAGAAAAAAAAAGAAGTCAGACGTATATTTCGTCCAACAAAACACAACCGTGATAAGTTGAAAGAAAAATACATTTTGAGTTAGTGACAGCAAGTCTTTTAAGAAAATCTTTTTGACATGCTTAAAAGGAAAGCATAAAAACTTATTTGCAGAGTATTTAGTGTGCAAGAAAATATTTAGGATGTATAAGACAGAATAACTGAGTAATATAAGATAGAAATACCCATGTTTCTCATGAGAAATATTATTCTTCCTCATTTTAGTTTGTTTTTAAATATTAAACTAAACATTACAATCAAGCCTTTGAATTTTTTCAGTAAAAAATTTAAAATAAAATAATTCACAACAATAAATTTTCTTCCACAATACAGTAATTCAAAATATAACTATCACTATTGTATGTTTCGTACTTCTAAAACTTTAATATTTCCAGGAAAAAATATTTTAAACTCATAATTATATTAAAACTCATTTTAAATTTCATAATTCCTTGGCAGATAAACAGCCTCTTTAAAAACCTTTTTTGAAAAATACTTTTGTTGAAATTCGATTTCTCAGCACCATTATTTTATCTTCCTCTTTTTTATCGATGCTGGTGAGTGGAAAGGACAATAAAAATTCATTTTGAAGCATATTTTCTCTTGCTTTTTAGCACACCATTACATAGTCGGGTAAACAAAAGAGCCTTTTATTATCTAAAGAAAAAAATTAAGTTTTTGTTTATTGAAAGAAAGTTTTATAAGCTAAAAATATTGGGAAGCCAGACATGCATTTCGTCCAATTAAAGATAAATGTGATGAGTTCTAAATGAAATATTGTGTGAGTCAGTAACAGAAGATATTCTGTCGTAGTCCTTCAGACATGGGGGAAAAGGGAAAATTCGGGCATAGTCATTACATGATTTCCTTCAGCTCTTATTAAACTGCTTATAACTGTACACATTTATGAAGCACTTAATATAAATTTATTTTAAATATAAATTTTTTCATGTGAGATACTGTAATCTGATTTTAAATTGTATTCAGCACTAATTCAAACAATGAGTATACACTCAAACCTGTTTTTATACGGTGGATAGGGATCGCATAAAAAAACGCATAAAAAGTTGCACAAAACTTCACAAATAGCTATAAAATATAGTTTTCGGAACACAATTTAAAAAAAATTTTATGTGGTGAATAGGGACCGCATAAAAAAAGTCCCACGTTTAAAATAACTCAAAACCTTACGAAATAACTAGTCCATACTTGGAATTTCACCAAACGTTTTGGAAACAAATTTAAAAAATACACTTGCGAACATTTTAAATATTATGTGATTATTTTTACACATACAAAACTTTTCAAAACGTATAAACATTATCCTTCGCAGTCTGACAATACACGAACTTTCCTGTGATAAACTGGTTCAAATTTGCTTTGGTCACTTGAAGATACTATCTCGCACTCGTTAAGAGTTCACTTTTTTTCAGGTACCATATAGTCAGTGATTAGTTTTTGCGACAACTGTTGTTTCACTAGACGCTTGTATATGTCCCGGTAGCCAGATATGCACGACTGAAGCTCCTTTTGAAATTTTGAAGTTATTTCAGAATTGGCATCGATTGCAAGAAAATGACATTCTAATTTATGACAGATTTGGAGTCCTGCATAGATTTTATCTGCTGTCATATGATCGGGTTATTTTTGCCCATTAGTAACATCTGTTACATAATTTATAATTTCATCTTCCCTTACGGTGTCATCTTGAATCATTTCGACAAGATCATTTTCACTAAAACTATTAAACCCATCTCCGCCGATGTAATTAATGATAACTTCGATAACTTCATTAATTATGTTCAATTTGATTGAAATTTTTATTTACCACACAGAGAAAAATCGCATAAAAAATCTCACAAAAAAAGACCGTACAAAGACAGGTTTAAGTGTATATTAATTCAACAAAGAGTACAGTTCAAGTTCTACTATTTGGATGAAACCGGTAGCATTAATATCTGTTATATTTAGATTGTCCACTATAGAAAGTGCGGATTGTTATCAAAAATGGAAGTGCAAAACCAGATGTTAAAATAAGTCCATACACAAAAGTTCAACATTTTACAGTTAATCGTTTTTAAGATATGTGAGGTACTTCAGTACATATAACCGTTATGGCGAAACTAGCCAAACTGCATTGAGGCATAATCAAAATGAAGAGATAATACTTAAAAATTTAAAATTTATTTCTATGTGCATACTTATGTGACACGTAAACTTGTCAAAACCAACTTATAAGTACAAGGAGGTAAAAATTTATGTGCTGAGTGAATATGGTATTTTGAGTACATGAAACATACTGAGGTTGTATATTCTAAATTTACTTAACGATAAAAGATAGAAATAGTCATTTTCCTTATTAATATTTTTGTG
>CM063504.1:169850123-169870123 GCA_032207245.1 Pardosa pseudoannulata | reverse complement strand
CATTTGATAAAAAATTATATATCATAATACTAAACTAATATATTTTTAAAATTTTTATTTCTATAACTGTAAATTTTTATATAAATTTAATTTCTTGTATACATTATGGTGGTTAAAATTAAATCTTTATTTAGAAAACTGCTACTTTTTATCACCGCCTGCAACTGAGAGATACATTTTAGAAATGAACGTTATTATTAGACATTTCTAAAGTGATTTTTATATTGTTATTAGCAGAATAAAAGTGATAGAACATCGTAGGAGTGTTTATGAAAGATTTCTACAGCTCACGAGGTGCATCAAGTGTTTCACATCAAGTGGGGAGTAGAAAAGAAAACTCATAGCCAGATGCATTTGCAATATTTCTTGTCATTTTCTGTGTGACATTTCGTCTTTTTACTATTTAAAATAACTGATGGACACTTTTTTATAATAGGATAAAATTTACTTATTAGAAATTTAGATGGAGAAAAAAGTCCGAAGGTATATTAATTTTATTATTCAAAAAACATGCGTAGCTTACAAATTTTCGGATTGTAAATTTGCAATTTGAATTATATTTAAATTGTAATTATTTAAATTTAGAGCTTAATACCACTGATACCTTACAAACAATTTCTTCATAAATATATATATAAAATTATCTTTATTACTTACAGAAAATTTCAAAATTTGATCATGTAGTTAAAGTTTGATGGCTATAATTTTTCTTTTCACATTTCGTTTTGTTTACTTTTGATCAAAATCAATTACATGCGTTAAAATTTTAAAAAAGCTATCCTTAGTAATGTATCTCTTTTATTTTCAATAAATATTTTTTTCCGCAAGTAATCTACTCTTTGGGTTTCATTTTTTCTGCTAATTTTTATTAACAATGTTGACTTTTGTTTCCCAGTTTTATTAAAACCTGACACAAATGTTTTGTGTCAAATCCCTGTGTAAAATCATAATAATTTGACATTTCTACTATAAAGTTGTGAAATAATATAACAAATGAATAGTCTACATAAGAAGTATAGGAATTGTGGTTTTTTGGTGGTAATTAAATAACATTTACTAATAATAATTACTAATGAATTAAATAATTGCTTACATTTACTAAATAATAATACTAGTCTGTAAAAAACATATGTTATCTAACTTAAAATTATTAGTGCTTGAAGAGAATGGTATTTTTAATATCTACTTGCACATTAAAGTATATGTGAAAAGAAAGATTTAAAAATTTTATTTCTTTTTAGTTATAATGTTTTTCATGATTTTCAGTTTAGGAATAATTTTTATAAGTAACCCCTTTTTTGAACATTTTTATTATTATTAGTTATCAACTAGAAGCCCATTGGAGTTGGGGTCGCGCTCCCAAGACGGAGGTCCGAGGTTCGAACCTCGGACTGGTCAAGGTTGACTCAGCCTTTCATCCCTTCAGTGGGTAGACAAACTGAGGATCAAGTAAGCTTGAGAACTAAACACTGGGGATTACGCGCAAGGTTGATCACCTAACTGGAGCATATGCTTCGCACCCCAGGGCCCTTGGTCTCAGAAATGGAGATTGGCTCCCTAGGGGCTGTTGCGCCAAGGAGTTTCGTTTAGTTTAGTTATCAACTACGTTAAAAGAATCTTTAATTACATTCTGGATAGAATATATTGCTCATTTTAACAGTATCTATGTTATAATAAAGTATATTGTGGTATAGCCACATTCTATTTAAAAGGGAATGCCAAGAATCGCCGGCTTCCTGACCCCTTATTTTATGGAATGGGGCTTGTTCATGTCCAAGTCACCTTGAATCTTCCCTCGCTGACCATCCGTGAGTTGCCCTTTTGCTCTCCCCATCTTTTACCATTTGTCCAGCTTGAGCATTGCTTGGCGCCATAAGATTCCTAGGCTGTTCTTCATACTCAAGCTACGTTTTGGTGATAGTCTTGTGTTCCCGCTGGCGGGATTTTTTCACTGACTTCGCCATGAGCGGTGTTGAGTGGGCATCATTTTGGCCGAAATTGGGGGAGAGATCATTAAAAAAAAGAGTACTTTTAGTCATTTTTGAGCCATTTAACTCCTTTTTGATTTTTGTATCATGTCGAGGGACGTGTATTTTTCTGACAAGGTCAGCAAGGAATAGTCAATAGTAAAAACTCCTTTCAGCTATTCAATTAATAGGACTCTTTTCTTTTCGTCAATTTGAATCTGTTATAAAGTTCTGGAGCATTCCATATGAAGACAGTGAATTGTGTCTGCCTCCGCCATATAGTTCCAACAAAAACCGGTGAAAGGTTATTGCGACTGAAAGAAGCAATGTAATAATTCTACAACAACAATTCTACAATAATAATTCTACATATATAAAAAAACATTTTTAAAAAGTTCAATTTATCAAAGTAAATGAAGTCATCTATGTACTAGCAGGTTTAACCTTTTCGTTCAAACAATAGACTTCGGTAACCGCGACCTTTGGATCCCAGAATAGCCGAAGCTATATGAGAATATTTGCTTTTCCCTAGAGGTATGATTGCTAATAGTAATGCTAGATAGCGGTGAACAGTGAACTCATAGTAAACCTCGATGTTAGCAGGTGTTTTTCCCTAAGATTTTTACAAGTTGAGAAATTTACTTGTTGATGGATAATGTGACACATTTCATTGCTATTCTATTCGATTTTGCACTTATTTACTTAGACTGACAGCTGTATAAAAGACTAGGAGAAGGATAACATGCAAACTTTGGGCTATTGGGAAGGGAACCCGCAGGCAGTTAATACTCTTGTGTGTAGGTCTTAAAGAGTTAAAACAATCACTTCGTGTTTAATACACCATTAAAATTATTCTACAACTTTTAAAGTACTTAAGATTACCAAACCAAATTAAACCAAATTATTTCCAAACTATGGTTTTCAATTTCCCAACCTTTATTCCTCGGTTGGAAATTGCAGGTAATCTCAGAAGCATAATAGCCATTCCCAGGACTCCTAGAATAGCCTCAAAATTTAAACCAAGAATTAGCCATTTTAAATTAAAATCTGTAATAATTACACCAATAAAGATATTTATAATTCCAAAATTTATACTCCTCTATAAACGGAATTGCAAAAGAGAAATATAATATATTAATTACTTATTTTAAAAATATGATCTAAGAAAACATAAACAATATATACTTAAAAAAAACTAAATCTTAGATTTGTTATGAACCCGGGAGCAGATAACTTGCTCTTAGTATCATGAGATGATAGAGGAATTATTTTCAAAGTCCCACTCAGTTATATAATACTTGATGATTTATTGCTGAACAAATAATTGCAATTCTTACTTCACTAGCTTTCTCAAGCTGAAACTCTAGCTAGTTACACAGTGTAAGACTTTTGTCTTTGAGTGGTTAGCTTTTTCAAATTGTTAGTCCAACGTTGAAGATTTCTCTTCGAAAGTTTCAGAGTTCTTTTATTCTGAGGGTAAAGAAATTGCCAATAAGCCATCATCCTCGATAAAAAAAAAACTTTCATAATTATTTAAGATTGTTGAATAAAAAAAATTATTGAAGAGAAATAAACCAATGTTTTTTCCATTAACTCGTTTTCGGTCAAACATAACGGTTTTTTAAGACATGTACTCATTTAATTTCATTATTTGTATAAAACGATTTATATGTTTCTGTGTGTGTGTGTGTGTTTGTATGGTCGGTTTACAGTCCAGAATGGGTTTACCGATCATAATGGAAATTTGCATGTTAATTCAGACAAACCATGAGAATGGTTTAGGAAGGTCGAATTGTGTGGAAGTCAAAGACATAATGGAGATAGAACTTTTTTTTCTCTTGCATCTTAGCTACTATATATAATTTTCTTTTACTGGTGTGTTAAAATGACTAAAACCTTTAAGGTAGCTTAATTTATCTGTTAATGTACAAAATATACTTTAAAATAATTGTTTTGAACTTTTTATACTAAGAATGTTTAGTTATTTCATTTTTCTATTATTATTTAGCATATTTTTTAATTTTATATCGTCATTTATTTAAACATATTGGACAACCTTTAAGGTAGCTTAATTTATGTGATAATGTACAAAATATATTTAAAATAATTTTTTTGAAGTTTTCATACTAACTGTTTAGTTATTTCATTTTTTTCTATTATTATTTAGCATATTTTTTTATTTCATATCTTCATTTTTTTAAATTGGACTACATTCCGTTGCCATGAGTAGTGAATCCATCAATGGAAACTAAAAATATTTAACATTTTATTTGTAAAAGAATTAAATTACGTATTTTTTAATCAGTGCCTCGGATTTCATTAAGTAACCTCTACAAAAACTTAGTTTCTTACTTGAAGTTAAAGGTTAATTTACAAATATCGATAAATAGATCCTTTGATTATTTTAACTTATATCGTTTAAGTTACGAAAGACATTAAATCTAATTATATTGGTTAAACAATTTATAAAAATGAGTTGTTATATTGTTGGTATAAAATATAATCTAAAAAGTAGTATAAATTTGGAAATGAGTATGACATTCGTTTGAGAAATCTAATTCCCCGACCGAAGGCTCTGTGAGAAGCAACTAGCTATAATTTAAAAACGGAATTTCCAAAAATGTTTCTCTTCTATATCCATGACCAACTAACATATCTCAACATATCGGTACCAAATATGATATGTAATGGTGCAAAGAAAGATTTGAAAGTAAATACCACAGTTGTTAATGAGTAACTCTGCACATGTACATATATGTAAATGATATTATCTATTAATATTAATTTATCAAATTCGACAGTATGCAATAAACTAGTTAACATTTTATTAATACTTTTATCTACCGTTAGCTGTTCTAAAACTTTCTTTAGAAATTTTAGAACAGCTTTCTATTATCCAGACTGAAATCTGGGCTCTAAGTGGCTAGTAGTTTATAATTTTGTGCATCTATTCGTTTGTTTCTGAGAATCCTCGAAAACTTAGTATAATTAGAGGAAATACAAAAATTAGAGAAATCTTACAATTTTCCGGGAAAAAATCTTAAACCAAACTGCTCTGCAGGAATAAATCCCCAAATATTTATTTGCCAGTATAGATATGCTATGATCATTTACATGAAGACATTTTACCTTGTTTATGCTTTGAAGAAGAATACTTTGTAACCCATGTCATTTTTATTTTAATGATGATGAATTATTCATTATTGAAATTCAGAGACACTCAGCTGCATTGTCATTTTATTTACACACCTCGTTGTTCGGTTCACCTTTGATTATTCCAGGAGCTTCTCGACGATCCCTTAATTGTTCTCCCATTTTGTTATGCACCTTACACCGGCTTCTGCAAGCATGTTACACTTTCTGTAACATGCCTATTCAACCATCAAATCCAGCATTGTTACTTCCTGCGAACGTCAACCAGAAAAAAAGTGGCCACTTTTCTTAAATCCCACACAAAAGAACATTCGAAATAGAGCCATCCCTGTTCCATCCGTGGCTTGGCCCCATTTCTAAGTGGGGAAGACCCGACTAAAAGGAAAGAATCGGAATAAAGAAGGTGTTAAGATGTCGAATTCTCGGTGCGCGCTTCGATCGGGACAATAGCATTTTTTCTGCGCGATGCACCATTCAGACATTACCAGCTATGTGGGTCAGAGGCCGTTTTTGTTGTTTTCTTGTTTGTTTGCGTGTGTCTGAAGAGTGAAAGTGCATTTATACAATTAGAATTGCACTAATCGTTAGTTCGCGGTTCCAGAAAAACCAAGTGTTACTTAAGAAAGAATAGTAAGAAATTTCAAACTGGATGCGATAAAACTCTCTTAATGAAACGAATAATGAAGGATCTTATATTAATGAGGAATTTGCACATGTTTTGGATTCGAACAACTTAGTCTTTTTCTGATAATTCCAGACTCGCAAATTCCAAAAATGTTCTCAAAAATGTAAAATACTAGGTCCATCATTTTAAAAATTAATTTTAAAGTTAAACGAAAATCACGTGACATCAAAACGCTCCGTGATTGGTTGTGACGTCATCGTTCACGATATCCAATATTTTCTTATTGCTTTTAAGCGAGCACTATTTTCCGATTTTGATTTTGCAGGTTCTTGGAATTTTCTAGCTATCAAAATTTATTTTTATTTAAACCTGGAGGATTATTTTATCTTTAGGAAAGCCGAAAAATACTTTTTCATTGCAATTAGTTGTTGTATTTTTACAGAGTGGCACAATACAATATTTATAATATGATTTTTAATGCCAGACTTAATAAAAAAAATTCTATTATATGGGATACTTTACACAGAAAAAAATTTAAAAGTCGCCTTTTAACATGTAAACAGCATAGGCGGTCGGTGTTTTCGCGAACAATGACGTCATAAACTTGGAGGAGGAAAAGTATCCTTTTTGAGAGACGTTAAAGAATCCACTATAAAACCCATTAGAAATTACTAATTAGGCTACCATATGAACGAAAAATAGGTACTGTCCTGCTTACTTTTTGTCTTCTATTGTTTAAAATTAAAATTAGAAAACTTGAAAATTCCTCATTGGGGTGCTGAGTCATAAGCGACAATTCACGTAGAATTACATTTGGATATGCACATAGAAGTATTGATGTTTTCTTTGGTTATATATGTTTAAAAACAAATATTTAATTAATGAGCTTTAAAGTCAAAATTAATTTAAAGATTCTGCAAAATTGTATATCTTATGTTTTGAATTTATGAAAAAGCCAAAAATTATAGATAAATACAGTATTTGTTCAAACGAGAACATATTTTTAAGGAACGGGAGAAGAGACCAAGTTTTTTCGGCTTTTCACGAAATAGTTCCATGTATGGAATACACGATTTTTTAAAACTTTTTAAAATTTGTGTACATTATTAGATTCTTCTGCAGTTGTTCAAATACTGCTTTCAACCATGAAAAGAGTAAAATCATTTTATATTTCATGTTTTGAATTTATGGTAAAGCCAAAAATCTTAGATAAATACAGTATTTGTTCAAACCAGAACATATTTTTAGGGAAGGGGAGAAGAGACGAGATTGTTTTGGCTCTTCAAGAAATTGTTTCAATGCATGGAATACACGATTTTTTAAAACTTATTAAAATTTGTGTACATTACTAGATTCTTCTGTAGATGTTCAAATATAGCTTTCAACCATGAAAAGAGTAAAATCATTTTATATTTCATGTTTTGAATTTATGGTAAAGCCAAAATTTTTAGATAAATACAGTATTTGTTTAAACAAGAACAAATTTTAAGGATGGGGGGGGGAGAGACCAGATTGTCTTGATTCTTCACGAAATACTTTCATTGTATGGAGTACACGATTTTTAAATCTTATTAAAATTTTTGTTCATTACTAGTTTCTTCTGCAGTATGAAAAATGAAAAGAGTAAAATTCTTTATTCGCTACAGAGCTGACTGCAAAAGGTTGATCAAGAAAACATTATGTTCGACCCATATAGGCATGACTATAAATGAAAATGAAGTTTTGACAAGTTGACCTTAAAAGCTAAAAGAAATAATTTGCTACTATAAATTGACAGTTTATAAATTACTGATTATGCAATACTGTTTCCGAATTTTGTTGTCTTACAAGATATGTAATTTTGTAATAGAAAAGTAAAAGGATATGTTATGATTTCTTGCCCATTATTTTATTATTTTCCGTGTTTCCCATTAAATTACATAAGTTTAAATTCATATGGTAAATACTGGAGCATAAATTATATATTCTTCATGGTTTGTCAGGCAAATTTAAACGTGGTAAAACTTAGAGCATAAAATAAAAGACACAATGTTTTTTCCAAATATATCTTTCATGATATAATGAAATTACTTTCAGCTTTGCTGATACCTTTTATAACATATATCTGTATGCATGCAAAAGATGGGTGTATGTATAAGTCTTTTTTATGTAGGTAGGCACTTTTTGTGTGTGAATATTTTTTATGACATCCAAAGTGTACTGTACTTTGGATTAAGACTTAAAACCTTCTTTTAAAAAAATGTGATTATTTTACTCTGTTCAAGAAACAAGATTACTTACCCCTGATCTCTCTATCTTGGTGGGCCTTTTTTAAGATTATTTAAAAAACCGTTACTGCATCATTTTATAAAAACCAAGACAATTTTAAAACTTTTTCTCCCCTTTTTTTCTTTTGTTTGAGACATATAGTTGTTTTGTTTCGTCTTAGTTTGTTATTTAAATTTCATTTAAAAGTTTATTTTATAATTTTTATTTAAAATTCTTTTATTTATCGATATAATGTTCTCAAATGTAAGTATATTTCAGCTTTAATCTAATAACAGTTTTAATTCCTCACTTGTTCCTCAAGTCAGTCAATCTAATAGATATATGGGGCAGGACCTAGTTTTCATTACAGTTGAACCTCGATTCATCTCTTTAAACAGGACAAATATGAAGAATAATGAATGATTAAAAATGATGAATACAAGGATAAATATAATTTATAACTACACACTATTTCTACCACTAATTGGAAGTACTTAACATTTTATAAAATATAACTTATATTTAGAATGACTTATACTTAAGAATTAAAATTATTTTGTAATTGATTCTTGCTATGTATATGTGGAATTCCATTTCTGACATGGATGTACATAGCCGTTTTGAATCGGCTTTGAGCAGTAGCTCTCATTAATCCTCGTGTGACGTAGAGGTAGACCAAGCCAAACCAAATCCATTTTTACTGCCTTTACCCCACTGTTGTCACCCAACTAATTGTTTGGTTATTAACTCTCTGGTAATCTTGGAAAGCTCATTATAAGACAGAAAGCTTTCCGTCATCCACACGTCTTTATACCATTCTTATCAGCACACTCAAAAAAGCCTCATTTCCACAGTTCTAAATTCTACGAAAATGATTCTTGCGGTAGTGAATCAAAGTTGCGACCTTAAATTTTACGACTGTAAGTAATAAGGAAAATCTGGGAGTGATGAATTAGAAGAAATTTTAGCAAACGGTTTTATTGGAATAGATTTGAGACCAAAAGAATCAAATGATTGATCGAGATATAGATCGAGATTCCACTATATATCTGAAGATAAACGAAAACAGTCATTATAGTTGGCTCCAATTTTGCTACTTGATTGGTGAGATTTTGCAAAACATGTTATACATGTATAAAGTATGACAGACGGGTACAAGACAGCGTAGTAATCAGTGTATGGAGATAGAATTATGTGGTGTCAAGTCCAAATAACTGGGTGATATTTCAGAAATATATTCCGGTACAGACAGTCAGAGAACATTCAGGATAAATCTGTAGGTCTGGATGCCCGTATTCTGCAAGGTTGACAAGAGGGAGAGAGAGATTTACGGAAAAATACTGTGAGCTGCAATAAATATCTTACTGTGAACCCACACCTATAGAACGTGCATGATAAATCTCTAGGTCTGAGTGCCCGTACGCAGTAAAGTTGGCAAGGTGGTGGGGGGAGAGATTTAAGGAAAAAATAGCTGTGAAATGCAATAAATATCACCTGTAAATCCAGAGCTAGAGAAAGTGCAGGATAAATCTCTAGGTCTGGATTCTCTCCCACTAGGAGTTTGGCAGGGGATAGAGAGGTATGCAGTCAGAAGCTAATATCCCCTTTCCAGATGATGATCGAAACTACAGGAAATCTTCTGCATAGCATCACGATTAACTTACACCCGTCAAGTTAAAAGACCTGTTATAAGGTATCAAAGTATGACAATAATTATAAAATTACTGTTTTGCGGAAGGTTAAGTAGAGGAAATTTTCTTTTCAAAAATATCCTTGATGCCATCATGAACTACTGGGTCCTGCAACCAGTGTCACCGTGGTTGTAGAAGAAGAATCCCAGGTGAATTTCTCTATGGAAAAGTAGTATTGTCAACTCAGTATTCATTGAAATTAACCAGTTTTGAAAAAAAAATTAATATATTACTATGTTTACATCAATCTATGACACTTGAAGAACATTGAAACAATATTACGGGAATCAAGCCAGCATATCATAACAAATTGAATGAACTTACATGACTATCACACCAAAAAGATAAAAACACTGGAAAACCACAAGTTCTATATAAAATACTGCAATCAATTAATATCTTTAAAGCAAATTCTCACTATAAAAAAAGGAAAAGGGACATAAAAAAGGGAAAATAATCATTCTTGGTTATGTATTATATACATGAGAGGGGGTCCTTTAATCATGGACAAACAATCAACTTATAGAGCCTCTCTTTCATTGGTATTTCCCAAAAAAATTCCATCCGAAGAAACTTCATCAACTAGCTAAGCAAATTATTTTTCGCCAATTCTAAAGTAAATCTCCGCCATTCGACTGCTCAAAAGGGGGTAAAATCAGTTTCCTTTCCATAGTGAATTCCTCAAAAGACTAGGTGCATCAGGAGTTCGTATAAACAGACTCTAAAAATAATCTTCCGACATGTTATGCAAAACAATCTATACTTTTATAGCATGTTTCTCTTCAGTTCACTTTAACCTTGGAAAACTCTGTTGCTAGGCACCCTTGCTGGTTACTCTGCTGTCCGCATTTCTTACTTTCCTTCTCACCATAAAATGCAGCTCCGAATTTAGATGGATTCTAATGTCTCGACTGAAAACCTAAAACATGTTTGATTTTCTTAGACAATATTATATAAACAGTGTAAAGGCAGAAAAAAGGCATTACATGAGTTATATATGCTTTCATTCTAGTGAAAATAGAAGCTTTTAACGCTTTTATGTACTTTGTTGGAAATAAAGAAATATAATGAAAAAAGAAATCCTAAATGGCCTAATTTCAGCTTTGCCTACAAAACTGATTCTAATCAATAATAAAAACAGAAAAAACCTTCAACTATATCAAGAATGCTGAATGAATTCTCTAAACAATTCCATTGTATGATTGAGTTTTTATATCAGAAAATGCATTCTGATTTGAAACGCTGCATAAGTAAATTAGCAATATATATGAAATAGAGAAGATCCCCCATGTGATTCGAGGTACAAATGAAAATTTTCAATTGATGCTTGATCTAAATATCCACATCAAATGGTACACTCAAACACAAACAAGAGACTTACAAATTAGGAGCATATTTCAAGATTAAATATTCTTTCATTTTGAATGAGACTGTATTTAATTTCTCTCATAAACTCCATACAAGTCAATTTAGTCTCATTTTTATTATTAAAATAATGAGTTGAATGGAATTTGATAGAAAAAGCGTTTTCTGATTAGAGTCAAACTGAAATTCATAGGAATAACTTATTTGTTAACTTTGTTTAATTCAGTAAATCCTTTCAGATCTAAAAAAAGATTTTTTCTATCACTAATTATTTATGAGAGAAACCTTTTAAAACCTTTTTATCTTAATTACTTTTTAAATTAAGACTCAACAATGTTCCGCTTTTAAAAAAATTAAAAAAAAAACTGTACCGAATTGCTTTTCTGTCAATTTATTTTTAATATAGTCCAAATACTAGATAGACACATAACAAAACGTGAGTATTTCAATATTATATATATATATATATATATATATATGTGTGTGTGTATATATATATATATATGTGTGTGTGTGTGTGTATGTATGAGTGTGTGTGTGTAACATATCAAAATTATTTATCTTTAATATTTCCTTAAATACATCCTCTCTCTCATTCTAATTTCTTAAAATCTTTTTTCCCAGCCTCTAAATGTCTTAATCAAAGAAGTGTCTTCGACTCAAAATTCTTTCGATACAATTCCCAAAGCTTTCTATTCTATAGATGTAAACTTTATGTCTATTCAACACTTTTTCCAGCTGTCGCCGGCAAATGGTTCGGAGTTTCTTCCTGATCTTAACACTTAATTCGCTCAGTACTTTCTTCTGCCTCGGAAAAATTCTCTCTTGGGTGAAACCTCCGTTCGAGCAGAGGGATTTTTGTCTTTCCTTTGTCTGTCGTTGACTAATCAAGATGTCCGTTTTAGCAGCTCTAAATAAAGTCTTAGTTACACTTGTGAAGTTCTCTTCAATGTGGAAAGACTGCATCGTTCGTTATTACTGCTAGCTGATTAGGCTTTTCTTTTGCCCTGTAGCCCTGTTGGGCAAGTAAAATCAATAGGGGCTACATAAATATTGTGACTAGAGGAAATAAATTTTATATATATATATATATATATATATATATATATATATATATATATATATATATATATATATATATATATATATATATATATATATATATATATATATATATATATATATATGTGTGTGTGTGCATGTGTGTGTGTGTGTGTGCTTAAATTATCAAAACTATTACCCCTAAAATAGATATCTAAAATTGTCTCTTCCCCCCTTTTCCTTTTTTAATATAATTGTTACTCTTTTTTACCATCTTATTTTCCTCTTTTCCCGTTTACTGCACCGTTTTTGTCTTTTACTCTTTTATTTGGCGCAGCTTATCCTTATCTGGTTCTTGCGCCATTAAACCTTAACCATCCAATCAACCTTTTTCAATACCTAATTTCTCAGCCATAAAGTCTCAGATAAAGGAGTGTTGTCCGACTTAAATTCTTTTTACTCGTGTCTCCAAACTAACGCTGGATTTGGTTTGATTAAGTGTACTACGGTCTACTGTTTTGCTACACAAGGGCTATTGATACTAGGACCTAAGGTTTAAAGCCGATTCCGAAAGGCTACGAACATCTATGTCATCTACGGTTTTTGAACCTGCGAAGTCCAGTTCCAATATGCAGAGCTCGAACATTCTACCATCGTTCGGCAACTAAGGAATAAGTGCTAATTTTTTGTCAACTGACCACATTTACCCTATGTGCCAGAAAAAAGACTAATCTTCTGCAATAAAAAACTGCGGAAATGTGTTTTTCAAGTTAGATTATATAATGAAGGTTCACTCTTGGCTCCCCCAAAGTGCTAATCAGTATTTAGTCTCTTGGAAAAAAAATCACGTGATTTGCATGCTCTTCGGTTCGATGCAGAGCCGTTGCCCTGTAGTGACGAAAGCTTAGACTGTGGCAGTATAACCCCAATAAATTTGAAGTTACACAATGCTAAATATCTTTTACTAGTGATATCTTTTTTTAAATTTTTTAATTTTATTTTTCTTTTATTGCAGAAGCACTTGATTCTACGTAATTTGCTTCCACAAATAGGAGCCGCAAATAATTTTAAAAAGCTAAAATAGTAACAAACTTCATAAAAACTATAATAAAAAACAATAACATTGAAACATGAACAATAAAATATTAAAAACTTTAAAAACTAAAGAAAATCAATCTCTGGGTGTCGACTGCATGATACCTCTTCTCTCCCAAAATCGATAGCAGAGTTTTTCCTCTTTCAAAGATGGACACATTGTAAGGTTACCGGTGATGTCATGTCTAAAAATTATAATTAATTTTTAGACATGACATCACCAGTGTTATGAGCTTTTTTGTCTAGTAAGCCCCTGAAAATTTAATTATAGGAGCTAATCTTCAGTGTAAGTGGTGATTTTCGCTGTCAGATATTTTCGCTGATTATGATTTTATATATGTTACTGGGAAAGACCGAAATCTTGTGAACTTTAACATAGTTGCTTGGTAGATGTCCAAATATTTGATTATACTTTAAATTTTGTCAGACTATCACCGGTGTATGTCTACAATCTTCATACACTGACGGGGGAGGTCGAAACGTAAAGCAGATGTCGACCTAGTCCCGACAGTTGGGGATAATTATTACTCTGGATCAATAAATAAGATTAATTAAATTTAATTTTGTTTTCAGTTAGAATGTACTGTTAGAGTTCCACAATTTATTTACATGTTCCATTACTTAAGCCTTTCTCTAATTTTGCATATAACATAATAAGTTTTAATAACAAAATTAATGTATTTTAATACGTTTTAATGATAAAGTTTGATAAAAATAAAAAAGAAAATGTTTTTATTCGACCTTCACCCTCAGTGCATGATGTTTGTCGACATAAATCAGTGATAGTCCGAATATATGAAACTGTAACGAAATATACAGATATACACCAAGCGTCTATGTGATTGCTGAAATTTACTGGAGAAAATTTACATTACAAAATTTCAGATATATATATATATATAGTATATATATTATATATATATATATATATATATATATATATATATGCATATATATGTATACATATACATATACATACATAAATACATACATACATACATATATATATGCATATGTATACATATATATACATACATACATACATACATACATACATATATATACATATATATATATATATATATATATATATATATATATATATATATTTATATATATATAGTATATTATATATATATATATATATATATATATATATATATATATATATATATGGGTGTGTGTGTGTGTGTAATATACATAATTTAAGAATTCTGTAGAATAATATTGCCTAGTTGATTCATGCAGACTTAAAAAAACATCTTTTATTTAGAACACCAGATAACATACAAATCCCCGTAGGGAAAAAGAACACAAACAGAAAACAGAAATATTTGGGGATAAATTACATCGCGTTCTCAAAGAAAAAGCCTCGAAATCTGTGAGCTAGACCTTTTATTAACGTCTAGAAGGGGAGTGCCTCTAGGAATGATGTCATTCCGGTAACCAATCACTTTAAATACTTCTAGTTTATTTTAGAAGGGAGTAGTTCACAACGCGTGGGAAAAAATTAATTAACGGGGATGCTATTCTAAATTTAATGTATTCTAAATTTAATTTAAATTGATTTTTGATAGGTTGTTTGAAAGTTTAATTGGAGTAATTTAAAGTTAAAATCAAGTTTCAACATCTCTTTTACTGCAACAGGGAGAGGGTCTGATTGTAAATTGATATAGATTCACAGTAAAGGGGAAATATAGTGTATTTTCCAGTAGAATAATCCCCTAGTTCCACTCTATTTCGACATTAGACATTTTTCTGTTAAAAATCTAACCATCACTTATATTTCAAAGTATGTTGAATTCTGGTCTTAGTTAAAACATTGATTAAAATGAAAATTGACGTCACTTGCAAGTCAAACATAATTTAAAATATAATTAAATTAAGCAATACATGTTACTCTAAACTCGCTATTATTCTTTTTCAATTTAGCTATAAGGCAATTTGTCGCAACGTCACGAACTACTATAATGCCCTTCCCATTCATTTTCATGTTTACAACAGCCACGAGACAAACAATAAACTGCCCTTCCGTTTGAACCTAAAGCCAGAATTGTCATAAGTTGGAGAATGTGCTCATACCACCAGGTGCAGCAAAAATTGCAGCTCAACTTCTTTGTTGGCAAAACATTTGAATTTCCTACGGATTGTGCTTGTTTTAATTTTGTCAATTATCTGAAAATGGTAACAAGCTGTTGTACGTATGGCTGTACTAAGCGTTTCAAAAAAGGTGAAAATATTAGATTTTATTACTTTCCTAAAGATCCTTGATTGCGAATGCTTTGGATAAAAGCTTTGAAAAGGCAAGACGGAACTCCAAGTTCCTTCTTCGAGAATTTTCGGTAAACATTTTCAGAATGGTAATAAAATGGTAACCTTACTGTAATGTAATAAATTATATAAAATTATTATGCTTTAAGAATTTCTTTATTATTACTAAGTTTTTTTTCATATTTCTAATGTATATTCTATGTTTTTGTGAGAAGTGCTGTACCTATAAATGTAATATTTTTTTTCTTAAAATGATCAGGTTTTGCACTTTTTTATTAGATTCTTATTTATGTAATAGTTTATTGTGCCTGTTAACATAATCAAAGTAGATAACGATTAGTGATTATGATACTTAATAGTACTGTGTAAAGTGTGTTATTTTTTTAAATATATAATTTTGTAAGTGCTAAAAGTAATCTATTTTGAATTACTTGGGCAGTTTCTGATATTTCCTTCTCCTTCCGTATAATAAAATTTAGTTTTATTGAATACGGGATCCATAAGATACAATGAAAATAAGCAATTTGCCAACGAAAAGTTGAGTTGTAGTCCGCACTCGTATTTGTTTACAAACATGCACTTTCTCTATAAAACTATTTAAGGTAACTGAACAATGAAATAATATTCATTATTTTGATTTATTCTATAATGTTACTACATAAAAAATATTTTTGCTTTCTAAGATAGAATATAATGCTGCAATTCTATTCATAACCATAAAATTTAGTTTTCTATGCTTAATACTGTGATTTGTTCGAGTTTCCATCCTGCCATATTACTTAATTACCCTAATTACATTTCACTTTTACGGCTGTGTGTACTTATATAATATAGATTTTTCTTATCGTCTTTCATTTATATTTCCGGTTAATGAGTTAAAAAAGAGTAATGAGGTAATCACTTTAACGTAAGTATATTTCTAGTTCATAGTGCATATGGTAATCCAAACGAAAATACTGCAATACTTAAACTAAGATAGAAATAAAAAGTTTCTTTAGATTATTTTAAAAGGCATAATTTAGCGACTACCATATAAAACGCTATTTCACAGTTGTTTTTATACGTTACATTTATATAGTATTACTGTATGAGATTTATTTATTTATTGGTGCAATTTCAATTTAGAATAAAATGATTTCATTAAGTTAATTTAAATATAATGCTTAGTTTTTTTCTTTTGTAGTTTTTATTTATTTATTTATTTTTTGCGCAGTATCCCAGTTTAGTAGGAATTTCTAGAGCGAAAGATAATCGCCAAATTCTAGAACTCAGTAATGTAGCAAGCCTTGTTTTTCTTTGAAATTAATTATCGTTTCCACAACTATTTCTCTGTTTTATGTTGGCAACATTTTATCTTGATTATTAGTCTACAATTTTTGTTATTCGATGTAGCACTAAATTTTGTTTCCCAAATAATTATTTCGTGTTGTGTGTTCTTATATCGGTTTATGGACTACTAAAGAACAGGCTTCCCCTCCTATTTTTATCTATTTTCTAATGGCGCATACCGCGCCAAGACTTTCAATAGGATTTTCCAGAAGATTGACGTTATAATATTCAGAGGGAGTGGATTTTCGGTGGGAATAAAATAGCTTGCGTTATTTTATGGTGTAATGAAAAATATAACAATAAGAATTATTTGCCTTTTAATCGCCGTTGGTCAAAGAACCAATAGAAATTAGTTGCATCTCATACGTAATGAAAGGTTTACATGAGGAAAGCTGAAATAAACAGAATACATAGCCAGGAGAGTAACAAGCAATCCGGGCTGCCAAACTTGGAGCTTTATCATCCACTTGGAAGCTGAACCCAGTTCTTTAGTCAACCCATCGGATTGACAGAAAAACAGGATATCCCCGCCAACTTGGCGATAAAGCTCTAAGCATGGTTATCTGACACGTTCTCCTGATCTTGCCATTTCCAAACAATCTGTATCTACGTTTTAATTTATATTATTTTTGTTTCCAGCTCCCTTTGTGCAACCCTATTCTTATATATTAAATGAGCGTAATGCTTAAAAAAAGATATAGTGAACCATTAATGTTTCACCATCGCCAATTTTTTAATAATTTGGAAATGTGGCTGTTTAAACTGTTTAGGGATTAACTGCCGATAAATATGACATAAAAACGGAAACAAAATAATAAACCAGGTTAAATAAGCTCTGTTTAAGTGGTTTGAGCTAATTAATTAAAGGTATAAAACTCTAGTACAATGGTGCACTCTGCTTCAATTAAAGTCGCCTCAAAAATGAAAGCGAAACAATGTTCTGCTGTTATACCATTTTGTTTTAGTAAATCCGTCAATTATTTCGCCAAATTTGCCAAGAGATACACTATTCTTAAGTATTACTAAAAATTAACTAAAATCCACATAAATACAGTTGAAATTGTCAAAAGGTTAATGTTGGGTCTTATATAAAAAAGATATAAGGGTAATAGTATAGGTTAGGTACAAGGAATATGGGATTTTAGATAATTTCTTTTAGTACAAATTTTAAGTGTTTCTCAAATGTCTTTTCGTAAATTGAGAATTTAGAAATTTAAGTAATCAGGGGAAATTAGCTATTCTGCGATGTTTCATGGAAGTTGGTTTAAGCTAATGGAATCACTGCAATATAGGTTGAACAAGTATTTTGATTCTTTAACTGTCTTAATCATATGATTATTCTCTCATATTAACAAAACGAAAGGCAAGCTTTGTATCTTAGAAAAATAAGCTGAACAGTTTGGGTATAAGATCGGATTGGCAATCTTCCGTATTGCAGAAATTTTTGTTTCCTAGCCAAAAATCGTATCGTTTATATCGTATCAATTACATAAAAATTTAATTCTGCAAAATACAAATAAAACAATAATACAAGGAGGAAAATAACATAAACATTTTACATCTACAAACTGTAGATAAATTTACATATATTTTTTTATTTCTGCCATTGTACGTTCATTCAAATCTATCAGTATAATACACTGAAGCCGAAACTAATTCCGGGTTACCATTTGTGCAAAATATAAAGGTTAACCATTACAAATATCTTCATTAGAATATCACATTAAAGTTGCATAAAAGAATCTGTAGTAGCTATACTTAGTATGCAGAGTTAACATGTAATTTTGCATTAGGAACTTAAGCATAATTAAATTTAAGTTTCCTTTCCTCTTGATAAAAATAAGTAAAATTTCTTTTCTAGTTAAATATCTAATCATCACAATATATTGTGCTTTCAAAATAAAATGGCGACCGACTACAGCATTCTAGAAGGGGAACTTACAGAATTAAAACAGACTTTAAAAAGAAATCTTCATATGAATAAAGTAAGAAGACTGAGGAAAAAGCAAGATAATCTAGCTCTGAGCGTAATACAAAGGTAAGGTATAACAGCGACATTAAATTTTTATTTCTTCTCGTAAAAGTAATGTTATCGGTATGATAGAAGGTAAAATTTGCAGAGTGTTGAAAAGCAGATATTTTATCCCGGATAGAAATTAGGGAGACACTGGTTTCTATTGATCCATTTTTAAATAGTTTGTGGATATATTTCTCTCTCTGTATATATATATATATAGATATATATATATATATATATATATATATATATATATATATATATATATATATATATATATATATATATATATATATATATATATATACATATATATATATATATATATATATATATATACATACATATATATATATATATATATATTATATATATATATATAATATATATATATATATATATATATATATATATACATATATATATGCATATATAATATAATATAATATATATATATATATATATATATATATAGATAGGTAGGTAGATAGATGGATAGATGATATAGATATTGATACTAATCACTGGTTTCTATTTGCTCTATTGTAAAACCGGAGAACAGATCGTGTATATCTCTCTCATGTTAGATCTTTCTCTATATACATATGTATTTCTAAGTTTGTCTCTGTAGGTATGTATAAAGTAAGATACATATTTAAAAGTAATGTCATTGGTTTAATTAAATATAGATAAAAAAATAAAATTTTCAATGTATTTAAAAGAGAAAAAACTAATAGAAAAGAAATTAGAGAGACACTGTTCTAATGCTTCATTGCAAAAGTTGAATTGTTTGTGCATCTTTCTCTCTCTCTTTTAATATATATATATATATATATATATATATATATATATATATATATATATATATATTTTTTATATATATATATATATATATATATATATATATATATATATATATATATATATATATATATATATATATATATATATATATATATATATTATATATATATATATATATATATATATATATATATATATATATATATATATATATATATATATATATATATATATATACACATATATCGTTTATACATACATATATATATATATATGTACATACAAAGAGGAATAAAAAGTGATGTTACAGACAAATTAATTTGTAACGTATTTGTTTTTTAATTAGGAACATTTACAATATTTTTAATTCAATAATTTTAAAACGTTTAAAGATA
>CM063504.1:169832623-169847623 GCA_032207245.1 Pardosa pseudoannulata | reverse complement strand
GTATTGAGAATTAAAAAATACCAGAATACATAAAAGAAAACTTTTAAATTCGATTAGTATTTTTAAGAAAATTAAATCGTTAATGAAGCAATTTAAGCCGAAGTATATATGAATTATCCTTTAGAATAGTATATGTTTTGTAGAAAGTACTAAAATATGTATTTTTTAAAGACTATAAATTTCAGGAAAGCGTGCTTTACATTTTTAACTTCGAATGCATTAACTGCAACAAAATCAATCTAGAAATTTTTTTACTGGAGTGCAGAATATACCCACTTGAATGCTTAACATTACGAACCCAACGCTACTAAAAATAAATAAAACGCGTAAGCAGTTACAGGAAAGTGGAAGATAAATAAACAACCATCCACTACTAAATGCATTTTAAAAGCTCACAAGCTGCCTGTGGGTGGTGTGGAGAAAGGTTAATTGTATCTTGCTTGGTGGTTGTGTTTTAAACGAGAATTCGGTTCAAATGAGAGGCCATCGATCGGAGGCAGAACTGAACAGGAAGCAAGTTGTTTACAATGTTTCTTGCATGCCCAAATGATTCGCAAAGCCATTTTTAAAATAATAATAAAGGTAGAATGCAAGCTTTTAACATTTTAAACTGCATCCATATTATTTTTTGTACGTCCTTAACGCTTGGGAAATAATTTGTGCTCTGAAGCTCAAAGAATTGTACAATAGAAAGAATAATTCTGTACGCATCAAAGCATTTAAAAATATATGAATGACTTGCGATTGTTTTGTATATTTTTATCAGTACAGTTTTATATTTTACACTAATATCTTAATTACGAACTCTTGTTTATTCTATTACCTGAATAAATATTATAAACTTTAGTAAATGATTTCATCTTGCCAGTTAATCATACTTTTGAAATTTTTTCTTTAAAATACTCTCTTTTATAATTTTATGTATTTTCATTTGAAATGTGTCATTTTTTTCTATAATCTATTTGCTTTTACTCCTTAATGAAACTCGTATGTTGTTATATTCTTTTAACCAGTTATGATTCGATTCTCAAAATCATATTGTATTTCTTATTCAGTTAATTTAAATTTTTCGTACATGCATTTTCAGTTTTAGGATTTCATTTTTTAAGCACCTGACATCAGTATAGAACTAATGCTAAATGTTGTGCCTTTCTTGCATAGTTTGCCTAAATGTTTAATAGAACTAGAAAATTTTTTATTTTTCAATTCTTAAATATTTCTTGTTTAAAGATCTAGTGTCTGAACATGTAGAATATTTTTTCTCTCTATATATAATTTAAATAAGGGTAGAATACTAATGAGTTACATCACTTAAAATTTATTAAATGAAAGCTGTGAGAATATATGTTAGAATATTCTCCTTTTTGCACAATATTATTACTCTTTTTCTAGTAAATTTTTAGACGTTTCTTAGTAGAATATAATTTTGACAAATCGCAATAGAGGACGCTGGATATCACACCTACCTGTCGGGATATTTCGAATCTTCTGTCGTAAAATCTTTAAATTTTGTATTTAGAACTGCAATATCATCTAGTTGTGCACAAAGTCTTTTAACTGCAATCAGTACTTTATATAAGAATATTCCTCAGCTGAGGTAGCCGAGGTTATACAGCAACTAAAGAACACTAAGGTTTAAATTTTGTATTTAGAACTGCAGTATCATCTAGTTGTACACAAAGTATTTTAATTGCAATCAGCATTTTATATAAGAATATTCCTAAGCTGAACTAGCCGAAGCCATACAGCAACTAAAGAACAGTAAGGTTTAAATTGTGTATTTAGAACTGCAATATTATCTAGTTGTGCACAAAGTCTTTTAATTGTAATCAGCATTTTATTTAAGAATATTCCTAAGCGGAACTAATGGAGGCCATACAGCAACTAAAGAGAAGTAAGGTTTAAATTGTGTATTTAGAACCTCAATATCATCTATTTGTGCTCAAAGTCTTTTAACTGCAATCAGCACTTTATATAAGAATATTCCTAAGCTGAGGTAGCCGAGGTTATACAGCAACTAAAGAACACTAAGGTTTAAATTTTGTATTTAGAACTGCAGTATCATCTATTTGTACACAAAGTATTTTAATTGCAATCAGCATTTTATATAAGAATATTCCTAAGCTGAACTAGCCGAGGCCATGCAGCAACTAAAGAACAGTAAGGTTTAAATTGTGTATTTAGAACTGCAATATTATCTAGTTGTGCACAAAGTCTTTTAATTGTAATCAGCATTTTATATAAGAATATTCCTAAGCGGAACTAATGGAGGCCATACAGCAACTAAAGAGAAGTAAGGTTTAAATTGTGTATTTAGAACCTCAATATCATCTAATTGTGCTCAAAGTCTTTTAACTGCAATCAGCACTTTATATAAGAATATTCCTAAGCTGAGGTAGCCGAGGTTATACAGCAACTAAAGAACACTAAGGTTTAAATTTTGTATTTAGAACTGCAGTATCATCTATTTGTACACAAAGTATTTTAATTGCAATCAGCATTTTATATAAGAATATTCCTAAGCTGAACTAGCCGAGGCCATGCAGCAACTAAAGAACAGTAAGGTTTAAATTGTGTATTTAGAACTGCAATATTATCTAGTTGTGCACAAAGTCTTTTAATTGTAATCAGCATTTTATATAAGAATATTCCTAAGCGGAACTAATGGTGGCCATACAGCAACTAAAGAGAAGTAAGGTTTAAATTGTGTATTTAGAACCGCAATATCGTCTAATTGTACTCAAAGTCTTTTAATTGCAATCAGACCTTTATATAAGAATATTCCTAAGCTGAACTAGCCGAGGCCATATAGCAACTAAAGAGCAGTAAGGTTTAAATGTTGTATTTAGAACTGCAATATCATCTAGTTGTACACAAAGTATTTTAATTGCAATCAGCATTTTATATAAGCATATGCCTAAGCTTAACTAGCCGAAGTTATACATCAACTAAAAAACAGTAAGGTTTAAATTGTGTATTTAGAACTGCAATATCATCTAGTTGTTCACAAAGTATTTTAATTGTAACCAGCATTTTATATAAGAATATTCCTAAGCTGAACTCGCTGGGGCCATACAGCAGCTAAAGAACAATAAGGTTTAATTTTTGTATTTAGAACTGCAATATCATCTAGTTGTGCACAAAGCCTTTTAATTGCAATCAGTACTTTATATTAGAATATTCCTAAGCTGAAGTAGCCGAGGCCATACAACAACTAAAGAGCAGTCACTGCGACAGTACTCTAGCCTACCAGCATATGGTACAAAAGGGGAAAACACCTTCCACTCCAGTGACATTTTAAAACTGATGGCTGCCAACATAAAAAAGTTCAACAATAACCTATTTTAAAAGTCTGGGAATTTTCAGTAATCACCTTGTATTTTCCTTGTATCTATCCAATATTTCTTTCTTTCTAGATTCTTTCACGAAGGAAAAGAAATATTATACACAAGAAAACTTTTGGTCTTTACATTTCACCAGAATGCCCTTTTTGGCCATGCCTGAAACCATTTTGAGTAGTTTAAACGTTACGTATGTATGTATGCACAGAGTAGACCATAAGCGGATAACGACTTCCTGCGGCTGCAAAATTTAGAAACAACAAAGCCATAAAATAATTTAAATTAAATCTGTGATAGTATTACAATTTTATTCACGTAAATCAGCCATCTATCATTTTTTTTTCTGGTTAACATGGATCTTTTTTGAAGCTCCTCCTTTTTAAATCTTACAGTTTTTTTTTTATAATTTAACTGGTGGGTGGCATATTCAGAGTTGGCAAACTATAAAAAAAATAAGGCAAGCAATGGTACTTAAGAAGGAACTTTAAAACATTAACATGTATTTTCATTTTTCTTAAGTACGTTTTCATTAGTTCCGTCATGACGTTTGTACAGATGTATGTATCCAACATAACTCAAAAAGGATTAGCTGTAGTAAGATTAAATTTTGTATTTATGACTGTTGTAAATATTAACGTTGTCGAGCATAACTGAAAATGGTTAACCCTGAAAATGTTCAAATTTTGTATTCAGGACAGTTGCAAAAGCTCCTTGTTGACTTCAATTTTTATCCTAATATTTCCTGAATATAACAAAAAATCTCAATACAACAAATATTGAAACACTACTTGTTGCCGCTAGATGGCAGTACTTGATCTCTATTTATTGCTGAATTAATACGGTTAAATTTTAGGTTATTAAATCATAATAATTTAATCTCCGATCCTGTAATGCAGTTTAGAATCACATGGAATTCATTTAGTCAAACCATGTGGTTATGTATAACAAACAAACAAACTTCTTAATTTAAATATATATAAATTAAAAGTTAGATATTTAGTAGTCCTCGACTTATATGAAAAGAATTTATTGTTAATACCGATGATAAAATTATTCCACAAAAGTAATCGATGATTGAATTTAAAATTATCACTTATATACTAATCTATTATTTAAGTCAAATATAAAAGAAAATTATTTGCTTAATATGTAAGTTCAGCGATAAAATTGAAAATAATGCACGCGATATTTAAAAATTTAAACAAGAAATGATTATATGAGATGGTTAAAAATCTCATAATTAGAAAAAAAATGTTATTTTTACCTTTATTACGTGAATAAATTATAAATTTAATCGCCTGCCTTAGAAATATTATACAACCGCTTCAAAATTTACAGACACCTAGGCTATTATATATGGGGATATTATTTAAGTCAAATATAAAAGAAAATTATTTGCTTAATATGTAAGTTCAGCGATAAAACGTATGAAAATAATGCACGCGATATTTAAATAATTTAAAACAAGAAATGATTATATGAGATGGTTAAAGGAATGACGTCATAATGCAGAAAAAAAATGTTATTTTTACCTATTTATTACGTGAATAAATTGATAAATTTAATCGCCTGCCCTTAGCCGAGGAATCCATTCCAGGTACAACCGCTTCAAAAATTTGCCGACAGATTAGGCTAAAATATAGGATATAACAAAAAATCGCAATACAACAAATATTGAAACACTACCTGTTGCCGCCAGATGGCAGTACTTGATCTCCATTTATTGCGGAATTAATACGGTTAAATTTTTATGTTATTAAACTATAATAATTTAACAAGTGTTTACCTATTCGCTTTATTAAAGAATTGAAGGACCGACCGTATCTTACTCGATATGTTTAAATAAAATGCAGAAAAAAGATGCATAATTTAAAAAGAGTTCAAAAATATGTATTTGTGACGTCCAAATGAGAACTGTTTATTCCAAAAAGTAATAGCTCTAAAAATTTTAAAAGTCTTTTTTCTTTTTTCTACATTAAGTAACGACTTTAAAAGTATGGCTGTTTTACTTGTAATTCTTTATTCTTAATGTTAAATATATCCAATTCTTTTAATTTAAAATAGAGCATTTTAGAAAAATCCTAAATAAATATTGTTGTCTTCCCATTATTTTTTTAAACAAGAAAGTTATTTAAAATAGTCTTTAAAACCTAATCAGGTATTATTTTACAGAAAACCATACGATGGAACTGTACTAATATATATTCCGAGTTTGACACAATATTTTACAAAAAGAAATTTCTTGTATGTAATATTATGTGAACAGAAAATTAATTTAAGGATGATAAATGTTATGAAATTAATCTGCTTTATTATTCATGTTCTTTATCATACTTTATTTATGTAATGTGATTTTTGTAGGAAACAAATAGAGAATCTTACCAAGCAAGTGGCAGAATTGGAGCCAACTGTAAAAATATTTTTAGTTCGCCGTGAAAGATAAAAAATAAATCTTGTATATCTCAAAAATAAAGATTTTTTTACAAAAATACAACAAAGCAGAATAATAATTCTGAAAAAATGAACAGGTAAAAACTATAATAAGGATTAAAATGAATACTCGAAATTAAATATCTAAATGGTTTTTGGGAGAGAAGTTCTACAAAGTTAACTTTAAAATCTTTAAAAATATACTTTTCTTCAATATCCAAAATTGTCATTCCAAAGGGCGAGGAATAATGACAAAATTACAGTGCGAGAGAAATAAATAAAAAAAAATAAGAACATCTACTAATAATTATTATTAATGTCTTGTTTAATAATCTTTTTAACAAAACATTATATCTTTTTTTCATTTGGACGTTTCTACATCCACAAATATACGTTATCATAAGCAAAATATTTAATTTCATGTTTGTGGTTGATTTTACAGTTAATAGATGGCGCCACTAATTTAAACCAAACGTACGATTTCAGGTTTCCAATATTTTATGTAATTCATCTTAAATTTCTTTTATAAACTATTACACTATGGATAAAAATATATAAATACTGTATGCATAATAAACAATCTTATTAATTTCAATAAAACATTTAAATTTGTTTATATTCTCACAAAATCGGTTTTAAATGGTACTATTTCTACTATATATCAGAATACTTTTGGTAAACAACTATCCATTAGAATTTAAATGTATTTAAGGCCCAACATTATTACAATTTGGATTGTAGATCATTTTAAAGTTTTTTTTTTGTATATTTTGTAAAAAATCAACAACACAAAAGCATATAGGACCACGGGCCCATAAACCATAGGCAAGATTTGTTTTAGAAATATCCAAGGAGCTAAAACAGAATTAAATCCACCAAATAATATATTACTAATATTTATCTCAAATATATAAAATTTAGTACAAAATTATACAAATTTGATATTAATAATTCTGTTAAAAATTACATTAAATGAAACATCGTATCATGTAATGTTGAAACATTTCGAATCTTGTTTAATGTTTCTCTAAATATATTAAATATTTTGAAGCAAAAATATTTATATTTAAAAGCTGATAAAATTAAAAAAAAATTATTTTATTTAAAAATTAAACAACGACACACGTTTAGGGGTGGTGAATAATTCTGGATAACGGAAATTGGTGGCAGCACTTTTTACAACATAGCATAAAATTAAAAAATCATATTTCTATATGCAAACCTTTCAACATTTCATAATACAAGTTTTATTACTTTTTATTTTCTCTATTTTATTCTTTTCAATAAATTTAATAATGTGGAATGATACAAATGATATATCGCTCTAGTACAAATTTTCTTTTCCATTTACAGAAAATATATCTTTGAACATAATATTTTATTTAGTGTGTTTATGTTTCAAAATGTCATTATTTTTTTTTAAATTTAAAGATTTAAAATTTTAATAAGTAAATTAATTCTTTTAATGTATTAAAAAATCGTGAACATTTGTGATAGTCCATCGTCTAATAAACTTTTCGGCTTTGTATGAGCGTCTGGTCTGTATCCCAGTTTTTATATTCCTTAAATCTGTCCTCGAATGCATAACAGTTTATTTTTTAAGTAGTAATCACAAGGAGTTTCATTTTCTTTTGTTTTAAGAAAGTCTAGAATAAATTCGTTTTATCTACTGGACTATAATATAATTTTTTTCTTTTGTTCTAATCAAATAAAAAGATGTTTTACAAAATTATAAAAAAAAAAAAAACCGTATTAGGATGAAGTTGTGGGCTATAGAGGAAAAAACTGAGTTTAGGTATGCATTCAGATAAACTTAGAAAGAATCATCGCCTAACAATTCCTGATTATTATATATACTGGGTATAAAAAATTCATACAGCATATTATATATGTGAATATATATATATATATATATATATATATATATATATATATATATATATATATATATATATATATATATATATATATATATATGTGTGTGTAATATATCAAAATTATATATAACTATATAAAATTTCCTATATATAACATATATATATCTATATCATTTAAATATTTTTCCTAGCCTCTAAATAGTTTAATAAAAGTGTTTTCCACTTAAATTTTTCATAAAGCTGTCTATCCTAAAAATTTTTCTGTCTATTCATCACGTTTCCCAGCTGTCGGCGGAAAATGGTTCCGCATTTTGCTGATATTGCATTTAAATCGCTTATTAAAGTTTTTTTTTATTTTTATTTTTTTTTTTTTTTACTGTGGGAAAATTGTTTTTGTCTTTGCTCTCTGTTCGATCAGAATGAGCTCTGTGGCTTTTCTTTGTGTGTCGTGAAGTAGAAACGATGTGCTTTGTAGCAGCTCTAGAATAAAGTTTCAATTAGAGTAGTGATGTTCTCTTCAATGTCAGCCCGACTGCATTTTTATTACTGCTAGCTGTTGAGCTTTCTCCTTGTCAAGGAGTTTTATAAAAAATGGATTACATATATATATGTATATATATATATATATATATAGTATATATATATATATATATATATATATATATATATATGTGTGTGTGTGTGTGTGTGTGTGTATAATATACATACAAATATATATATATATATATATATATATATATATATATATATATATATATATATATATATAGATATATTATATATATATATATATATATATATTTATATATATGACATAATTTAATATAACGTCCACATAAATTAAAAATACTGTAGAATAATGTAGCCGAGTTGATTGATGCAAACTTACAAAAACATTTCTTATTTGGAACACCAGGTAACACACAAATCTCCGAAGGGAAAAATAACACAATACAGAAAATATTTGATGTTATATTACATCGCGTTCTCAAAGGAAAAGCCTCGAAATCTGTATGCTAGGCCTTATATTAACTTCTGGAAGGGGAGTGGCTACAGGAAGGATGTGATTCCTATAAACAATCACCTTACTTTAATTATTTCTAGTTTATTCTAGAAGGTATTACATCACAATGCACGGGAAAAAATTAATTAAGTGGGCAGAGATTCTTAATTTTAGGTGACAGAAAATAAGCGTTCACCGCCATATTAAAAAAAAAAAGATGTGTTTTAGAATTTTACTATTACATATATATATATATATATATATATATATATATATATATATATATATATATATATATATATATATATATATATGTGTGTGTGTGTGTGTGTGTGTGTGTGTGTGTGTGTTAAGGATGCAGTATACATTTTGATTTTGCAGCATTTATTTTTTCATTGGAAGTTGCTCTTTTCACTTCATATATTCAATCAAACATTTTAAAAGAAGGGGTGAGAGAAAATAATTTTGTTGATAATTCGAATTCTTTTGCCACCAGAGCAATGAATGCAATTTTACTTACCATTCTTTTTGTAATTACTTGATTTCAATTTCAATAAATAATTTTATATTTGTAAATTAGGAAGAAAATAGAAACCAAATCTGTTTTCTAAAGTAACGCTATAATTTTTAAATAACATCGACTATGCTTCAAACTTATCTTTATACCTTAGGAAGGGAGGACACAAAGTATCTTAGCCATCCCTGAGTTTAAACATAAAAAAAAATTTCAAACAGCTAATATCTGGTTGTTTTGAATATCCGTACAGTTAGCATTGAAATTGAAATTAATTTCTTCTTTTCTGTATAGCAGGAAATCCTGTGATAATGTTTCAGTAATTGTGTTTTTTGATATTGGGGTATTTAGCTTTTATGGTTTTCAATCAACTACTGAGTTCTCCTGGAAATCTAGAATAATAGGGAATGACGATAATTCAAACATTTAATATCTAGTTGATTTGAATAACCGTACACTTAGTGTCAAATTTGAAATTACTTTCTTCTTTTCTGTAAAGCAGGAAATCCTGTGATAATGTTTCAGTAATTGTGATTTTTGATATCGGGGTATTTAGCTTTTATGGTTCTCAATCAACTGCTCAGTTCTCCTGGAAGTCTAGAATAATATGGATTGACGATAATTCAAACAGCTAATATCTCGTTGTTCTGAATATCTGTAAACTTAGTGTCAAATTTGAAATTAATTTCTTCTTTTCTGTAAAGCAGGAAATCCTGTGATAATGTTTCAGTAATTGGGATTTTTGATATCGGGGTATTTAGCTTTTATGGTTCTCAATCAACTACTGAGTTCTCCTGGAAGTCTTGAATAATATGGAATGACGATAATTCAAACATTTAATATCTAGTTGATCTGTATAACCGTACACTTAGTATTAAATTTGAAATTACTTTCTTCTTTTCTGTGAAGCAGAAAATCCTGTGATAATGTTTCAGTAATTGTGATTTATGATATCGGAGTATTTAGCTTTTGTGGTTCTCAATCAACTGCTCAGTTCTCCTGGAAGTCTAGAATAATATGGATTGACGATAATTCAAACAGCCAATATCTCGTTGTTCTGAATAAACGTACATTTTTATATTTAAATTCATTTCTTTTTCTCTAAACAAATCATGTGATAATGTTTCAGTAATTGATTTTTGAAATCGGGGTATTTAGCTTTTATGGTTCTCAATCAACTGCTCAGTTCTCCTGGAAGTCTAGATTAATATGGATTGACGACAATTCAAACAGCTAATATCTCGTTGTTCTGAATATCTGTAAACTTAGTGTCAAATTTGAAATTAATTTCTTCTTTTCTGTAAAGCAGGAAATCCTGTGATAATGTTTCAGTAATTGGGATTTTTGATATCGGAGTATTTAGCTTTTATGGTTCTCAATCAACTGCTCAGTTCTCCTGGAAGTCTAGAATAATATGGATTGACGATAATTCAAACAGCCAATATCTCGTTGTTCTGAATATCTGTAAACTTAGTGTCAAATTTGAAATTAATTTCTTCTTTTCTGTAAAGCAGGAAATCCTGTGATAAATTTAGTAATTCTGATTTTTGAAATCGGGGTATTTAGCTTTTGTGGTTCAGTCAATACTGAGTTCTCCTGGAAGTCTAGAATAATATGGATTGACGATAATTCAAACAGCCAATATCTCGTTGTTCTGAATATCTGTAAACTTAGTGTCAAATTTGAAATTAATTTCTTCTTTTCTGTAAAGCAGGAAATCCTGTGATAATGTTTCAGTAATTGGGATTTTTGATATTAGTATTTAAATATAGTTCTCATTCAACTGCTGAGTTCTACTGGAAGTCTAGAATAATATGGAATGACGATAATTCAAACTTTAATATCTAGTTGATCTGAATAACCGTACACTATTATCAAATTTGAAATTACTTTCTTCTTTTCTGTAAAGCAGGAAATCCTGTGATAATGTTTCAGTTATTGTGATTTTTGATATTGGGGTATTTAGCTTTTATGGTTCTCAATCAACTACTGAGTTCTCCTGATTTTTTTTCACTTATTTCTTAATTTTTTTAATTTTTTTTCTAACTTAAAATCTTAATTCTTCACTCATTTTCCATTTCTTGTTAATTTGTATATAACTCAATCTTTTTTCGTGTTTAGTGTTGAATGTTATTTTTTTATTGTTACTTTAATCCGTTTTAGACCCTTTCATTTTATTTTTTGTCAATTTTTTTTAATCTAAATTTCGTCTTTTGTTTATTGCCACATCTTGTTTGGCGCAGTTTGTTCCAAGAGGATTTAGCGCCATTAAACTTCAATCAACCAACCAACCAACCAACCTTTAAGTCTAGAATAATATGGAATGACGATAATTCAAACAGCTAATATCTCGTTGTTCTGAATAAACGTACACTTACTATCAAATTTAAAATTAATTTCTCTTTCTGTAATGCAAGAAATCCTGTGATAAAGTTTCAGTAACTGTGATTTTTGATATCGGGATATTTGGAATAACTTTTATGGTTCTCATTCAACTATTGAGTTCTTCTGGAAGTCTAGAACAATATGGAATGACAATTCGACCTTCAAAGTTTGCTAATATGTGAAAACTTCACTCTTTTCTACCTTACACCAGCTTAAAAAACTGAATGAATATTAATTTGTATCCTCCTTTAGGATGTATTTAATGTACAAAATATTTAATATTCATTTCTCTATGAGAGACGTTACAATAAAATAATTAATCATGAGTTAATTTAATTCTTAAAAATTAAGTCTTTGAATAACAAAAATAATATTTGTTCTGTAAGAGTACAAATTATAAGTGAAGAAATTCAATTTTCATCCTGAATTAGAAATCAGATGTTGATAGTTTTCACAGTCAACAGCAACAAAATAAATGCTTAGAAATATTCGTTTAATACTGTAAGACAATGACAGAACTCACTTTGTTTTTTTGTTATTTTTTTAGAGAGGGAGAAAAAGATTATTTAAGAGATAAAAATGCAAGTGACGAAAAAAAGTTCCTTTACTTTTTATACAAGAATAAATGCCTTGTTCACACTAGCAAAACAAATTTTCTTCCAACTGAAGAATTCTTCTCAATCTTATTCTCACCACGAGCATGAAATATTCTGATAAGTACCCAAGAATAAAAGATATTCTAACTTTTCAAAGGAAAACAAATTGATTTTTCAAGTTATGTTATATTTAAGATAAAATATCTAATATTCGTCTTTCACAATATGTTACATTATGTTTCAACCTCCTTTTATTGTTGTTTCTATTATAGAAAACAATCATGTTTTTAACCTGAAGGTTCTAAAAGGAGGCATTAAATAAGTTTATAAATTTTTTGTTTCAATATTTTTTCAACCTAAGATAATAGTATAGATTTCTTTAAATTAATAACGACGGCCGTAAAATTAGTCCACTTTTGTCAGGCACAAAAGGAACATAAATGTTTTGTATAACTCTCTTTTACTGTTTTCCCATTAGGACGGATAAGAAACTAAACTATCTAAAATAAACTTTAATAAGCTCAAATGTTATTTGCAAAAGTTTCCTGAAGCGACCTTTCATTTACCAATATTATGACAATCTTTTCCTTCTTTTTGTAACTTTTTTGTGTATTTTTTCAGCATCAAAGATTTGGGGGGGATAAACCCCTGATTTACTCACACAACTTCGACGGAAGACATTTTCTTAAAATAATAATGTAAACTATCTTTTAAACCTAAAAATTTCTTACGTGATATTCCATACATTCAATTTACATGTCATACTTGTATAACTGAGTAAAAAGCATCAAGGGGCACTTTCAGGTAAGAGTGAAATTTTTAAAAAGCTACACCTCTAGTCCTTTTTTTCAAGGATTGACCACCATTTACTGCTCAATTTACCGGTGGCTCATTATTGACTTGTTGAACATAAAATATATGTATTATATTGATATAACTTTATGAATCAACTAGAACTACTAAAATGTTGACAAGAAACTAAAGAAAAAAAAAGAGAAAATCAGCTTTTCTCTTGTCGAGGCTTTCTTTAGAATAATAACTAATTGTGCCTGAAAGACGAGATCATAAATATATCTTTGGTTTGAATTATCCTGGGACTATTCAAGATTGAGAAAAATGATCTTAATTTGTGCGTTTTGCAACAACTTTTTGTGCGTTGTTGTGGTGTTATATGGTATTTGTACAATAATTATAAGTGACATAAGTCAAATTCCGTCTGCTGTTTGGAAAAGAAAATTGAGAATGTAATTAAATGTGTTTAAAACAGAAGGATTATTTTTAGTTTTCTAAAATTTCAAAAGTTTCCTGCAGCGACCTTTCATTTACTAATGATATGACTATCATTTCCATCTTTTTGTAGCTTTTCTATGTATTTTTCATACCTAACTTGGGTATAATGGGAAAAACTTAAATCTTCTACTTGAACTTGAGAAATAATCGGTATCGAAGATTTGGGGGAGGGGGGAGATAAACCCCTGATTTACATACAAGCCTCGATGGAAGACATTTTCTTAAAAGTATAATGTAAAATAGCTTTAAAACCGAAAAACTTCTTCCGTGTTTTTCCATATATTCAATTTAGTCTTACATGCCATACTTGTATAACTGCATAAAAAGTAGCAATTAATTAATAAGTGGCATTTTCAGGTAAGAGTGAATTTTTTTAAATCCACACCTCTAATTCTTTCTTTCAAGGATTTACCACCATTTATTTTTCAACTGATCGGTCGTTCATTATCGACTTGTTGACCATGAGGGATATGCATGATATTGATATAACTTTATGAATCAAATAGAACTACTAAAATGTTGACAAGAAACGAAAGACAAAAAAGAGAAAATCAGCTTTTCTCTTGCAGATGCTTTCTATAGTATAATAACTAATTGTGCCTGAAAGACGAGATCGTAAATATATCTTTGGTTTGGATTATCCTGGGACTATTCAAGATTGAGAAAAATGATCCTAGTTTTCAGTTTCTGCAACGATGAGAGAAAGAGACGAGAAAGGATAAGAGGAATAAATGGGGATCTGGTTTGCTTTTCGAAAATTGTTAATGACTGCCATAACTAAAAATTAAACTAAAAGCAAAAAATGTACATGGAGCCTGGAATGATAATAAACAAAAAAAAAGATAAAAAAGATAATATTTTTAAATAAAACATATATTTTGCTTTTCAATTCATCTTATATATATATATATATATATATATATATATATATATATATATATATATATATATATATATATATATATATATATATATATATATATATATATATATATATATATATATATATATATATATATATATATATATATATATATATATATATATATATATATATATATATATATATATATATATATATATATATATATATATATATATATATATATATATATATATATATATATATATATATGTATATGTATATATATATATATATATATATATATATATATATATATATATATATATATATATATATATATATATGTATATATATATATATATAGTATATATATATATATATATATATATATATATATATATATATATATATATATATATATATATATATATATATATATATATATATATATATATATATATATATATATATATATATATATACCTACGAACATAGGGGACGCTAAGAAGAGAAACTAAGTTATTTAATGCAGTTATATAAGATTAGTTGCGCTAAGAAGAAATATAATTTGGTATTCTCATGGTATCAAAACATTACCACTTTATATATATATATATATATATATATATATATATATATATATATATATATATATATATATATATACATACATATATATATATATATATATATATATAT
>CM063504.1:169655123-169827623 GCA_032207245.1 Pardosa pseudoannulata | reverse complement strand
AGCTCCGAGACCAAGATCAACTGAGACAATATAACTAATGGTTCGTTGTCATTCTTCTCTGCGGAAATGATATTGGGTAATTTTTATTTTGGCTTCCATTTTTTTTTCTTTCTATTATATTCTTTTATATGGGATTGGTCATGATGGGGGAGCATTTCATTCTTTTTCTTTTCAGCAGTTTTTTTTATTTTATTTTTGGGAGAAATAATGGGAAACAAGGGTCCCCAAAGTATTTCTTTGGAGTAAAACTCAAAGATCAGTGAATGCAGTATATGGTTAAGAATGCAGCTGCATTTAATAGTATCAATTAATCAGTCCGAAAGTAAATTGAGAAATGTTCATTGCCATTGGAGTAAAGAGAAAAAAAATCTTCCAGGATTTAAATAAATTTACTTTTGTCTGAATAAAAAGGGTGAATAAAATACCATAATAAAATCATCTTTGTGCATGAAGGGAATAGTTTAATAAATAACTTTTTCTGTGAGGGTTTGAAAAACAGGTTATTCAGGTTTGATATATTTGTGAGATAAGGATTTTTAACTATACTGCATTTATTTATTCCTCCCACACAAATGCATGTGACATGATAAAATATATATAGACGTATATTGGTGATTTAACCATTACCAAACTAACCAGGAGAGCTTCAAGCTTTGTTTTTGGTTTTCCTTATATCTAAGATAAACATTTTTCATTGACTATTGAATTACTCGAAATACATATGTGTTCCCTTCTCAACACACGTATTTACTGATGTAGTGAATAACGGTGAGCAAACTCCTGTGTTGCATCTCTAATGCTAACCTGTTTGTTCAAACCCTGACAGAAGGAATCTGATATATATTTTATAGGTGTTATGTATAGCATTATATATTAGTATTATATTAGTATGAGGAGTTTACCATGGTCAAACTTTTAGTGAGAATTTCTAACGTAGGTTCTGGTTATCTTAATATTTGAAAAATATGCATTCCATTGAACATTAACATTCTTCAAAGACAAAAGTGCTCATTTCACACCAAAAGTACTCAGTGATATACTGAGCTGTGTCGAGCAAATCACTGTCTTGCCTCTTGAATGCTAACCTGGTTCTTCAAACCCTGAGAGAAGGGAAAGAGATTTATATTTTTAGGTGTTATGTATAAAATCATATATTAGTATTATATTAGTATCAGGAGTTGACCATGGTCAAACTTTTAGTGAGAATTTCTAACGTCGGTTCTGGTTATCTTCCAATCTGAAAAACATTCTTTCCATTAAACATTAACTTTCTTCAAAACAAAAGTGCTCACTTCCCACCAAAAGTATTCAATAATATACTGAGCTGTATCGAGCAAACCACTATCTTGTATCTGGAATGTTAACCCTGTTGTTCCAACTCTGACAGAAGGGATACAGATTTATATTTTATAGGTGTTATGTATTGCATTATATATTAGTATTATATTAGTATCAGGAGTTGACCATGGTCAAACTTTTAGCGAGAATTTCTAGCTTCGTTTCTGGTTATCGTCTTATCTGAAAAATATGCTTTCCATTAAACATTAACTATCTTCAGAGACAAAAGTGCTTATTTCCCACCAAAAGTACTCAGTGATATACTGAGCTGTATCGAGCATACCACTGCCTTGCATCTTGAATGCTAACCTGGTTGTTCAAATCCTGACAAGGGAAACTGATTTATATTTTAAAGGTGTTATGTATAGCATTATATATTGGTATTATATTAATATCAGGAGTTAGCCATGGTCAATTTTTTAGCAAGAATTTCTACAGTCGGTTCTGGTTACCTTCCTATCTGAAAAATATGCTTTCCATTAAACATTAACTTTCTTCAAAGACAAAAGTTCTCACTTCCCACCAAAAGTACTCCAGTGATAAACTGAGCTTTATCGAGCAAACCACTGTCTTGTATCTCGAATGTTAACCTGGTTGTTCAAACTCTTAGTATTATATTAGTATCAGGAGTTGACCATGGTTGAACTGTTAACGAGAATTTCTAGTGCCATAACTCATTATCTTCATGTCTGAGAAAAATATTTTCCATTGAAAATTTAATTTCTCCGAAGACATAAGTGTTCTTTTTCCACCACATGTACTTAATGATATATTGAAAAGTAGGGAGCAAAATACTAAGTTGTACCTTGAGTATTGCCCTAATTATTGAAGATATGATGAAGTGAAAATGGTTTATGTTTTACAGTTTGTTTAAAGTTAAGTATGAACTTCCTATCTCTCCTACCTAAGCAATTTTTGAAAATTTTATTTGTATACACTAGCTATGCGCATACACACACATATACTTATATATGTGTGTTAGTGTGAATGTTTTGAGTCCATATTTAATCCTATATATGTGTGTATGAGTCAATATGGATATATATATATATATATATATATATATATATATATATATATGTGACAAAGATGTGTGTGTGTGTGTGTGATTTTTATGGAGTAGAATATATATTACATATGTGTGTAATATATATATATATATATATATATATATATATATATATATATATATATAATATGTGTGTGAGAGAGATAGAGAAGGAGTGTCTGAGTCAGAAATATATGAGCCTCTTTCTTTTAAAACAAGACAAACATATAAAGACTAGACAGAAATACTTTGTTTTAAAAGCAAATGTTTATTTATTTTTTATGGAAAAGAATTTCAACTTCAGATGATTACATACGCATTTGTGTACACAATATATATATATATATATATATATATATATATATATATATATATATATATATATATATATATATATATATATATATGTATATACATATATATATATATATATATATATATATTATATATATACATATATATATATATATATATATACATATATACATATATATATATATATATATATATATATATATATATATATATATATATATATATATTATATATATATATATATATATATATATATATATATATATTATATATATATATATATATATATATATATATATATATATATATATATATATATATATATATATATATATATATATATATATATATATATATATATATATATATATATATAATGATATAATGTAGCCGAAATATCTCTATGATGTGAGTATTTTGTTCTGGACAAAGATCCATTTGAACCTTTGTCACATTCTTCTTTATCCCTATAATTTTATCTTCGTGTTTCTTTCAGTTGTGTGAATTTATATCGGCAAGCAACAGATTAGAGATAAAGTGTCAGAACAAATGCATTAGATCAGAAACACTTCATCCTAATCCGGGATCCGTTAGAGAATTCTTTTGTAGAATGAAAAGTAATGTCACGTCCGCTTTTATATTCGGAAAGAAAGAAAATGTCGAGTTACAAGTATGCTTTTCCTGTAACTGGTTCTTTACGCCACCTGAGCCCTAAAGTTTGGATTATGTGAAAGAACATTCACAATGCTGTAGGCCTGCAGAATGTTATTGCTTTATGGAAGACAAAGTTATTGTTTTCTGGTGTATCGATCGCTTTTGAATCAAACTGCTATATTTTACGAGATTCATCTATTATGGGATTAGGTCTAAGCCTCTGATAGTTCTCATGCGGTTAAAGTATTGATACTAACAGTAAACCATTGAAAGGGAAAACAATTCTTAATGAATTATGAATAAAATAATAAAATAGCCTGAAAAGAATTTTAATTTTTCAGTATATTATATAAATTTAAGTTTATTACAGGTTGTAATGAAAAAGTGTCACATATGCGTGAAAATTTTTTTTGTCGAACTTAAGAGTAAATGTATATTTTCTCTACTTAATAGTTCCATCTTATAATTTTGTGCATATAACGTTAATTAGTGAGGAAGACTTCCAGGCTCAAGGCCCTTCTAGAAATTAATATATAGTTTTTTAAGCATTTTAAATGGAAAGTTACCACAATGCAACGTAATATAATTTACTATATATTTTTTAAAAGGAGAATGACTAATTGCCGTTTTGGTTGAATATAAATTCAGGATATTTAGTTATGTAATATTTTTGCTTGTAAAACTAAAGAGGAAAAATAATCAACGACGGTGTCAGCACTAATTATACCTAGTGCTCAATAATCAATCTAATCAGCAATAATTATATCAAGTCCCTCCCAGAAATTAATATATAGTTTTTTAATCCTATTAAATGCAAATTTACCACAATGAAAAATAATATAATTTACTATATATTTTTTAAAAAGAGAATGACTAATTACCGTTTTGGTTGAATATAGATGCAGGATATTTAGTTATGTAATATTTTTGCTTGTAAAACTAAAGAGGAAAAATAATCAACGACGGTGTCAGCACTAATTATATCTAGGGTTCAATAATCAATCTAGTCCGCAATAATTATACCAAGGCCCTCCCAGAAACTATTATATAATTTTTTAAGCCTTTTAAATGCAAAATTACAACAATACAAAATAATATAATTGACTATATATTTTTAAAAAGGAGAATGACTAATTACCTTTTTGGTTCAGTACAAATACGGGATATTTAGTTATGTAACATTTTTTCTTGTAAAACTAAAGAGGAAAACTTATCAACTACGGTGTCAGCAATAATTATATCTAGTGCTCAATAATCACTCTAGTCAGCAATAATTATATCAAGTCCTTCCCAGAAATTAATATATAGTTTTTTAAACATTTTAAATACAAAGTTACCACAATACATACTAATATAATTTACTATATTTTTTAAAAAAGGATAATGACTTATTACCTTTTTTTGGTTGAATACAAATACGAGATATTTAGTTATGTAATATTTTTGTTGGTAAAACTAAAAACTAAAACTAATCACCTACGGTGTCAGCAATAATTATATCTAGTGCTTAAATCCTTTTACGAAACAACCTTTTTTAGAAAACAATAATTCAAAAGCTATATCTTAGAATATAGTATGCACTTAGAATAAATTAGTCACTGCAGTAGTGCATGTCTCGCTTCATTCCCATCCATCCTTTTTTCGTGATATTAATAAATGAGATTCTTGAAACTGTTAGATCCCTGTGTATAAGTGAATTTATAATAATTGCAGAAAGTAATTCTGAAAACGACGGTGGTTAAGTATTAGTTTCAATTTTTAACTTTGGCTACAGTAATCTTTATATCACGTGAACTTGAATTTGAGAAACTACGACTAAAAATACAATTAAAATATTACCTCCTTTTAAACAGAAATTCTGGATACATTATTGACTTTTTTATACAGTGAAACTTCTTAGGTTTTAAGCACTAGAATAAAAAATCATAGCTATTAAATTTTCATGAGTAACTTAATAATGACGTAATGGTACAGTATAAGCTTGATTTTAACATGAGGGTTTATTAACTCTCTTTTAATTGCTTTATTTTCTGAAACTTAATATTTTTTTATATAATGTTCCGCTCGCGAACTCTTACAACTAAGATAATTAATTTTCTGTTTGCCCTAAACTTATACAGCGGACTACATGAGATATTAGCATAAACATTTCCTAATGGATGTTTCGGTACTTACAGATTTCCATGGCAACGTTTTAACCTTCATCATTGAAATCAATGAGCATTGATAATTTTGACTCACCTGTACAGTTGAGTCACACACGCACACACAGAAATATATGTATAAATATATATGCAGTCCCCACCCCTTTTTAGCCTATAGAACACTAGGCACAACATAGTGTCTCCATCGAAAAAGCACTTACTGGGTGAGGCACATCCACAGTGTGCGTATTGTAAAACTCCTTTCCCAGTAGCACACATTTTGTCATCGTGTTGTTGCCTAAGATCAATGTATATAATTTTTTTTTCAAAAATTATGCCAAATCTTGACAATCATCGGTGAAACGCCACTTCGAGGCTTATTTCCCTTTATTTCGAGGCCTATATTTCGAGGCTCTGTACAGATTTTTATTATGAAATCTGAATTCTGTGATTTTTAAGTTGTATGCTAATTTTTATTTCCAATTTTTAAATTATTAATTTTTAATTAAAAAAAATTTGATTTAGAATTTATCAATTTTCAATTTTGTTTTTAATATTCTTATACTGTAATGATCTTGTATATATTTTCTATTTTAGTATCTCCATTTTTTTTTCCAATTTGCTGCCTCTTTTATGTCATCCTCGAAATTCCTTCCTCCTATGCTGTTTTAATTTATTTTTATCTATTGCATTGTTTTTTTTTTAATTTTGTCTTGTTTGGAGCAGTTTGTCCCTTCAGGAATTAGCGCCACTAAATTCAAGTAAACCAAACAACCAACCATTGAAAAGGGTTGGGCTCCTTATTTCTCTCTGCTTCATACTTAGAAGAATCTCTTCCTTCTTCCTAATTCCATTAAAAATTACCAAATGGCCCCAACTCCCTTCTAGGAGACATGACGTAATAACCACTCGTCTACGAGTGGGTCATTGAAGACTCACTCATGGCCATCTCTTGCTGGGTGAAGATCCTCCACAGTGTGCGTATTGTAAAACACCTTACACAGTCGCACACATTTTGTCATCGTGTTGTTGTCTCAAATCAATGTATATAAAATTCTTTAAAAATTTATCGCCGAATCTTGATACAATCATCGGTGAAACACCACATCCAGGCTTGTTTCTCTTTTTTCGCTGTAAAGGCTTTTATTGTGAAATTGGATTCTGCGATTTTTATTTTTATTTTTTTTTTTGTACTTTAATCTTTATTTTCAATTTTCAATTATTAATTTTCAATTTAACAATTTTTTGACTTTCAATTTCTTAATTTTCAATTTTGTTTTTTAATTTTCTTATACTGTAATTATCTATCTTGTATATATTTGTGATTTCCCTATCTCCGTTTGTTTAATTTTTATGTGCTGTTAACGTTTAATTCATTGTTTCTTTTTTTTCATCCTCAAAATTCCTTTCTCCTGTGTTTATTTTCTTTTTTATCTGTTCCTTTTTTTTTGTCTTGTATGGCGCAGTTTGTCCTTCCAGGAATTAGCGCCACTAAATTCCAACCAACCAACCAACCAACCTTCCTAATTCCATAGATTTTCTAATTTTGTAAAGTCATCCAATTCATTTACTCATAGTTTTTCATTTTGTACCATTTCTGAGTTAGATTTGCGACGGAGAGAGCATGTCATTTGGATTCTTCCCTCTTTCTCTCGTCCGTTTACCCATTGTCAACACATAGTACATTTTTATAACATTAAAAATATTAGGTTGTATCAAAAATTAAGCTCAAATTCTATCCTAAAAAATAAAGTTTTTACTCTAAAAATGAATCAGTCAATGTCTTTTAATTTTTGTCAATTTCTTTTAAATGCTGTCGGGGAATTTTTTTAAATGACTCATATTCATTGATGAAACATTGCTTTTTAAATTTTACTCGTTGTTTTCTCAATACGTGCGCAATTTTTATCTGAAGTTTACTAAAATTACAGACTGTTTGACAAAAAGTAGGAGTAATATATCACTAAATTTTGAAATGAATAACTGTAATATTCGGAGAGATATAGATTATTAAATGAAATAATAATTTTCTGTTTGAACAAAGAGTTATAGTTCAACAACGCCAGCGCGAAACTGACCTAGAGGCGAAACCGAAGTGAGTGACCCCCTTCAACCCCATTGGTCAAGAGGGGTTGCAAACCACGGAGTAGCCATCTTCGGCCAAGGCAACGCTGTTCAGCGACCTTTTTCGGGAGATCTGCAAGCCTCCTCGGAGATAGAGCAAAGAAGGATTGTTGAGCTTAATTTCTTCTGCACCACATCTAACACCAATTTTTTGTAAAACATAGATGCCATGTTGGCAACATCTTTGATCGAGTTTGGTCCCTTTGGCATGATGGCCTAACGAGCATTTTTATTTTCTATTTACACCTTCATTTATATTCAAAATAAACAAAATTCAGGTGAAGGAATTAGTTTTTTTTTCAATTTTCTATTTTCTTACGAGTACTCCACTTATACGTGCAGCTGGCCTAGACACTCAGTCGGTCATCACTTTATAGTGCGTATTCACAAAAGGAGCTTGTTATGGTAAAACAGTTCGATAGTCAACTCTATAGGACAACTTCTATTATAATGTCAACTAAAAAATTTGATATTCATAAAATTGACGCAATGTATTGAGTTGCTTTTTATTAAATGGAATAAAATAAGAACACTCATAATGGATTTTTGGAGAACGAGCAACGTTAAAAACTAACATTACAAAAGATCACATATTTGTATCCTATTGGTAAAAATGTAATAAGTTATTCCCATTAAAAAATAATTTTAGAAATTGAAAATGTGTATTATAGTAACTGTACATTTAAAATTTTTCTTAAAAATAAAAGAAAGAAAAATATTAATTACTTAGAGAAGCTTGAGCAGAAAATAAATTTTGGCAGAAATATAACTTTAAACTACATTTTGCTACTTAAATTAGAAACCTCGTACGAGATTCAAATACTCGCGAAAGTTGAAAGAGAATCAGTAACTATAACCGTAAAAAAGACAGAATCCTTCTCGAAGATTGTTAATTGAGTTTAGAAATTCTGAGGTATGTCATTAACGTAAATCTCGAAAAGCAGAAGACCAAACACAACTTCGAACGTGGAAAACAGTTTAGGAATTGAGTTTATTCAAAAGAGGAAATTAATTTTATATTAGAAAATAGGATTATTTACGAAAGAATTTATTAATTTAATAATATGGAGGAAGAGTTATAATTAATTAATTTATGGCAAAAGCCATCAATCTAAAATTTGTCAAAAGCTATAATTGTGTGGAAAAAGAGGACGGTAATGGAAATTTAATTTTTTCTCCCATTAGTTAATAATTAAGCAACACGGTAGATCCGATAAAAGACGGGGCTTATTTTTCAGACACCCAATTGAGAGGAAATAATTAAGTTATTTTCTTCAAGAAGATCATTAATTTAGTCCCCATTAAGTTTTTTAGCATTTTTGCTAAATGGAGTTAGAAAACGAAACTCCTAACTATCAATCGGGGACTATGTTTTTGAATAGGAATAATATAATTGTATTTTTATATTAGAAGGCTAAGTGTTTGTTCTTCGCCTACTAATATATTTATACTAATGTATAATAACTACTAATATATAATAACTACTGATGTATAATAATAATATTCTTTAACCCTTTGCAGTCTAGCTTATTTTGCGCTATAGCTCTGTTGTAGCAATATTTCAGACAACGAAGTGTAAAGTATTAATAATATTTTTAGAATAGTAGGTTTTTTAGATTTTTGTAATTGTGAGTATTTAAACTCACACTAGAAGTCGTAAATATTACTTTTTGTATTCTTTTAAAGTATTTCTGATATTTAAAAAAAATGATAAATGTCGTGTAGTAGTCGTTTATATTTGAGTATTAACTTAAGATCAAATGTATAGTGGTGATTTTATTTTGATTGCGTTGTGTAAAAGTATTTTTGTACTAAATTTAACCACCGGCTCTGAGAAACTACAGACATAAACATGAATATAAACTAAAAGCTAAATTAACAGCATCCAAAACTAGCTTAGTATAAAAAAGTATATTATAATATATATACATCTATGTACATACAAAACTGATGCTAATTTTCATAAAATAAGCTTTGTCAACATCTTCTAAATTAGTTCTGACAAATTTTTAATACTTAAGAAGTTTTGTAAATAGAGAGAGGACCTAATCTCAATTTCAAAATGTATGTAAAAGGGGGTACCTTTGGAGAGGGAAAATGGTGTGCCCGGAACACTGCTGGTTGATGGGTATCCATGGATCTTTCGTCGGTCTGGCCAGGGGCTTCCTCCTGAGTGTTTGGGGTGCGGCCGTGCTATTTGATGCAGAACCCTTCCTGTCGGACTTGGCTGGACTCTCGAACTCGTTCCGTCGGACTTCTCTCCTCGTCTGGACTATCTACACACCTTCTGTCGGACTCTCCTCTATTCTCGACTATCGAACACCTTCTGTCGGACTCTCCTCTCGTCTCGACTATCGAACACCTTTTTTTGGACTCCCGAACACCTTCTCATTTTTTAGATTTTTCTTATTTTATTAATTTCAACCTTGTCCCCTCTTCCTTTTTATCGTCCAATCGGGATAGTTGTAAGAATATCATTGGTCTGCTTAAGACCGCCTTGAGACCGCCAACGTGAAAAACCTTATCCCCTCTAATTGGGCACTGTCCCTTAGGGACTCATAACTACTCCACAAAGGTACATTCTTATTTAATGTCAAGTACGGAGACGGGATTCTAATTTGGGACTGGAGTCAGAACCCCGTTCGAGACCACCATACAAGACAACAATATCTGTAAAATATAAATTTATGGTCCTCTGTCTTTTTACAAAGATGTGATGAGGTCAGATTTAGATCCCGAGCATTTTACTTCTTGTATGAATGAATCAATTATATTACTGATCTAAATCGCCTCATCACAATAAAGAGAGGAAGTTATAATTGCAATGCAAATTAATGTTATCATAAACAATATTTTCTGCCCCATTAATAGTGGATTGGCAAAAGTTGTTCTTATGAATTAAACGAACCCAGCAAACGACTATGTACGAAACTGGATTGTTGTACGAAAATTATTTGGGATGTAAAAAAGAATAGAAGTATGTAATTATAAGTAATGAGGTTTGGATATACTTATCTGATTGTAATCGAAGAAGATTGATTTTTTTCCTAAAAAGAGTAGAAAAAGTCCTAATACTGGTCCAGAAAAAACAAGAATAGTTTTGCTACAGGTTTTATGATTATTACTTGATTCTCTTATAACGGACAACTTATAAACAATAAAAGTAGAAAAATTATAATTTACTCTGATTACAATCAGAAATACGTTTTACTACTTTTTTTTTATAGAATAACTAGTATGTCTTTGTCCCCAAAATCTTCACTGCGTTAATTTCCACGAGGATAATGCTACAAGCCATACTGCTAAATCTATTAGAATTTTTTTTAGAAAAATATTAGAAAGGAAACGAGAATTAAAGCTATTTCATTTAAACGCATTTATAGTCCCTTAACGTGTCTTTTATGGATCCTATGTATTTGAAATTGTAAAACCAGGTCTTTATAAGCGGCATCAAAAACGATTAGATGGGCTCTCAGAGGTGGCTAGGAAAGGTGGAACAAAATCAACCTCGATGATTTAAAAACTGTTCTTTTATTTTGGAAATCGAGATATAATATGATAGTACAAGAAAAGGAATATCAGATTGAAAATCTGATCAACCTTGATGATTTAAAACTGTTCTGTTATTTTTGAAATCGAGATATAATATGATAGTTCAAGAAAAGGAATATCAGATTGAAAATCTGATCAACGCAATGATTTAAAAACTGTTCTATTATTTTGGAAATTGAGATATAATATGATAGTTCAAGGAAAGGAATATCAGATTGAAAATCTGATCAACAGCAATGATTTAAAAACTGTTCTGTTATTTTGGAAATCGAGATATAATATGATAGTACAAGAAAAGGAATATCAGATTGAAAATCTGATCAACCTTGATGATTTAAAACTGTTCTGTTATTTTGGAAATCGAGATATAATATGATAGTTCAAGAAAAGGAATATCAGATTGAAAATCTGATCAACCGCAATGATTTAAAAACTGTTCTATTATTTTGGAAATTGAGATATAATATGATAGTTCAAGGAAAGGAATATCAGATTGAAAATCTGATCAACAGCAATGATTTAAAAACTGTTCTGTTATTTTGGAAATCGAGATATAATATGATAGTACAAGAAAAGGAATACCAGTTTGAAAATCTGATCAACCTTGATGATTTAAAACTGTTCTGTTATTTTGGAAATCGAGATATAATATGATAGTTCAAGAAAAGGAATATCAGATTGAAAATCTGATCAACCGCAATGATTTAAAAACTGTTCCGTTATTTTGGAAATCGAGATATAATATGATAGTACAAGAAAAGGAATATCAGATTGAAAATCTGATCAACCTTGATGATTTAAAACTGTTCTGTTATTTTGGAAATCGAAATATAATATGATAGTTCAAGAAAAGGAATATCAGATTGAAAATCTGATCAACCGCAATGATTTAAAAACTGTTCTATTATTTTGGAAATTGAGATATAATATGATAGTTCAAGGAAAGGAATATCAGATTGAAAATCTGATCAACAGCAATGATTTAAAAACTGTTCTGTTATTTTGGAAATCGAGATATAATATGATAGTACAAGAAAAGGAACATCAGATTGAAAATCTGATCAACCTTGATGATTTAAAACTGTTCTGTTATTTTGGAAATCGAGATATAATATGATAGTTCAAGAAAAGGAATATCAGATTGAAAATCTGATCAACCGCAATGATTTAAAAACTGTTCTATTATATTGGAAATTGAGATATAATATGATAGTTCAAGGAAAGGAATATCAGATTGAAAATCTGATCAACAGCAATGATTTAAAAACTGTTCTGTTATTTTGGAAATCGAGATATAATATGATAGTACAAGAAAAGGAATATCAGATTGAAAATCTGATCAACCTTGATGATTTAAAACTGTTCTGTTATTTTTGAAATCGAGATATAATATGATAGTTCAAGAAAAGGAATATCAGATTGAAAATCTGATCAACCGCAATGATTTAAAAACTGTTCTATTATTTTGGAAATTGAGATATAATATGATAGTTCAAGGAAAGGAATATCAGATTGAAAATCTGATCAACAGCAATGATTTAAAAACTGTTCTGTTATTTTGGAAATCGAGATATAATATGATAGTACAAGAAAAGGAATATCAGATTGAAAATCTGATCAACCTTGATGATTTAAAACTGTTCTGTTATTTTGGAAATCGAGATATAATATGATAGTTCAAGAAAAGGAATATCAGATTGAAAATCTGATCAACCGCAATGATTTAAAAACTGTTCCGTTATTTTGGAAATCGAGATATAATATGATAGTACAAGAAAAGGAATATCAGATTGAAAATCTGATCAACCTTGATGATTTAAAACTGTTCTGTTATTTTGGAAATCGAGATATAATATGATAGTTCAAGTAAAGGAATATCAGATTGAAAATCTGATCAACCGCAATGATTTAAAAACTGTTCTATTATTTTGGAAATTGAGATATAATATGATAGTTCAAGGAAAGGAATATCAGATTGAAAATCTGATCAACAGCAATGATTTAAAAACTGTTCTGTTATTTTGGAAATCGAGATATAATATGATAGTACAAGAAAAGGAATATCAGATTGAAAATCTGATCAACCTTGATGATTTAAAACTGTTCTGTTATTTTGGAAATCGAGATATAATATGATAGTTCAAGAAAAGGAATATCAGATTGAAAATCTGATCAACAGCAATGATTTAAAAACTGTTCTGTTATTTTGGAAATCGAGATATAATATGATAGTACAAGAAAAGGAATATCAGATTGAAAATCTGATCAACCTTGATGATTTAAAAACTGTTCTGTTATTTTGGAAATCGAGATATAATATGATAGTTAAAGAAAAGGAATATCAGATTGAAAATCTGATCAACCGCAATGATTTAAAAACTGTTCCGTTATTTTGGAAATCGAGATATAATATGATAGTACAAGAAAAGGAATATCAGATTGAAAATCTGATCAACCTTGATGATTTAAAACTGTTCTGTTATTTTGGAAATCGAGATATAATATGATAGTTCAAGAAAAGGAATATCAGATTGAAAATCTGATCAACCGCAATGATTTAAAAACTGTTCTATTATATTGGAAATTGAGATATAATATGATAGTTCAAGGAAAGGAATATCAGATTGAAAATCTGATCAACAGCAATGATTTAAAAACTGTTCTGTTATTTTGGAAATCGAGATATAATATGATAGTACAAGAAAAGGAATATCAGATTGAAAATCTGATCAACCTTGATGATTTAAAACTGTTCTGTTATTTTGGAAATCGAGATATAATATGATAGTTCAAGAAAAGGAATATCAGATTGAAAATCTGATCAACCGCAATGATTTAAAAACTGTTCTATTATTTTGGAAATTGAGATATAATATGATAGTTCAAGGAAAGGAATATCAGATTGAAAATCTGATCAACAGCAATGATTTAAAAACTGTTCTGTTATTTTGGAAATCGAGATATAATATGATAGTACAAGAAAAGGAATATCAGATTGAAAATCTGATCAACCTTGATGATTTAAAACTGTTCTGTTATTTTGGAAATCGAGATATAATATGATAGTTCAAGAAAAGGAATATCAGATTGAAAATCTGATCAACCGCAATGATTTAAAAACTGTTCCGTTATTTTGGAAATCGAGATATAATATGATAGTACAAGAAAAGGAATATCAGATTGAAAATCTGATCAACCTTGATGATTTAAAACTGTTCTGTTATTTTAGAAATCGAGATATAATAGGGTAGTTCAAGAAAAGGAATATCAGATTCAACACACTGGGAAACTAAATTCTTATATATATATATATATATATATATATATATATATATATATATATATATATATATATATATATATATATCTGTGTTTGTGTGTGTGTGTGTGTGTCTTTATAAAATTGTGTGAAGGAGTGATCATTTAAGGTATCTCAAGTTTTTTAAATTCTCAAAATTTTAAAGTTTTTACACTCATGTTAACTCGAGCGCGCTAAACTGGCCAAACTGTGCACACTCGAGATAATTCGAGCGGCGTTGTACTTTATGTTGCTATAATTTTTCACACTCGAAAACAATCGAGAATTGACAATAACAATGTGAAAGCAAAAAAAAAATCATTTTATTGATATTTATCATTTACGTGGGACTTTAAGCTCTAACACTTATTCAAGTATAAAATATACATTTTTTTTCTACTTATCACTTAGACTTATCTCTTTCTTTTGAGCCACTTTCCGACAACGTTTTCATATTCAGATTCTGATTCGCTCATTTTTCAATATATATTTTACTAAAATATAATGTAAAATAAAATATAATTGTTAACTATTTTATTACTAAACTCTAACTGTAAAGACATTTTTGACTCGAGGCGTCACTTTATATACTTTATTCTTGAGATATGAAACATAAGGGTTTCATATTTGATACCTACGCATCAAGGGATGACACATCATACTATCAATTGGTAGATGATTGACAATAATAATAATATTTTAAAAATTAGAAATCATACCAATTGTATAAATATCCAATATACTCAAATTTTGATTATTTTTCTAATTTTATAAATTTTTTGGCAAGAAAACGTTCAAAATTGTGTTTTTTACATTGAAGAAATTTGATTTTGTTTGGTTGACCTTTGTCAAAAACACTGTGCATTAAGGGGTTACAGAAGTAATAGAAATGTTTCAGTTGACAAAATTTTAGATTTTTGAGAGTTCAATGAAATTATATATTTCGATTTTCTCTGAACATATTTTTACTTCTTCCACTGGGATATCTGTGTATAAAAAATGGTTAGCCGTAGAATTGTGAAATTTCATTTGTGTGGCATTTAGTTGTGTCCTTCCCTTTTAGACTATGATCTGCACTGTATATTGTAAATCTCAATGTAAGTTATATTAACTCTACCAGAGAAGAATACGTAAGACCTGCAACAGTACAATAGAAAAATAGCAAAGTAATCACTTGTAAACGAAACAATACAGTTTAATTTCTGTTTACCGCAAAAATGTGTTATTATGATTTATACAGCAAGTAAATAAAATATCATTCATTTTATTAAGTAAAATTCTTTTATATTAAAAATTAAGGCTATATTCGGTTACTTTAAGTCTCAACGTAATTTATATATAAATAATTTATTTATGGATTTCAAATTGTGTGCTTTATAAAAATATCGTAATGTTATGGATACTAAAAAAAACATTAGTCATAGTATGACGGGTGCATATATATATATATATATATATATATATATATATATATATATATATATATATATATATATATATATATATATATTATATAATATATATATATAAATATATATATATATATATATATTTATATATATATATATATTTATATATATATATATATATATATATATATATATATATATTATAATATATATATATTATATATTTATATACCTGTATATATCCCGAAACAATATTATATATATATATATATATCAGACATATATACATATATATATGATAGATATATATAAAGATATAAGTTGTATATATATACGTTATATATCATATATATACATACATATATACATATATATATATATATATATATATATATATATATATATATATATATATATATATACATATATATATACATATATATATATATATATATATATATATATATATATATATATATATATATATATATATATATATACACACATATACATATATATATATATATATATATATATATATATATATATATATATATTATTAATATATTTCTTTATTCAAAATAACCTCATTGCATTCCGTAATATAAGGAAAATGTTTTTTCTGAAATACATTATTATCTGGTGCATTATTGTAATGATATTCACTGAAAGAATAAATTTATTTAAGAACGGCAACCCAGGAACGAATTATTTCTATAATTTAACCAAAAAACTCTGATTTCATTCTGAATATTATTTTTCGGGTATTTACTATATGCGTAATAAGTGTTTTGATTGGTTTTATAGTATGAAATATAATTTAAGAAATAAAGTGGAATCTTCCAAACTTTTAAGTTATTCACTTAGCAGTTACTTCCGATATAAATGATAATGTTAAATTAATTTTTATTATAAGGTCGAAAGAGAAAGCTAAAATATTTCTTGCATTTACTGATTCAATGCCAATCCTAGGTTTATTCCCTATCTAATCTTCAATATTAATAAAAGTGTAAATTTTCAAGCTCTTAAGTTTGAACTAACATATAAATTTCAACAATCATATAAATAAAATCATAAAATTAAATTTTATCACAGCATTTCTTACTGGATATTGAATTAGTACAGTTTTGAAAATATTATCCCCATTATCGGACCATTCTGAGGTATTATATTAGTCATTTGAAGAAGAATAATATAAAATATTTCTGATTTCTTACATGAAAGGTGTATCTTCCAGTCAAGTAATCTAATAATTTTATCTCAACAGATGGCGCTGCGTATGCGTTTTAGAAGTTGAAGAATTGTACCTGTATTTGCTCTATTGTCAGTCCTTTGTTACGTTGTTGAACTGTTACGTTGAACAAAAAACTTAGAAAACCGAAAACGTGGCTCGCACTGGATTACTCCAAACTAATAAGCGAATACCCCGATTTATAATACTGTGGCCCCACGTTGGGAGCCACAATATTATGAATATATACACAGCGCCATCTATTGAGATAAAATTATTAGATTACTTGGCTGGAAGATACAACAAAAGGCTCTGTAATTTTTGAAATTCAAAAACAGAGGATAACTTAACTCATTATAAAACTACTTTTCACAAATAAAAAGCTATTTTTATTTTACTTATTTAATTTTTTTTTAAAGTTGGTTACCTAAATAATCTCAGGTCTTAAAAATATAAGATATTTTTTAAAAATAGTTTAAAATGTAACTTGTGTTCATTCGTAGATTCTCCAATTCTAATAAACCTGAAAGCTTTTATACGAAAATATTATTGCTTAAGTTTATTTCACAAACACTTTTTTTTAGATAAATCTTCTTATCCTTATAAATATAGTTTTGTTGTCATGCTTTTAAGTCTTTTGAGATTCAGTATTTCTTAAATATATTCATGCTAAATATTCTAAAAATTAACAGTATCGTAAAATGAATTATTATAATCTATTTAAGATTTTTTTCGCCAACGCAGCGTAAAATAACGACAAAAATATTAGAAAAATCTAATTTAAAATTTTGAAATCCTTTTTCGTTTAAGTGGGCTTTTAAAGTGGTTTTAAATTCTTTGTGAATATTCTTTTCCACCCACTCTCTTAAACTTCCTCCCACGTGTTTTTTCTAGATAACTGGTTAACTGTATTGTCTAGTGTTAAGACCTTTGAATGAAACCGAGATATTTTAAGAAATAATTCTTTCCTTTTTCAACTAATGTCGATTACAGGGTTAGTAAATACATTTTTTTTTGTTTACTACTCTTTGATATACCAGAAAATATTTTTTCTCTCTATTTATATGGAAAATATATTTAAATTTATAAAAATAACATTTAAATTAATACATATTAACACTCTAAATATATATCTCAAATTAAAAGTTCTATCTAAAAATAAAGATTTGAAATTAATTCCAAAAATTCAATTAATATATTCATTAGTCTAATATTTGTATTCATTCACCAAATTCCAATTTCTAATCAATGACATAACTTTTTATTAATCCTTAGGGTATTTTTCTGTAACTTTAAGCGCCATATTTAGTATTTCTTATTTTCGACACAGTAAAGAGTCATCTGTTTCTGAAAGCATAAATTTATAATCTATTTCTAAGGAAAAATTGTTTAAAATAGCAGAGCAATATCTATACTTACCATTTAGATAGAATTTTACAAATACAGAAGTCTATTAAAATCTATTATATCTATTATTTTCACACACTCACACATATATGTATACATACATATATGTCTATATCTGCATCTATCTATCTATCTATCTATCTATATATATATATATATATATATATATATATATGCGTGTGTGTGTGTGTGTATGTGTGTGTGTATATATTAAATATGTAATTTTTGTAAAATTGAATTTTAACTTTAAAAATTTAAAAAGGAATGCTTATATTTTTAAAATATCGTTATTTATAAGTATATGACTCTGAACAACGATTGAGGAGGTAAAGCCTGGTTAAGGATTTCCCTATTGGCTATATACATACATATATATATATATGTGTGTGTGTATGTACACATGTATAGAGAGATATGTACACACACATATATATATATATATATATATATATATACATACAACATTTATGTATGTATATATGTATATATATATATATATATATATATATATATATATATATATATATATATATATATATATATATCTATATATATATATATATATATATATATATATATATATATATATATATATATATATATATATATATATATATATATATATATATATATGTACATATATATATATATATATATATATATATATATATATAAATTTTCATTGTTTCGTCGATGACACGTGTAGAGTGTTTTCACAGTTCTATGTCCACGTGCCAACTGATCTTATCTGTTTGCAAACTCATCAAATACTTCCAAAATGCTTCCGCCTGACTGGAATATCCTAAAAGCTTACGCGAGCGTGGCTCTTTTTCATTTATTTTATTATTATAAAAGAGTTCCTCTTTTAAAATCGCTTAGAACTGACATAATTTCCAACTATCCCTTTTTTAGACCTGACACATATATACATATATGCATATACACTATCCATTATGTAAGTCAGTACATTAGAGAATATTTAATTAAAACTATTTTTTTAAATATATTGTCTTTAATGTACTAAAAGTTTCTTTAAACCTATTGTAATCAAAGGCATACACCATGAAATTATGATACATCTTCTTAAAATGCATTTCTCACTAAGTTATTTGTGCTAACACATACTTTAAAAAACAACGTAAATTCAAACTATAATGTAATAACATAAAATCTGAATGAAATAGTTAACATATTGCGAAAATAATTTATATCCCAATTTATTCTGTCAGAAACCTTTAGGAAACAAAATAACTAAAATTAAAACGAGAATCATAAACTATTTCTTCCATACTTTTCTTTTCATTCGAGTGCAGTTTCACGTATCGGCGAGTGCTTTCTAAGTAGGAGGTCTGTATCTTCCTCCTTTGTTATTAAAGATGCTTTATAACAAAAGAACACATATGTTTAAACTTATATAACAAAATTTTCTATTATAAGAAATGACTCAAGTGAATAATAGAAGTATTGTACTCTTACGATATTGTATTTTTTGTGTTACATTATCATCATCACTTTTGTCAGGTTTTAAAAATATGATAGCGATATAGAATAAGTCAAGAAATGTAAAAAAGCTGCAGGAAAAAATCGGCATAAATAATACAATCAGCTTGAAATTTCTAAAGCCAATAAAATTCAACTGAAGACTACGAGTTTTATTTTTTAATGTGAGCTATAAATTTATTTTTTATACCGTTGAATGATAAATTATTTTATATCATGGTGTTGTCTAGTAGAAATACACTTTGGAATTAAAAAAGCTGTGCAGTTACAATAATAAGCTCTATTTTTTTTGTACATGAGACTTATTTATTTTCCTAGAGAAAATTTTTTCATAAATTAAAATATGCAATAAAAACTTTTCTAACTCTAATAATTCTTGGAAATTTCGCTTTTAGATTCTTGGATAGACATAAACTTCCATTTATATGAAAAATACACATATTTGTAATAAGACTGCGGTTTTCGAAGAGTAGACATTCATATTATAACACTTTCTCATATAGTTGTACAGTAAGACGATAGCCGAATGGTAAGCACTTCTCTTAGGTAAAAGAGTCCGCGAGTTCGAATCCCAATGCTGACATGGATGTTCGTAGCCATTCGGAATCTGCTTTAAATAGTATGTCTCGGTCCCATTTATCAGGCTTACCAAAAAAGTAGATCGTAGCTCTCCAAACGAAATCATTTAATTGTACATGCACGAACGCAGAGACACATTCACACAAACGCACACATACACATATATATATAAATAATGTATAAAAAAATTCAGACTTATGTTCTTAAAAGTTTACTGTCCATATATAATTTACAACGGGCTATTACTTGGCAAGTGTTCATAGCGAAAACTAAAACAAAATCCAACAAAAGTAGTTAAGGGCTAGGGTTAAAAAAATTAACCAGTTATTAGAAAAATATGTTTAAAGACAAACTTCGAGGTGTCTGAACACTTCTTGGACGAAATCAATAGAGTAAGTGTTATTATTTCAATGTTAGTTCACATAGTGAGACTCGAGTTTGAAAGGCGAGGAAATCATGCTCGTCTCAAGTCTGAAAGCAGAAATTGCTGATTTGACGACAATGATCTTATCTGTTTGTTAACTCATCAAATACTTCCAAAATTCTTCCACCTGACCGGAATATCCTAAAAGCTTACGCGAGCTTGGCTCTTTTTCATTTATTTTATTATTATAAAAGAGTTCCCCTTTTAAAATCGCTTAGAACTCACGTAATTTCCAACTATCCCTTTTTTAGACCGGACATATATATACATTATATACATATATACATATACACTATCCATTATGTAAGTCAGTACATTAGAGAATAATTAACTAAAACTACCTTTTAAAATATTTTGTCTTTAATGTACTAAAATTTTCTTTAAGAGTATTGTAATCAAAGGCGTACACCATGAATTTATGATACATCTTCTTAAAATGCATTTCTTATTCTTTTAAACTAAGTTATTTGTGCCAACACATACTTTAAAAAACAAAATGTAATTTCAAAGTATAATGTAATAACACAAAATTTGAATGAAATAGTTAATATATTGAAAAAATAAATTATATCCCAATTTATTCTGTCAGAAACCTTTAGGAAACAAAATAACTAAAATTAAAACGAGAATCATAAACTATTTCTTCCATACTTTTCTTTTAATTCGAGTGCAGTTTCACGTATCGGAGAATGCTTTCTAAGTAGGAGGTCTGTATCTTCCTCCTTTGTTATTAAAGATGCTTTATAACAAAAGAACACATATGTTTAAACTTATACAACAAAATTTTCTATTATAAGAAATGACTCAAGTGAATAATAGAAGCATTGTAATCTTACGATATTTTATTTTTTACGTTATATTATCATCATCACTTTTGTCAGGTTTTAAAAATATGATAGTAATATAGAATAAGTCAAAAAATGTAAAAAAAGCTGCAAGAAAAAATCGGCATAAGTAATACAATCATCTTGAAATTTTTAAAGCCAATAAAATTCAACTGAAAACTGGGGATTTTATTTTTTAATGTTGGGAATAAATTTATTTTTTATGCCGCTGAATGATAAATTATAGTATTTTATATCATGGTGTTGTCTAGTAGAAATGCTCTTCAGAATTAAAAAAGCTATGCAGTTACAATAATAAGCTCTATGTTTTTGTACTTGAGACTTATTTATTTTCCTACAGAATATTTTTTATGAATTAAAATATGCAATAAAATCTTTTCTAACTCTCATAGTTCTTTCAAATACCTCTGTTGGATGCTTGGATAGACAAAAGTTTCCATTTATATGTAAAATACACATATTTGTAATAAGATTGCGTTTTACGGAGAGTAGACACTCGTATTAAAAACTTTTCTTATGTAGTTGTACACTAGGACGGTAGCCGAATGGTAGGCACTTCTTCTTAACTTTATACTTGTTTTCTATTTTTGTTTCCACCACACACTGATTAACATTTTTGCTAATAAAACTGTCAGTGTAGTTTCTTCAATTTAACCATCACTTTCTAATTGTTTTTTCTTCTATTCCATGAAGAAGACCTCATGGCATGCTAATTTGTTTTGTAAATTGTTCACAACCAGTTTAATATATAAAGGCAAGTCGCTTGTTATGGTGGGTGGTGTTATTATTTTGACGATTAGAGAGCTGTGTCTCGTTTCACAATATGTCCTATGCTTAATGAAGATGTCTGTTTATTTATTATGTTATAATTAATATTTTTAAGAAGTATTTCTTTAATTCAGTGATTATATTTTTAAAATAAAGTCTGTTAGCTTTGCATGTGGATTGATCCTCAATTATTTTGTAAGGTTATTTTTATCGATGAGTTGGGATAGTTCAAAAGAAACCTTGAATGATGTCAAGAAGCTTTCACGTTATAAAATGTTTACACATCTCTTAGGTAAAAGAGTCCGTGATTTTGAATCCAGCTGCTGGCATGGATGTTCGTAGCCGTTCGGAATAAGCTTTAAGCAGTATGTCCTGGTTCCATTTGCCCTCGTGTAGCAAAAAGTAAACCGTAGCTCTCCAAACCAAATCATTTAATTGTACGTGAAAGCACGTAGACACACACACGTGCACACGCACACATACAGGCACATAAATACATATATAGATAATGTATGAAAAATTTCAGACATACTTCTTGGAAGTTTACTGCCCATATATGATTTACCAGGGGCTTTTACTCGCCAAGTGTTCATAGCAAAACTTTAAAAAAAGAAAAAAAAAAAAGAGAGACAGTCAAGGTCTAGGATTAAAAAATATCCAGATATTAGAAAAATTGATAAATATGTTTAAAGACAAACACCGGGGTGTCTAAATACGTCAGTCTTGAACCAAATCGATAGAGTAAGTGTTATTATTTCAATGTTAGTTCACATAGGGAGACAAGGAAGGCAAGGAAATCAGGCTCGTGTCAGCAGTCTGAAAGTAGAAATTGCTGATTTGCCGACAATGTGCTAGGCTATCGGGCTCGGGGATATATTTAGAATTGGAAAGTTCTCTTGAGATCGCTTCATTGAAAACAAGTAAAATATGCATGTCATTAATTTAAACAAATCGAAGTGTTTATTAAAAAAATTATGAAACTATCAGCATCATATTGCCTAGAGCTGAGATAAAAGTGAAGTCCTTATCTAGTTGTTGAAATTAAATGTTCGAATATCATTGATAAATTAATTTTAAATTTTAAAAAACTTCTGTATGTCGCTTATACACTGAAAGGCCAAAACCTCCTAATCACCACTTTTGGTTCGTTGGTGCTAGAAATAAATTTATTACAATTACTTTTAGAGATTGTTTGAAATACTCTTCAACAAAATTCTACTATCTCTTTAAATGTTCCTAATATATACCTGGACCTTTTATAATAAGTTGCCCAGTAGTATTGGTAACAAAAGTCAATAATAAGTAAAGTAAAGTAGAAATTATATTTCATGCATGCACAGTAAGAAAGTAATTATTTACCTGCTTTTACCTTGTCGTCAGTGCAATTTTTGTAACTCAATTTGTACCATTATATTCCTCTTGCAAAACGTCTTTTTCTTTCTTTTTTTTAAGGTTTAGTAACATAGTAATTTAGTCAGTTTTAGGATGACGGAAACTTTGGAAATTATGTAAAGGAAATCTTCTAAAAGAACTTGTAATTTTTCAAAGAAACTTTTGTATCTTTAATATATGACCCCCGTTTCCAAAAATTCATATAAACATTGCTAAAAGTCGTATGCAAATATCTCTAGCTATTTATGATATAAAGATTTTTTTTTCTTTTTCATATTTGTATGTTTTCCTAAATCACATGTTGGCGAAACTTCATTGGAAAGTACTAGATATTAAGAATTTTTTTTTTATATGGTCAAAGCTAGAGAACGAATCCCCAACTATTTGTTCAAACATTTAAAAAAAATTCTTAAACCACAACATCTAAATATTTTGACTCTTCAGCGTATTTTGAACATGGGGCCGTGAATAATTTTGATCTATAATTGAATTCTGACTAAAACTCAATACATACGTATTTTCCCCAAAACTGTGGTACAGATTTTACCATGCGTTGCGGCTTTCGCGTTGGATGTCTGACTCATTCACATTTGAAAACTTGTGCTGGTGAACATTGTCCCTGAATTTCCCCATCCTTTTTCTTCGTGAATTCCAGTTTTAGCATATTAACAAACTAATTCATTAATTCACATGATTCATTCACCTGAATTTATATTTTATGTCACGTGGTGAAATGAAGTGAGTTAAGAAAAGAAATGTAAGTGACGTGGTATGTTCTATAAAAGGGGAGTAGTGTAAATGTTGATATGCTTTTGAGTTGAATTAAAATTGTTGTTTCAATAATCCCAGTGGGATTTATTGAGTACTTGTTCTAATATTGACGACCTTCAAGCATCTGGTATGTACAAAGCCCTTATTTTAGGAACCCTATTTTAGAGGTTTTTTTTTATACGTATTTTCAACATCGTGTGTTATCAGTTCTCTCATATAATGTTAAACAGTAACAGATTATACATTTCTTAAACATCAATAGAGTGATTTGTCGCAACGTCACGAACTACTATAATGCCCTTCCCATTCATTTTCATGTTTACAATAGCCAATAGACAAACAATGAACTGCCCTTCCGTTTGAAACTAAAGCCTGAATTGTCATAAGTTGAGATGTGCCCTACTGCATAAAATCACTTTATTAACCACAAATGATGAATAAGAAAAAATTGTCTCAGAATTAAACAATTCATATTTCAAAATATTAGACCTTAGCGTTCCCAACCAAATCAAACCAAACTTCAGAATTATAAAAAGTCTTAAACAAAACATATTTTCATCTTATTTCAAAACTCACATTTAAGTTTAACTACATATTAGCTTCTGAAAATTTCAGTCCTTCAAAAAACAAGGTTTTTATAAAATTACAATATTTACAAACCATTCACTACTCACATTACTAATTAAGCAAATAAGCAAATTAATTTTGAAAAAGCTAGGATTATGGAAATTTTTTCAAATTTTATCTTAAATTTTTAAGAAAAAAAAATATTTGGTCTAAAAATTACAAAAAATTGAAAAGAATATTTCAATTTAATTTTAAAGTGCCATCAAAATCACACACACAGATCGAATTTCATTCCAAACTTTCAGGATTGCAAGAGTCTCTAGAAACCACATTCAAAATATACTAATTGGCAGGGCTGTAATTAGGGGAAGGGATTTGGGTTACTGTTCCCCCCCCTCCGAATTTTTGAAAGATCATTTTGTAGACAATGTCCCACGTCTGTATGTGTGTGCTATCTGCCTAGCTGTTCATGAACATGGACAGTTATTCTCTTAGATAAGATTGTCTTGCTGAGCCGGGAAATAGAGTGAAAGGGAAATACAGTGTATTTCCCTTTCATCAATTGAAGTACCATTCACATTTATCAATTGAAGTATCATACCATGTCTTTCTCCCTTGGTTCCACTCCGAAAATAATTTCTGGCTACGGCCTTGCTAATGGGTTTAAATTGCTCTAAACAAGAATGAGTGTTTATATCATTAGGTTCCAAAAAAGAAGGGAATGAATTTAAAATACCTACAGATTTTGTTTCACCCTTAAATTTTCTGTACTTCCAATTCGAGTTCATATGATAATGAATTAGAAATAATAATTTTATATCAATATAATTTTAAATACTTATTTTACATATCTACTCCTAATAATTATTTATAATTATAATTATTAAAAAAATCATAGTTATTATCATCAGCCTGAACACAAAGTAATTGTATCCTCGTCAACACCATCATTATTATAGTATCGATGAGCCTGGGTACAATGCTTATATGTAAAAATATGGAATAAGGGTGATAAGATTCTTAGACGTCTTGGTTTTATCAGATCTTTCAACGTATAGGATTTTTTAAGAAAATGTTTGTCGTAATCGATTAGTCGAACTAACAGCAATAAACTTCGAAAGTCTTTGAAAAAAAAAATAGAAGATAATTCTCACAATAGACTACAGAAAACCAGTTTTTTGTTTCTTACAAAGCTAAGAAAACGGTGGAAAAAAAACACCGCTTCACATCATAAAGATTATCATCTATCTGGTGGCGCCATCTATCATTGACAGGAATGTTGAGAAATATTTACTCTTTATTTAGAAACGTATTGATTTTTGTATACTCTCATATGAAAGAGAAAAAGAACTGGACTGATCAGTAGACATAGTTTTACTGAGATTTATACAAGCAATAAATCGTATGAAACTAGTTTAAAAATTGCATTAATCTCTTTAATGTAAAATATAACAATTTTATAAAACGTTTAAATTTTATGAGGGAAGAAATAAAAAGCAGAAATACATAAATTAAAATTAGTGCTAAATTTTAATCTGTAAATGAATTTTTAGTTTATCAAAATTTTATCTAAACATAGAATATTTATGTGTTGCTTGAGAATTGTGAGTAAATTAAAAACACTTTTAATATTTTATTAGATGTATAAGATCTTTATAACAAATAGAAATATGAATATGAAATCTAGAAATAGTACAATTATTTTTTATAAAATTAATAACATGAATGTAATTTTTAAAAAGCAATGCAAAAGAACTAAGATCATCATTGCTATTTAACATCTAATGTTAATTATAAAATATTAAATATTTAATAATTTTGGTATTACTTCTAATATAACGTTAAAAAATTTAATTATTTTAATATAATAATTTATTAATGCATGAAAAAATAATTTAATAAAGAAAAATATACATAAAACTGATATAAACCTAAGAATAACTGATATATATTCACCTTGTTTATTGTGAAATATATTATATACAAGCCTGTTTCATACAGCCTAAGTAAGTTTTTGTCCTAGTATAACAATTATTTAAAAATAATTAATAATCCTGTTACACATTTTTTTGAAAATTTAATTCACGTAATTAATCATCTTAAAATTTCTGTAAAAATCAAATTTCACAATATATATTAACCATAAATATGAAATGTTTAGTAATTTTGGAGTTGCTTAGTTGCTTCCTAATACAACATTTCCATAATTTATTTGATGTTGTATAATAATAATTTATTATTACATGATGAAATAATTTAGTAAAATAAAACTTCATAAAAAAATAAAAAATTAAAAATAACTTAAATTAAAAATATGCATCATTAATAATTTAAACAGAATCTATTTGATTGGATACTGATATTTTACAGACTATAAAGAACTTATTCAGTAATATTCAATAATATTCAATATTGAATTCAGTAAAATTCAATAGAAGAGAAATTAATAATAATTTATTATTACATGATAAAATAATTTAGTACAAACATATATGAAGTACATAAACTAATAAAGCCTAAAAATAACTTAAATCAAAAATATGCATTATTAATAATTTAAATAGAATCTATTTGATTGGATGCTGATATTTTGCAGAGTAAAAACAACCTATTTAGTAATAATAGAAGAGAAATTAATAATAATTTATTATTACATAATAAAATAATTTAGTAAAAACATACATAAAGTACATAAACTAATAAAAAACTAAAAGTAACTTAAATTAAAAATATGCATCATTAATAATTTAAATGGAATCTGTTTGAATGAATACTGATAATTTGCAGACTAAAAACAATATATTTAGTAATAATAGAAGAGAAATTAAAAATAATTTATTATTACATGATAAAATAATTTAGTAAAAAAAAACTTCATAAACTAATAAAAAACTAAAAATAACTTAAATTAAAAATATGCATAATTAATAATTTAAATAGAATCTATTTGATTGGATACTGATATTTTACAGACTAAAAACAATCTATTTAGTAATAATAGAAGAGAAATTAATAATAATTTATTATTACATGATAAAATAATTTAGTAAAAACATATATAAATTACATAAACTAATAAAAAACTAAAAATAAATTAAAAATATGCATCATTAATAATTTAAATAGAATCTATTTGATTGGATACTGATATTTTGCAGACTAAAAACAATCTATTTAGTAATAATAGAAAAAAAATTAATAATAATTTATTATTACAGGATAAAATAATATAGTAAAAAAACTTCATAAACTAATAAAAAACTAAAAATAATTTAAATTAAAAATATGCATAATTAAGATTAAATAGAATCTGTTTGATTGGAAACTGATATTTTACATACTAAAAACAATCTATTTAGTAATAATAAAATATGAATTAATAATAATTTATTATTATATGATAAAATAATGTAGTAAAAAATTTCATAAACTAATAAAAAGCTAAAAATAACTTAAATTAAAAATATGTATCATTAATAATTTAAATGGAATCTATTTGATTGGACACTGATATTTTACAGACTAAAAACAATCTATTTAGTAAAATAGAAAAGAAATTTTTATTTCATTTACATAATCAACTATCTTACAATTTCTTTATATGTTCCACAAACATTTAAATTCATATGTATGTTGTAAAAATTAAATCTCTTAATTAATTATTCTATTATGTATCTTTAGTACTTTAAACAAAAATCATTTCATTGTGTTCATTTAATACATACAACATTTCTGATCCAAAAGTAGGTTTTCTGCTAGTAATATATATCCTTGACAAGGATAAGATATTACCGCATTAAGAATGAAGACACGAGATTCATTCTGGTGCTCATTAGCTAGTAGGATAATGGCTTCTCTATGAAATTTCTCATAGTTACCAAATCTAAGAATCACACTAAATCATTAGAAATGTATTATTAAATAGCCATTAACTAGTCTAGGTAATAGGTCAAATTTTATGGGGTTAAAATTATTTACCTTCCCGAATCAATATCTGGAATAGAATGCGTAGAGTTGAGAAATTTATCGAGATCTATAGATTTTAGAAGGATTTAAGACAGTCTTAATTCCTTAGCAAAACCATGAAAATGTACATATATTAATGACCATACATATATAAACCATACCAATATCTGGTTCCAGATATACCAATATCTGGAACAGAATGTGTAGAGTTGAGAAATTTATCGAGATCTATAGAGTTTAGAAGAATTTAAGATAGTATTAATTCCTTAGCAAAACCATGGAAATGTACATATATTAATGACACTTTAGCTTGTTAGGACAAGATACAACATGCAACTACTTGGAAAAACCATATAATTTATCTAAATTTCCATTTATAATAGTTTTAGTAAAATCTTAAAGCGATATAATTGGTTAAATGTTTTATAATACTTTATTCGAGACAATTTTTTTTAATTAAATTTTTAAAGAAATATAAAAATACCGTTTCTATTCTTTTTATTACAACATAACTCAATTTTTTTTTTAAATTCAAGAAAAAATTAAGAATGTCTGAAAAGTATTTATAATACACACACACACATATATATATATATATATATATATATATATATATATAATATATATATATATATATATATATATATATATATATATAATAAATAATTACTCGTCTATCATGAAAAAACAAACAATCCGATAACTATACTCACTGTTTAATTAACGCACTTTACTGTATATTGACAAGGTAAAAAACTGAAAAAGATGATTTCTTGTAGAAAACTATGAACTCTATGCTTAGTTGGTTGTATTCAAAGGTATTTTATGCCAAATTAAACCCCAGCAGCATACCTTATATACTCGTATGAACAGCACTTCTTTTCTTCAAACTTAATGGCAAAAACTGAAGAGGCACGCTGTACAAAGAATAATATTTACTATTCTTGCAATTACTGGCTATATGCATGAATAAGGACAGGTATTAAATAATGAAAATGAAAAGGTAAAAACATTACACAATACAAGTATCGTTGAATCTATATTTCATTACCACTGGATTCCTATTGCACGCCTAGAAATACATATAATTAACTTTGATCACGAATGTTCTACTCGAAGCGTAATTCCTATATTTTGTTACATATTGAACTTCTTACAAAGTAAATGAATGTTAATGTATAACTAGGTTTTATCGCTATCTTTCGCGTACGGTGTCACATGTCCAGTTTTTAGAGAATGAAGAGGAGGAAGGTTTATGGTAGCCCCATACCCCCCCCCCTTTCCCGAATGACAAACAACCGACAAAAAGCTTGATGGACGTCGTTAAGACTGGAGTCAATTAGAATGGTAATGAAAGAGCGTTGGGGCTTGATTCATTGGGTCCGATTAACAAGTGATTTATAATCTGAAAACTTACTTGCAAGTTAAATGTTACGTGAATGTTACATATGTGACATGATTTTTTGCTTTTTTTTCTTGTAAATTACAAGATTGACTTTATGCAGGAGTAAATACAATAAACACGATAACACTTATTTTTTACTATCCCGCTTAACTTCAGGGATTAATTATCTCTTTATGTTTAATAATTTATCACAGGGAATTTATTACTTCACAAACCTAGCTAGATTCACTGAATGGGATATTTTACTAACCTAATATGAAATAACATAACATAATCGAAGAAACAACATGGTAAAAGCTCCAATTAAACATCATGGTAAAAGTCGAGAATGAGAAATAGTTCTCCAAACAACCATTCCAATACTATCCTTCTGTTTTCTGGTTGAAGCTCGGACTGAAAGTATTATTTTTTCTGTCATAAAAGGGAAAAGTAAAATCTATGAGTAATTGAAAGAAGGTTGCTGTAGTTGTTTCCAATGCCGCTTAGACGAGCCAATCTTGTGGGCCGGAAGCTATTCGACTCACTGTGAAAGAACGCATCTTTTGGTTTGAAGAGCAGCTCTTGAAAGAATAAAGGGACTTTTTTCTGAAAGTGAATCCTTGTAATTTGGAAGTAAAGACCAAGCAAAAGTTTACCCAGGCTTTTACTGCCACCTTTAGAGGTATCGCAAGAACTTGGAGACATTGTGATTGCGAATCCATTTTACGTGAATACCTGCCGATAGTGTACATGACGTTCTTTGGCCTGCTGGTACCTTGAACTTACAACCCTTCGGTTGAGTTGATACCTCTGCTGAGCTACCGCTGCTCACAACAAAAGGAGAATTTAATTTAAAACTTTAGACAAGTTGATTTTTTGAGTGCATAATATTTTCTTATGTCCTAGAAGTCGAAGTTAGTGTTAGTACCTGTCACTTAAAAGAACAGATCGATTACAAAAAGCCATTTTTGAAGGTATTTTGGTAGTCAGACAGTACTTTGAACGGCTGTTATCACTTTATGTAAATGGGTTCACTTCTTTTAAACTCGTTCTAATTTCTATTTGCCTATACCAGGCCATCAAATGGTTAGTCCGTGGAAGGACATAACTTCCTCAGGGTTGTAGCCAAAGAAGTAGAGGGGTGTACGAACTTGAGCCCCCCCACTCTGTTTCAAAAATTGAGTTTAAAGTATTGCGTTTAAACATCGAAAATAAAATTGATTTTCAAATGTAATTTTCTTAAAATTGTATATTTAACTATAATTTAGCTTTTTTTTACACTTGATAATTTTTGGTCTATACACTTCATAGGCCAAATATCTTTAATACAAATGTCTCTTTGTAGAAATTTATAGTCTTGGCTGAATACCTTAAAACAATACTGTCCAGTTTATATATATCAAAACAAATTTTCCTCAGAAATACTCTCAGATATTAGTTCTATGTATAATGATTATTTGCATCTGAATTTTAGATGATTACTGTCTCTAATTTTTATCATATAAACTTAGTCAAACACAGTCGTTGTCATATAAAAATTTCAATTTTTAAAATTTTTATCCACTTTTTTAATATTTAATATTTTGCTTCAAATTGTTTTATATATTTACAGGAATGTTACTTTTACATGTATGTGATTTAAACTTTGTATAATTTTAAACACTGTTAACATTGAAATATTAAATTTGATGTAATTTTTACTAAATTTTATTTATTTATTTATTTATTTATTTATTTTTGTTGAAAAAAAATAGTGGAATTTATAATTGACTCAGCCCAGTTGAGCCCCCCCCCCTTCTCATGAAGCTAAATCCAAGCTAAGGCCTTGAATCTTCTTACATGCTTTACTCTTTTACTCTTTCAGCATAAAACCTGTGTTTTTTTGGTCTGTGTGACATGTGCTGAGAAAAATCAAAATTGAATTTTATTTTTTTTACAGTATGATCTTTTTCGTACTGATTATATTACAGTACTATTATTAAAAATACATTTTTCCAATTTTTAAAAATTAATTGAATAAATTTTATTTTTGACAGTATGCTAAAAAAATATTCGTATTCAAAGCCAAAATTTGAGATTCCCCCCCCTTTTTTTGTTTTACTAAAACCCCAAAAAGTTTTATGAAGCACATCGACAAAACTCAGAAGCTGATTTCAAAACTAGCTATTCATCCCCCTTGAATGGCTTGTCTCTTTAGTGTCACGGTTGAATACAACACTTTCATTGGATAATTTGAGTAATATACTGCATCTCCAAAAAATTCCTTGATACTTCTATATACTTAAATTTCTACAACAAAATGGTTCCAATTTAAAACTAATGTGTCGGTTTTACATCCTTAAATTTTGGTGAGAATATATTTTAAATACAAAATCTGTCAAAAATAAGGATTAAATTACAAGGTTAAATTAGGTCAGAAGAGAAATATCTGAAAAATCATGGATAATCGACACAAAATAGATATTCTGCTGATTACTTAATCAATAAAGCAAAATGATTTTCATAGAAAATGGTTTCTCTGTGCTAATTTTATTCACTCTTAAACATTAAATAAATGTTTTCCGGGCATTTAATTCAATTTAAGAAGAAGGAATGAGAACCTAATTTGCAGAAAATTAGAGTTCATTGCCTTGCGGAACAACTCTTAATATCTTTTGCAGATTAAAGTGATGTTGCGGAAACTATGCGTAGTAGTCAACGAGAAAGCGAAGTTGAACAAGAAGAGTTTTATGAAGTCTCCAGAATTCGTTCGATTGGAAAACATGAGTAACAGAATGAATCAAGTATGGTCAAGCACATAGTTTTGTATAATTACTTAAAGAATAACTAAATAATTACATTATTTACAATTCATCGTAACAATTTTTTTCATTAAATGCAATCCCACTAGCCTTTAAAAAATGGCATGAAATGTGCTATAATATTATATTGATGCAATTATTAACGATGATCCGTATAATCATCAGAATTAATCTTTCAACTGCATTTAACACATTCTAAAGCTGTATCAGGTATATTCACTTCTAATTTGATCAACTTAAGTATCCATGGTAAGTTATTTTAACTACTTTCGATTGTACTGCCATCCAATATTGCAAGAAAAACAATAAGATAAATATTACTAATATAATATAAGTATAATATAATAATTGTGGTATAATATAAATATAGTGTAATAATAATAGTATAATATAAATATAGTATAATAATAATAGTATAATATAAATATAGTATAATAATAATAGTATAATATAAATATAGTATAATAATAATAGTATAATACAAATATAATATAATAATAGTATAATACAAATATAATAATATAATAATAGTAATAACAATATACTCCTTGAATATATAAAAGGGCTTTTAATTTGGTTAAGAATGTTACAAGACATCATTACTCTAAATAAATATCCTGTTAAAGGGTTAAAAAATTGCTTTCTGTGAAATAAATAACAAATTTTTAGCAATGATGTTTTTTTAATTTTTTTTATATATTCTTGAACTTTAAGCTTTTTTTTTAACTCTCCCATTAAATATTATAAAGAAAATATTCAAGCAGATTCAATTTGTCATAAGTATTTTTGCCCGAACAGCAAATGAAAATCGATAGTACGATTGCTTCTGTATTAATTGAGTTAATCAACTTGTGTTCTTTTAAAACTAGAAGATGTCGGTTAATAAATTTTCAATAATAATTAAACAATTCGATTCATCAAGTTCTGTGTTAAATGTTTTTAAACTCAAGATTATATGCAGAGTGTTTTGAAACAAATAATTCTAATATCATGCATTATTTAGTATATTCTTTGAAACAGTTCTGCTTTCAATCAAAGATTGATCTCCATTGAATAGTTCTTTATATGTTGCATGTGTCTATTTGAATCAATTTCAAATGCAAACCGTCTTTGAAATTAATTTCCAGGTTCAATAATTATCTGGACGTTCTGTATATCATGTATTATTTACTCTATTCTTTGAAACGGTTCTGCTTTCAATCAAAGATTGATCTCCATTGAATAGTTCTTTATATGTTGGATTAGTCTATTTGAATCAATTTCAATGCAAACCGTCTTTAAAATTAATTTCCAGGTTCAATAATTATCTGGACATACTGTATATCATGTATTATTTAGTCTATTCTTTGAAACAGTTTTTCTTTCAATCAAAGATTGATCACCATTGAATAGTCCTTTATATGTTTGATGAGTCTATTTGAATCAATTTCAAATGCAAACAGCCTTTAAAATTAATTATTAGGTTCAATAATTATCTGGACATTCTGGACATAAGAGGAAAATAAACAATCTTCTAAAAATGAAGAATTGCCTAATAGTTTTTGGTTCGACAGAAAAATGTTCTCGAAGAGGTAAAAAATCATCTCTTCCTCTGACCATTTTCAAATAATCTCTACCGGAAACTGGGGTAAGAAAAGCAGAGGGGTGGAAAATAACAAAGCGTGTGCAGGTGGGCAGTTAGACTACTTGAAACTATCTTCTACATTAAAATGTTTATTAAAAAAACATGTTGGGAAGAACTCTAAATAATGGTCACAAAACCACCTGGAAAAGATTGCGTTACAAATGGCTCCGGAAGCAATAAATTCTTGGATGGAGCAACGTTTTCTGTGAGCCCACAAAACCCTTTGTCTTCCAAAAAGAATCTCATCAGATAAGATAAAAATGGAACTTGATATACAAAAGGTAGCAGCAAAAGAAAGTATATTCAAAACTTTATAGAAAATAAAACCGATATTGTTTTTTATTAAAATTAGATATTCCATCCTCTGCATAATAATAATGCCTCTTAGAATTGCTTATATCTATGATCATTGTTTGTAATTTTAACAAATTAATACGATTAATACTGCGAGCAAAATCAAAGTATTCTTTTGAAACGGATGTAAGGAATCCTGATAATCTTGCTCCTGAAATGAATATAATGAATATATGAACATTGAATATAATTTGCAACAATGGTTTCCGGATCTCGTTTAGTTTAGAATTCGAAACTGCCTTGATTATTGCATTTGTTTAAATCTATCAACTTTTTAATGAGTAATTCTTGTAATTTTGTGCAAAGCTTCAGAATAAGCTGAAATTGTTTTACAATCATCAAACTTCATTTTGAAATGTGTAAGAATCTAGATTTGTTGTAATCTGTAGAATATACTTTTAACTTATTTTTACTCCTATATTTTTCTGTATGGCTTATTACGTTCTTAGTAAGCAAGACTTTTCACATGAAATGCTTTACTGTTTCAATATTTCTTCCACTATTGATGCTTATATTGCTTATTGAATTGTATAATTTCGATAGTTCCCTGGCATGTCCATACTTACAAGGGTATCATGAGTTATTGTTATGTTTAGTACATTAATCGTGTGAAAAACCGTTTAATACTTTTTTATTCATAATCCTATGTAATGTATGAATTATAGCGTAACGAACACCTGTGCGAAAAAGAAAGGAAAAATCATATATAGATCGTAGAAATAAAAACAATTTCGATTTGGAGTACTTTGACAAAGTGTATTAATTAAATTAAACTACTTAGTATGATAAAATTAATATCAGTGATTTTATATGAAACTAATTAATGCTATTTAATGTAACATGTAATGCTGGAATCATCTATAACTTAATATAAAACTGCTAATTTTTTCTTAATAATGCTGTAATGAAGCCCGTAATTTTCTTTTTCTTCACAAGATACAGATTACTTTTTCTAGATTGATTTTATTTTCGTCCACAAAGAATCATAATTTGCTCATATTTCGGATTTTAAATTTGTGGGTTTTTATATGGCATATAAATTTAGCTTATATTTAAACTTTAGACTTGTTTCATAACTATGAAGGTTTACATGTCATTAAATATTATCAATTCCTGTACGCAGTTGACGTAAACTACTATGGTTTGAGAATGTTGCTTGAATAATTTCTTATTTATTGGGTTAAAAATCGGCTCTTGTTGAATCACCAACGTCAAGCAGTCCTCGACGTGAAATCTGTTTGGCATCGTGACCATCTGGATACACTGCGTGCTACTGACATAGAAAAGATGACGACTGAATGGGTAGGGTGCTTCTCGAATCCTCGTAGATGTTTGGAATCGGCTTTAAGCAACGCGTCTCCATCTGAGGGCCCTCGTGAAGGAACATTTAACCGTAGAGATCCAAACCAAACCTATGTTGAAGATAGGCAACTCGGTTGTCATTGTAAATGAATATTAAGGTTTATCACCAATAACAGATATTTGGGTAAAAAGGCATGTTATGTTTAATCATCGACATGCAATATGTGGTTCAGGTAACTAATACAATAGATAAACACAATAATTAAAATGGCTAAGAAACCTCATATGCTACAGATTATTGTGAATTATGGTAGTTTATTACTAATATATAATCTTAGTAATAAATATATACATGGACAGTATTACCCGTAAAGCTGAGATATGAACAGAACGTTCTCTGTGATGTTATCTAATCCTGCATCACATTTGGTAACGGTGTAGGCTTACAATATGTAGATTTCCACAGCGGACAAATATTTTCGGAATTGTCTGTTTTATATTTTACCCTTCAGTAAGGGTAATTAAATTTCTCAAATTACGGTTACATTTATGTAAAAATTTAGATTCGGTTTTATATTAAATTGTAAAGGCAATATAAATCATTTTAAAATTAATATAATGTTCTCGAAATTAATATAATGTTCATGAACACACACACACACATATATATTTATATATATATAAATTCAATTTTCTTATAATCATAAGAAATAATTAGATCTACATTTGGCGATTTAGCCTTGTATTCGAATAATGGAAAAGTACTTATAATTTTTGGAACGTTATTTAAAGAGAACTATCTTAAAAAATAAAAATATTAAGATAGTGAAAAAATAAAATCGTTTTTTAGCCCAAATAAAAACTATTTTTTGAAAAAAAATTTTGAAAAAAGGGAAATCTTTTCCAAATTTTTAAAACTGTTTATCCGACAGGAAATTTTCCGAGTTTTGAGATGACCCTTTTATTGGAATCATGATTACCCATTCGATACTTACGGAGACAGACGTGTTCAAAATACCTGAAAAAAAAGGTGTGAACATAAAGTAACATTAAAAAAAAAACTAATTCGAATTTCAAATAAATAACTTCCAAAAGCATTGGAATGCTTGTATCAGATTTCATGTTTGTAGCTCTCACAATTTCAGCTGAATTATGTTAACTTTTGTGAATTCATACGTTGCTGAATTATGTTTATGTGACCTTTTCAGCTTTGTTTGACGCACAAATACATACACACACAAATACATACATACACAAATACTTGTCTTTGATTTCTCCGAATTCTCTTCGACTTCTCTAATGAATATATTTCTTCTTGATGTAATACAATACTGTTATGCTTTTCATGGATATGTTGGTGTACTCAGGTTTTGAAGAATAAAATTGCATCGAAGTAATCTATTTTATTTGGGAGGGGATCTCAAATGTGTTTTCAACAGAATGGTAGCTAAATTGTATATCATAATGTCATATAATAAATATGAAAGAAGTGTATGCAACTTATTGTTCAACATACAACAAATTGTAGCATTTTTATGAATTAACTGATCATTCGAACACATGATTTTTTTCCAACGGGATCACTTGACCAGCTAGATAATGACAATGAGGTGCGTTTACAAATACAATACAACATCTTGTTCAAAGAATTTTTAAAAATACTGTTGAATAGTTTTGACTAATTTCCTCACTCTTTAGAAGGGTAGGGTCCGCACGATTTGAAAAGATGTAAACAGTTTTACAATTAGTCTGGTAAGTGTCAGTTACTTTATTTGAATTCTGTGACGATAGAAACAAAAATGATATCAAAAAGTAATTTTTATTCGTTTTTTAAGTGGGGCTAAAATTACTTAACGGATTTTAAACCTAAATATTCTAAAGTTTTATTTTGTGATCTTCCGGATGGTGAACAAATCTAATTTAAGGGATTTTTTTTTCCATTTGAAATTTTCATCTTTGTTGGTTGAATACGACAAAAAACCAGGAAAAAATCTACAAAAAATTGAATAATAATAAAAAATTAAATTTTAAAATTTGAACTTTGACTTCCCCATGGAAATGTTCGGAGGCCTTTCATGTTAAAATTTTCAGACCCTTAGGAAAAATCTAAGAGAAAAAAAACAAATTCTCCTTTTTTTTTTTTTTTGTTTTGATTAGGTGGTATATAGGTCGAATTTGTGGGACAATTTTTTTTTTGCCCCAAACTACCCTCTTTGCTGCTCGAAAACACGCATACGCAAACAATCCATTTTTTTAAATGTAGATTGAACCTCTAATTCTCTTATATTTTCAACTTCAACTAGAAATGCATCTTGTTTTGCTACACTCTCCCGAAACACGTATATAAGACTGTTATTTAGTGAAAGCAGAACAAATCCACGAAATTACTTTTTGTCTGAAAATCATTAGTCAAAAGGATTTAACTCTTTAAGGCCCACACACTAGAATTTCAAATGTTCTACAGTTCCTAGTCCAATAGCCCGAAGTTTGCATGTTTTACTTCCTCCTAGTCTTTTTCTTTCACCTGTCATGCTACGTAAATAAGTGCAAAATCGAACAGAATAGCAATCAAATGTTTCTTGTTATCCATCAACAAGTACTGTTTCTCAACTGTTGTAAAAATCCCAGGAAAAAATATCAGCTAACATCGGATGTTTACACTGAGTCATCTGTTTACTGCTATCAGCATTACACGCGGCAATCAGCAGTCACGCCTCTAGGGGGGAAAGGAAATTTTCTCAGATGGCTTAGGCTATTCTACTGCCAGAGGTCTAGATCATCGAAGGCTATTTGGGGAACGAAAGAGTTAAACAACTCTTAGAACAATACTATCTTCAACTTGATTTGTTCCCTAGTATTTTGTCTTATTTCATATTTTAGACTTATTTGTGTTGTTGTAACAAAGAGTTACATTTCAACAACGCCAGCACGAAACTGACCTAGAGGCGAAATTGCTGTGAGCTACCCTCCTTCCATTGGTCAAGAGGAGATGCTAACGCGAAATAGCCATCGTCGGCCCAGGCAACGCTGTCCAAAGAAATTTTTCAAGAGTTCTGGGGGCCCCCTCAGAGATAGAGAGCGAAGGGAAGAAGGAGGGTGGAGCTCAAAATCTTCTGCGTAGTTCTAACACCATTTTCTAAGACCAAGAAGCCATGTTGGCAAAATCTTTCATCGAGTGTGGTCCCTTTGGAATTATGGCTTAATTAGCATTTTTATTTCGTATTTGCACCTTTATATCTACTCAAAATAAACCAAATTCAGCAGGAGGAATTAGTTCATTTTTTTCAATTTTGTATTTTCTCACGGGTACTCTACTTGTACGTGCGACTGGTTTAAACGCTCAGTTGGTCTTCACCTTAACAGTTGTATTTATCATATAAATTTAGCCTATGTATAAATTTTATCTCGTTCTATACCAGTAATGATTCACTTTATTAAATGTTAAATACCTAGTTTCTGTTTACTGTTGGAATTGAATTTTAGCTTGTGTTTAAATTCTAAACTTAAATTGGTTTTCTATCCATAAAGATTTACTTTATAAAATATTTAATCACTAATTCCTTTCCTCTATCCTCAACTTTAGAAATGAGTCTTTTGACAAAACACTCTTCCTGGAACACATATTTGATCCCCCTTCCATTTAGTCAAAGCAGGACTTGTCCACAAAATTAGTCCATGTCTGGAAATCGTTAATCAGAAATCATTTAAACTATTCCTGGAACGAGCGTTATCGACAGCTTGAGCGAAAAGTTTGGCTTTTCCAAATGAAAGTTTATTTGCAGATTTAATGTGTGTAAATTAGTAGGTTGAAACAGCTGAGAAATATTTTCAAAATCTGAAATCCACTTTTTAATTGAATTTGATACATTATCCTCATCCTAAATTAGAGTGGCAATGTTGCTAAGAGCAATACATTTTCATAAAAGTGTGTTCAAATATTCTATTCTGGGTTTACACGTGTATTCGGAAAACAATGAATTTTTCAAAAAGCCTTAAAAATTACAAAACTTTTTCTATTATTCATACATTTCTTCTGTGAAATAAAATAGGCTCGAATCACTAGTTTACCTATTTTTAAATTTATACGGCACAAAATAATTCCTTTACCATAGTTCATGAAATAACACGAGATATTCCTGCATAGATAGTGTTAGACGATTTATATGACACGAGACTTATTGCGATAATAAGCTGATTGTACTTTTATACAGGGCAATAAACCCATTGTATGGATGTAATAAAAGCCCAGAGAAAGGTTTATTGAAAGATATATAACAACATACGAATATTTTCACGTAATTAAGAGGAATTTCATTAGTTAATCTTAGTATGTATAATATCTATATTCTTATTTAAACAAGTTAACATTTATCAATTAAATTAGCAATAATCTCTACTACCCATTAAATAGGAATAACTAATAATAATATAGTAAATATTAGCTATTTATATTTATTGATCAGCATACAATACTAATATTGGGACCTACGCAGTTAATGTTTATGTATTTCAACTTTAAGTTTTCTTTTTTATTAATACAATTGTTATTTTTTCAAAATTTCGATTACTTTACTTAAAAAAAACAAACATTTATTGTACAGTTGAGTTTATTAAGTTTGCACAGAGCTACAACTTGGCAGTTAGATACATTTAGATTAAAAAAAAAGGATAGTGATATCTTATATTGAAGACTTATTATACCATTGATTGTTATATTACTCTAAATAATGCATAAAATGTCAAATAGTCACATAATATTGGGTGACTTGTACATTCGTATAAGTTTCACAACATTTTGATAAACATTGTACATTGTATTTGACTAAGTCCAGAGAAAGAGAAACTATCTACAACAGTGAGAAAATTTTCCTCTTTCGCTATTACTCGTGGTTCTCCATGCCTTCTGGAAAACTTTTGGTAATATGATAGATGCATCTGCCGACATAAAAAAATATATGATTTTAACTGCATAATTTGCCTTCAAAATCTACTGTCACCAAATGAAATTTGTGGAAGGAAAATTAAAGTTTATTCACTTAATGGATTTATTAGCCTAAAAGTAATTAAAATCATAGAAGTGGCGTAACCACTTCACATTTATTATCCCCTCCAATTTATCAGATCATAGATTTTATTAACTTTAGAAAAAAAAGGATTAAATACATTTTTAAAAAATTCCAATTTATCCCGTATCCCCTATATGATAATAGCTGTCCGTCTGTCCACGAACTTATGAAGCTGTTGGACCTGGAATGGATAGAGGCATCCATATTGTATTCTTGATGAGTTAAGGTTAGCAAAATTCAAAGCTTGTTCGAAAACGATCGATATCCATCCCTTCTCCCCTTTTCAAGCTTTTAAGTCATTATTTCAATCACTATTTTCCCCGTTTAAGAGCAAGCGATGAAATTAATCAATTTATCACATTATAAGTACATGAAAATAACATGTTTTCTAGCATTATAACGTCAGTCCTTCAACATCTCATTGAATCATTTCTTATTTTAAATTATTTAAATATAGTCTGCATTATTTGCATACGTTTTATCACTGAACTTAGATATAACATACATAATTTTCTTTTACACTTGGCTTAAATAATATATTAGGTACATATGTAATCATTTTAAATTTAATCATCGATTATTTTTTGTAGCAATGAAAATTTTATCACCGGTATTAAGAACAAATTCTTTTCATAAAAGTCTAGGAGTCTATTTCATGGACTAATAAATATCTATCGTTTAAGTTATATATCTTTAAAAATTAAGAAGATCGGTCTTTTGTGTGTTTGGTTTTTATACTAACTATTCCTTTTGCAATCGATTCGCTAAATTTTGGACATAATTCATATACAGCGCCAAATAATCACTGTCAATATTAAAACCTCTGCTGTCCGTCCTATCATGAAATGTGGTAAGATAAATTAATGTTTGCAACTTACCTAACTGCAGTAAAGATAAACAAATTATTGAGCGTGTACCAGATAATTCACAGGTAAAAAACAAATTATTTTTACCTATCTCATAGGGTAAGTTATAATTCTTTAAAATTAAAAATTTTACTGATCCCGTCATATGACGGGCTATATGTTAGTTATTAATAGATTTTCCACAAAAGCAAAATATTTTACCCATTTTGTTTTTCAACTGTTATCTTTTCTACACCCACGAATCTTTGAAATATATAAATTTCCTCCTGAGAGTTTAATTTCTCTTATAATTAAACTATTATATTGTTCCTCAACACTATAATACTATATTTTCTTCAACAATTCTCAAAATACAGATAATATCGACAATGAAATTTCGAATCGAGATTTTGTTCAGGATAACATAAAACCTACGCATTACAACAAAACTGAAAAAGGATAGCGGAGGCCTACGTACAGACTATGATATTTATTTAGAAACACAATGTTCAAGTTATGATAAATACAGATGAAACGATGAATATCTACAAATGAAAATGATGATCGATGCAGGAATCAGCTTCCTAAGAGAAAAAAAGGGGGGAGGACACTCAGTCGCTCCCTCGTCGTTCTGGGCCGATGAGTTCACAGGAGACTCGATCGGTCAAAAATCCTCTCTGGGCCTCGAACTCTGCTCTTTTATATCCTCGTCTGACCGCAAAATGTCCATCTCAGCTGATCGGACAGCTGGTTGATGACGTGGTGGGGAAACCGCACGTAGACTCGCTCTCGCCAGACAGGTGCAAAGGAAGTTTGCCATAATCGGGAGCAATCTCGCCGATCATTAATCGATGTCCCTGGACAAACCTTTGGAGAACAAAATAGGAAGTATTGCTGCTTCCCTTACAATGTAGAGGATTTCTGTCGTGTGAAACTCTTTCTTCGGGATGCCATTGAAACTAACACTGGAAACACTTCGCCAGCATCCTAATGAATTTCTCAGACAGAATGATATAAGTTCTCGGTGTTAACAGTCCTCTATTCAGCATCCTATTCTGAACGAAACAACACCCTTTCACTAGGTAAAGAAGAACTGAAGAGCTCATTTCATGTGCTCAAAAAATTAACGTTTGTTATTTTTCTACGTTATGCCGGTTTTTCACACGGTCGTAGAACATCTGTGACATTCTCTAAAGATCAAAAGTATGTAAAAATGAAACCTACGCTCTAAGAAGAGTGAGTTAAAAAGTTTTTAAGACTACTAAAATTACTATACTTTCCCTACAAAGATATAATTAATTTCGAATATGAATAAAAGTTACCAATATTTCACAGAATGACAGATAATATTAAATAGAGATGTATTTCCTACATTACAAATAAGTCAATACAAAAAGAAAATAAGAGAAAAGTTAAAATTGTAACATTACCTCGTTACAGTGTCTATGGCTTCTTGAAATACCAAATCTCACATGTACAAAAATTATGAATTATTAAAATTTTGTATTTAAACCCGAAGCGAATCACTATGTATAAGACTTTCTGTTTTGCATTCGTAGCAATTAAGATATAATGACATTAATATACATTGGGAAAGGAGGTTTAACTCTTTAAAATACACTCATATAAGAGTTTTAGTATAATAAAAGGGTAGAAATAAACCCATATTCTTTTCCGAATTTCGGATTTTTATACCAAATAAAACGAGTTTCGGTTATTTATTTTCCAAAAGTTTATATGTATTTCAGAAGGAAATAAATAACTTAAGATCCGCCATATTTCATTGCACAAAGGTGGCCCAGAAGCTATACGGAAAGGAATAAAGCAAATTTTATTTATGTCCGCCCATAAATGTTTTCTATTATTCATCACAGGACATTTTATAAATGGTCATATTTTATACAATGAACATATCCTACGATTTTGATTTAATTTTCTTGCTACATATTAATTTCTAACTTGAAGGAAATCTTGACATTCTCTAAAGATCAAAAGTTGTAAAAATGAAACTCCTCTAAGAAGAGTGAGTTAAAAAGTTATAAGACTACTAAAATTACTATACTTTCCCTACAAAGATAGCATTAATTTTCAAAGATCGTTTTTGGTATAAACAATTTTTTACAGTTGATTCAGCTAAAAAAACAAAAACGAGTAGATTGTCTTTTTCATGGTTAACTATTCTCTCACATCACACAGTTCATTAAAAATAAGACAACTTTTGCTTTTTGAGTAATGCTGTGATTCTTGTGTTTCTCTCAGAGCTTAACTGTAACCTAACTTATCTAAAAGGTTAAAAAAGAAAAAAAGGTAAATACAGTTTGGTTTGGTTTGGTTTGGAGTACTACGGTCTACGGTTTTGCACACGAGGGCTAATGAGACCAGGACCTACTGCTTAAAGCCGATTCCGAACGGCTATGAACATCCATACCATAGTGGGATTCGAAGCCACGAACTGAGGGAACGACTATCAGCGCCTTAACCAATCAACCAGCGTTCGTAAATACAGTAGACTCCAATTAATTTTATCTCGCAAAGGAATATTATCAATGTATTCAGAAGAAACCTAATCTTTTCTCTCTCTTCGCTGTTGTATTAATATCCGATAATTCTCTTTCTTCCACCTAGGGAAATGGGGAATGAACAAAGGAGTGGGGTATACATGTTCCTGGAATTTTTCAGAAATCTGCACACCCTGATGGTGGTCAATGGTTGTCAGATAAGCAGAAGTAAACACATTCTTATCCTAACTGAAAAGAAGTGTATTCACATTTTATGCCTTGCTCGCTTACATGCAGTTTGTCGATAAAGAAGCCAGACAGCGAAATGATTTGACATTAAAACAAAAGATCGAAATATTAAATCATTATGACAGGTTCCAAAAATGAGTTAACGAAATGCTGCAGTGCAGCCAAACATTTCTCAGCCTCTGAATTGTATTGAAAGTGTTGAAACGTGGAGTATAACACCGCGGCGATGATTTAAAAAACATTATGATTACTAACAATTTATCAATGAACTTCTTAGAAAAAATTGTAGGCAGTCAATTTTTTTATGTATACAATTCTTATGTTTTAAAGGATAATATACAGTTCATAAATATAAGGTGAGTTTTTTCATTTTATTTTGAAATTTAGTATTTGTAAATTAAAGGGGGAGGGTAAATTTATCTAATTTTGCATATGGTTTAATGTTATTAATTGGTTATTGTTATCAAATTCACGGTGTCTTAAACTGATCACATTAAGCGGAGTCCACTGTACTAAAAAATAAAACAGTTTAGTAAATTTTTACATTATTAGTAAAAGGCTTGATCTAAGTGTTTGAAGAAATGCAAAAAGTTTGGTTTGGAAATAAAAAAGTGTGTGCATATGAAATAAATATAATTTTTAATATTTCTAAAACTGATATCTACAGTAGTTTTAGTGATAAACAACATTATGGATTTCAAAATAGGCTCGTCCTTAAAAGTAAGACTAAGAAGTGAAAAATATGAAAAAAAAGAACTAGGTGATTAGTAAAATTATCCAAAACAACTAAAAATAATCGATTTGCTTTTGCTTTCCTAACTAGATTAACCACCCAAAATTGATTTATTTCACTTACATGCTTTTAAATTCTTATACTTCCTCTGCTGTGAAAGTGTAGACATTTTTATTGGTAATATTGGTGTTATAATTTTGTAGCACTCTCGCACTCTTTCAGTTATAACTGACGGTTACTTTTAAAATGAGTCCAAAAGAAATGCTTCTAGAACTTTCTACTTTATCTTTGAATGACTTAATTATGCACAGCTGTGAAAAAGAACGAAATGAATAAATTGAACCCCTGATTTCTCTGTGAATGAATTCAGAATAAATATTTCATAAAATTTTAAACTTCAGCGAGTTTTAGCATAAACAACAATTCTACCTCAATTTCATTTTAAGCTTCCTTCCGAATGATCTGAGTGATATTTCTACTATTAGGTATCAAACTAACTATAAATAAAAGAAATTATAGAAAAAAAATATTTATTAGTTGGAGTACTAGCTGTTTTCTAGTTTTATGCATGAAAATAATGTTTACAAGATCCTTTTAATCTGGAGAAAATAAATTTGAACTTCCCCGTTGTCTTTCATTTACAGAGTTAAGAATTTGCAGAAGTGACATGTTCCAAATATTTTGTTCCTTTGACTATACTCAAAACGTTTAAAATGAACTTGATTCAGATTCAGCCGTGCGGTATTCACTAACTCGGTGAATATAACAGGAAAGATTGACTGAGGTGCAATATTTTTAAAGTTTTCTTATCTCCAAAGTTAATATAAGAAAAAAACAGAATATGGGGCCTTGAAGATTGGTTTTGTATTATAACTCGCTTCATTGTTCTTAGTTAATAGTATTAATTAAAAGGTTTTACGAAGTACGATTATGAATAATTGAAAAAGGATCTTTAATTGAAGACAATTTTTTAAGAGAAGCTCTTATACCTTATGGAAAGTAATTGAAACATAAATAAGTTTTAGCCATTAAAAAAATTAAATTTGGTCATAAAAGCTTTCTTTGATAGGTGTATTCTTTGAAAGTGACTCTAAATGCTACTGGTGTATTAAATATTTTAGAATGTTAATCGGATCTTTTACTTTTGTGTATGATTAAATTGATTTTAATAAGGGTAAATCAAATTCAAGAACGTCATGGTGAGTTTGCAGCATTCCAAATTATCTTTAATTGATTTAGTCTAATTTTACTTAAAATGTTTAAATGATATTAATAGAGAAATATAATTGTTGGCATTTAAAGTGCTCTCAATGTATTGATTTGTAATTTTCAGAAAACAAAACAGAAGACATTTTAAATGTAAAGAATTTGATAAAATTGTGTTCAAACGATTCCATGACTCTGTATAAATAAACAAGTTCATATTATATTAAATATATGTTTGAAATAAAATTTGAAAAGCTAAGAAATTTATCGTTATTTTTTTACCGGATTGTATTTTTGCAATTAATTACTTAAAATTCATTTAATGTACTGTGATTTCTTTTTGGTGAGCAGATGAATAAACGAATTTGTACAATGCGACAAGAAAACAAAGAGATTATGGAAAACATTATGAATATGAGGAAATTTCAGAAACAGTTTAAGACATTTGAAAAAGGCTTTCGGCGCAAGATAAATTACCTGACAGAGAAAGCTCAAGAACACCTAGATAAAGCTGTGGCAGCCTACGAAGAAAAGTAGAGTTCATTTATTACCATTTAACTTTCATCACTATTCTTAGAAAAATGGCAAAACTTAATTCCAGACCAAATAAATTTCAGCTATTTGCATCCATTATATATATATATATATATATATATATATATATATATATATATATATATATATATATATATATATATATATATATATATATATATATATATATATATATATATATATATATATATATATATATATATATATATATATATATATATATATATATATATACATATGTATATATATATATATATATATATATATATATATATATATATATATATATATATATATATGTATATATATATATATATATATATATATATATATATATATATATATATATATATACATATGTGTACATATATATATATATATATATATATATATATATATATATATATATATATATATATATATATATATATATATATATATACATATATATATATACATATGTATATATATATATATACATATATATATATATATATATATATATATACATATGTATATATATATATATATACATATGTATATATATATATATATATATATATATATATATATATATATATATATATATATATATATATATATATATATATACATATGTATATATATATATATATATATATGTATATATATATATGTATATATATATATATATATATATATACATATATATATATATATATATATATATATATATATACATATATATATATATGTATATATATGTATATATACATATATATACATATATATATATATATATATATATATATATATATATATATATATACATATGTATATATATATATATATATATATATATATATATATATATATATATATATATATATATATATATATATATAATATATATATATATATATATATATATATATATATATATATATATATATATATATATATATATATATATATATATATATATATATATATATATATATATATATATATATATATATATATATATATATATATATATATATATATATATATATATATATATATATATATATATATATATATATATATATATATATATTTATATATATATATATATATATATATATATATATATATATATATATATATATATATATATATATATATATATATATATATATATATATATTATCCATTAAATATAATATAATGTTGAATTTACCGTTTATAATTTACTCTGACAAAAATGACTAACAGAAAATATTCTTAAACCCAGACTTGTTCTTAAAATATTGGTTAAGAATAAGTTACAATTATGAGAGTTAACATGTGAAAGAACGTATTTTTAAGAAGTTGCAAATATTTTAACATGCATATGTTACCTATTCTTCATTAGATTTAAACTTGCTAATCTAAAATGCGCTAACTATAGTCTTAATAATGTAAAAGGTCATGTACTTGATTTAGATATTTTGGATAAGTAATTTATAGAGATAATATAAGGCATTTTATCTTCACTAAAAAGAAAAAATTATTTTTATAAGTTTTGTAGCATCTACTGAAATATGTATAGTTCTTGATTACAGTCTTTTAAATCAGAAAATGTAAACTTGTTAATAATTCAACCCTTTTAGTAATTTAGAATAATGTAATAATTTCTTACATTTTTAGTGCTATTTATTTTGAGCTTGCTAGAGTTGTTTAGACTTTGCTCTTTCTATTTACAACATATTAAGTAGTTTCCGAAATGCAAGTTTATAACTATCCTAGATTTTTAAAGGATTATTGTATTTCACACCTGCACTAGCATTTTATGTAATTAATGTTTAGTGTAAAATATTCTATCATCTTCTCACATGACTATAAGTTGTTCAAAATAAATTCAACTAATGGAAATGGGTAACAAGAATTTCTTCAGATTAATTTTTGCTCTCATATTTCTGAATACAGCTAGAGAATCACGAAAATATTGTAAATAGCAAATCTCAATTTTATAAAGATTCATTTCATGCATTAATAAGCAATGTAAGATTTAGAATATGAATTTTAAAGCTAAGCCTTTATTTTTTATATTACTAGAGATGAATTTATGGTTAAAGAAAGGGTGTTTGAAGAACGTTGTGCTCAAGACAAAAGAAAAACCGCTATTAATGTAAATGCACTGAATTTATATCTCGAAAAGTTTGAGAAGAATGAAGACTTTGCAAAACTTCAAGATATAGTACGCACAGATACAAGGTAAGTTGTTAATATCCCCCTTTTTTTAGAAAATAGAAAAAGTAATTATTTTTACGAATATAACATGAATGCTTATTTAATATTTGTTTTAGACAAAAATCTTATGATTTAATATTTAGTTCAAATCATTTATGAATGAAGATAATAACAAAAGGTTGAATGATAATATTATTAATTATTAAAAGTTGATTGTAAAAGCCTACATAAATTTGACTTATTACAAAATGGAAAGTGACTTTACAATTAGTAAAGTCACTTTCCAAACCAAAAGAAAATTAAAAGTTTTAAGAAGGGAAGTTTAATATAAAACATATCCTCTAAGTCTTTATTTTGTCAACTGTTTGATTTAGTATTTAAACTTTATAAAAAATAAATAGGATAATTTTAATTTATCAATATTTTAATTTAAATTTTTTATTGTTTTCATGGGAGTGCTTTATGTTTTTTATAGAGATTAGAATGGTTTTTAAATGCTTCACAATGACTATTTATAATTATTTTGAACCGCATTGGCTTAGTCGGCAAAGGCAGCGATTTCTTAACTGAAAGGCTGCGGATTCGGGGCACCTAAAAGTATACCTAAGATCCGCCGTGTTCTCAAGAGGAGATTGGTGCACTTAAAATATGTTCCTGGTCACAATATACTCAAATTTCTTAAATGATATCTTTGGGGTGTAGCAAGCCAATCCTGGTGTCTTCTGCTTTGTCCCTGCTTCTAAATTACGAGAACCAACTTTGGGCAACGTCATTTTTTCACACTAGCGGTGCTCTTCATAAACGGAAGGCTCACACCTTGCCTTAATTCGAACAGCTTATGGCTCACGTTCTTGCCTTTTCCAAGGGGTATCTGCTATGATGAGTGACTCGGCAAGGTGGTCAGTATAAGCCGAAGCCCGACCCATGGGCAGGCCTACGCAGCGAACCAAAAGGACACTGCTCCCGAAGGTGACCACAGCTCATTTTTAGTGTCGGTCTATTTACGGCTTTTTTTTCCTTTCTCTCCAAATTTCTCCCCCTTTCTTTAGAATAGGGCTTTTTCAACCCCTGAAACAAATGCGAGGCACCAAAGGGTTATTTTTAGGGCAAGCCAAGAGTCATGGGATTTCCACAGGGTGGGCCAAAGTTCCGTCACAATGATCCACGAGTGATGGTTTTAAGGCCCAGGATTACTTATGTCACCTCTCAAAATTTCCTGTTTTTCTCGATTGGTTCTCCGGATTTCAGTCTGTAGGTGCAACGAGCTAAATCCTAATTCCTGTCCTTTTTATCCTGGTTTGTTTTTTTCGGCCCGCGTGGTCACTAAGTCTAACACCTTCACTAAGTCTGGTTTAAAGATGTCTGCTAACCATATAGTAGTCTTCCACATTCTCCTCCCTCGTTAAGGCAACTCTACTGCTTTCGTCCCAAGAAGGCGCCTACGGCTCGACGGGCGCGCTCCGAGTTCTTCGAAGGGTCGACTGCGCAGCGGGGTGACCCAGTACTTGCGATCTGCCAACCACCTCCGGGGTACGTCTGGAAGGCCTCACGGCTATATGGGCCCGGTTTGGCGCTTTATTGTACAAGGGGTATAAATAACAACATAATTATTTTCTCAAATATCTTCTAACAAAATTCGTAGACATTTTACCAATACAATACATTCCTCATCAACCAGACCATCAATGAGACCGGGTTAAATTGGTTAAGCAAAATTCCTGTTGGAGAAAATTATTTAACTAATAATTTTTATAACTAAAAAAAGAATTTACTAAATGTATCAATTTATTACAAGAGATTTACATACCATTAGTAGAAATTTTTAATATATTCAGTCATTCTTTTACTGCAGAAGGCTAGAAGTTTGGCGACTCACTCCATATTTTCACTACTTTTTAAGAGCCTGAGATCAATGGAAGAAGTTTATGCCTGTTCCCACAAGGCTTAAAATCTGTCGTCTTTCAATATTGTATTGCTTTCTAGTCATCATATTCCGATTTACCCGCCTTCCAGGCTCCTTTTACTTTTGAATTGAGAGAATTGTGCAATATCGTTATTTCACAAATTTTTTCCATTTTTAATGTTTTTTTTTATTTTGAGCTTAAAATACGTAATTATGAACGTTTAATTTTTTTTCCATATTCAGTATACGGAATCAAGGAATTTTTAATTTTCGTACTTATATGAATTACAGCTGGTTAAAACAAATATCTGGTTAGATAGAAGTTGGAGTTTGACTTAATTCTTCGCAATGTACTGTTTTGTAACACAAACGATAATAATAAGACCGACACCTACTGATTAAAGCACAGCTTAATCGTCTATGAAAATCCATACTTCTAGGAAGAGTTAAACCCGCGGACTACTGTAGTGGAGACCAGTGCCTTACCCAAATAGGCCGTCGTTCTCTTTATTTAAGATAAGGACTACTGTAATTTATGTCACATATAGAAACGCAAAATAAATATTATACCCAAATTGACAGAAACAATAATTTTATATGAATATAGACAAATATTTATAAGGAGCTAAATAAAAAAATATTTTTTTGCTTCTAATAAATACTCATATTTAAAAAAAGAAATGTTATTATGTAAAATTTATATTCTTAAATTAATGTGCAAAATTCATTGCACTGCGTTGTTAAATTTCAAATATTGTATATCGCAAGACCCCAAGATCTGTAATTTATTATTGATCTTGTTGAGATTTTATAAATATATGTATTTATGTGTATTGTAGCGGGTACAATTAAGCGGGAGAGATCTTTACAGCTTACTTCCGGGTTGAAGATACGTTTGATTTTCAGATGCGGATGAAAACAAAACTGATTTTACATTACCAGTGAATTTAATCATAAAGATAATCTCCAGAACTTAGCTTTAGGGAGATTTTATTTTTATTAGAATGCATCGCAAATTTTCTTAGAAGAAACACTTTAGAAGAAACAGAACTGTCACTGAAACGAAAGAACACACTAGCAAGTACATAATTCATTGTGAATATTAATTAACTGGAAGCTTCAAAAATCACTGGAGAACACACAGAAATTTTCACATCGTGTTAGGAAACACATGTCGAGAGGAATCGATACTTTTAGAGACAGAATTTTCCATTTCTCAGGATGGGAAAAACATGTCATGTGTCTGGTTGACTCTTTTCCCTACCTTCAAAATTTCACGTTGGGCGCCAATGTAGAGGCACGAGACTCTTATTTATGCTGAAGGCCGTTGTTAAATAATAAGTATAGTTTCAGGAACCATTTTTTATTCGTTGGTTACGTTCCACAACACAATACAAAGTTACACATCACAGGACAATCACATCACAAAAGCAATAGCCTAGATAAACACACACATAGAAAGTTAGTGGCACCATAGGAAAACTAGATGACTCTAGTAGCGCCACCTATCATGAAAAGAGAGGGCACCAATTACACCCGCTACATCGTAATAATGGATGTGTATAGGTTGGTTGGTGAAAGAGTTTCTTTCTTTAGTCACATTGGCCTTCCAGACCGTCATCCGTTTAGGTTGGTTGACAGTAGTTTTGACCTATTCCTTTAATTAGTTTCAACAATTTAAGTGAACAAATGTTTTACATCATAGAGTTAGTTAAGATTGTTTATAAAATCACTTTCTCCTTAACATAGTTTTTATAGCATACTCACTAAAAATTCACAAAAAAATAAAAATTTTACAAATATAATTTGTTAAGTAATCCTTTTTGATATTAAAGTATAATTTTATATCTCTCAATGGATTGCAAATTTGAACCGATAATCACTTATTTTTTAAGCTTAAAATTTTATCTTGTTTTTACTGAGAATAAAATCGAATTTTGTGATTAATGCATTAAAAAATATTCTGTAATTGTGCTAAAAGTCTTAACTTCTGTGCCTAAACTTTAACTCCTTTTCAACATGATGCTTGAATACATTGTTTAGTCCTACATACTTGCTGTCTCATCAGGAAGAATTAACTCTTCAAAACCTCTCGACTAACACAAGTTTAATGTACTCATGAGTTTCTACTCAAAATTAATTACCTACATTATTTTATAGCCCTACTTCCGTCGTGGGGACGTAAAATAAAACGTATTTTCAAGGTAAGGCTCGCTTCACGAAATTTATAATTAACATAGCTTCTAACATAAAGCAAATTACGTGCACTTTATATCAAATATAACTTTCGAGCGATGAGGAAGAACTTTTCTTTATACTAAATGAATTTAACAGCTTAAATTGTGAGATAATGCCTTGGAGGAATAAAATTTTAGGAAAGAAGGATTGCATTTAAGTCTCGAGAAGGATGAAAAGAATTTAGATGCTGTAATCCTCCATTATCTTTTTTTCCGTGAAAGAGTTTGAAAATTCAGGTAATATCGAATAAATAGCTTACATGCAAGATTAAATTCCGAAATCCTTAGTTCAAGGTACAAATATTAGCGTGAGGTAAACTTTGAGGCAGACATTAGTTTTCTTCTTTATTATGCTATAGTTAAAAGAAATAGTTTAAATTATTAAAAGTAGTTTACAGTGAAGCCAGCATTTATCTTAGTTTAAGACATTTATAATTTCATAGCAGTCTACTTTAAATTTAATGTTTTGTTTTCTCAAGCATTTTTAGGAGTTTAGCGTTGTCAGTTTTTATAGTGTTCAGCTCTAATAATTTGTATTATCGTTTTGGCTTTCAAAATAAAATTAACTGTAAAGTGAAATAGCTTAAGAATATTTTCAACTCACATATCAGGATTAGGGAAAGGAGATGAAATAAAATCATGCCATTAATAGAATGTTTACCTTTAACACATAAAATGTGATGGAATATCTGAGGGAACTCATTTTCAGTGTTTGTAAATTCCATTCTTCCTAAATCAAGAAATTATATGTAAGTGAACACACATCTATTTCCCACCCTCTTTTTCATTATGTATGTTACGGTATATAATGTATGTTACATATGTTACGGTGAAAGAATGAAATTTGGAGATTGTCGACTTTCACCGGTGAATGTCAAAATTCACGTAGTCGTTTGGTGTATGTCCGAAATATTTGCTAAATACCCTTATTTCTGATTTACATCGGTAAAGGTCGACATTCAACATGCACTAATGGTGAATGTTGAACATGTCGGATATTTATATTTTCTTCTTCATAATTAAGTCAAATCTATAGTACTAGCACATGTAACTGTTCAATTTAAAACAAACCGAACACTCTTGGAACAGAAAATCATATCAATAGTTAGCTTAATAATCTGATTGACGTTATACTATCTTATTTGTTGCAATAATTTAAACTGGTATAGAAGTTTGAATTGCAGAAGAGTCCCTTACATTTAGAAAGATATTTAGTAAAGAAACATTTCTTTTTTTAATGACAGCATTTATATGCATGCCCTCCACTTCTCAAATAAGTTGCAGCGGCTTCTCTCAGTGACATTTCATGAGAAGAAATCTCATCTATGGAGAGTAACCTTTTTTTACAAAATATAAACTGATTACGGGTATAAAGCTGCTTGAGAGTACCATATTTGTTTACTAATTTATAAAAGTCGGAATCTTCTAATTCAATAACAACCGCCAATACATTTCGGGCATCCGTAAGACCACGGTCGACGTCAGGGACTGGTATCGCACAGTGTCATCAATTTGAGCAGGAGGAAATTTCCTTTTTGAGGTTTGCAACATTTTCGTTCCATGCATTGAAAGATTATCTTTTTTGGCAGCTCTTTTAATAGAAATAAACGTCTGCTGTTTAGTAACTGCTTGATAGAAGGTGTAGTAGGTTGAAGTTTCTCTTTGATATTTTTCTTTGGAATGGACACAAGGACTTTGGAGTATTCTTTCATGGTATGTGCTATTTTTACATATATCATTATATGTTTTCAAAATAAAGTATGATTTAAAAACTTAACAAAAATTTTTTTCAACATTCACCACCAGTGCATGGGAATTGTCTACATACACCGGTGTTAGTCCGAATATATAAGAATATAATAAAATATTCGGTCTTTCACCGAGGTATTTGGTGTATGTCGACATTCTCCAATTTCGGGCATTTACAGTAACATATATATATAATAAAGAAAAGGATTAATTATATAACTCCATTAAGCCTAAAAATGTTAAACAGATAGGAAGAAAGAAGGATTGGGTGTGGAAGGTTTACAACTTCCATACACGGTTAAACAATTGTTTGAACAGGCCCGAACGTTCCCGTACACCAAAAAGACCATAAGAGTATGAAATAAGAATATGCATTAGAAGAACAAGACATTTATAAAGCTATAAAATTTTTTTAAATTTTATTTATTTACCTCTATGTAATTGCTGCTTGAAGCGCATTACATAGTAAGTATTTTTAAATATAAGTCTTATATATATATATATATATATATATATATATATATATATATATATATATATATATATATATATATATATATATATATATATGTATGTATATATATGTATATATATATATATGTATATATGTATATATATATATGTATATATGTATATATGTATATATATATATATATATATATATGTATATATGTATATATATATATGTATATATATATGTATATATATATGTATATATGTATATATATATGTATATATGTATATATATGTATATATATGTATGTATATATATATATATATATATATATATATATATATATATATATATATACATATATATATATACATATATATATATATATATATATATATATATATATATATATATATATATATATATATATATATATATATATATACATATATATATACATATATATATATATATATATATATATATATATATATATATATATATATATATATATATATATATATATATATATATATATATATATATATATATATATATATATATATATATATATATATATATATATATATATATATATATATATATATATATATATATATATATATATATATATATATATATATATATATATATATATATATACATGTGTGTATGTGTGCTAGTGTCAACTTTCCATTAACCAGACTGTGAGACACTTGTTTGATTTTTTGATAAAATACTTTAAGAAATGTTTGAAAACTTCTATTTGAAGAACATGCATTTTTTTATTCTTCTCCTAGTTAAGAATGAATCAATACATTTAGAGGACCATACAAAATTCTGGACCATCAAAATTCTGACCATACAAAACAAACTGGGATTCGAAATAAATTAAAAATTATTTGAAACTTTCTAGAGATAATGGAATCTGTTATGAATTCATTGTAGGGTTTTCTTTAAAAATAAATCATGATAAAATGATAAACTAGGCACTTACTGTAAAATTCATAAATGTATTCGATCTTCTTTTGCTCAATGCTTTTATATTTTTATGTCCGTTTTCGTGAAATTTTCAAATATTATAGCTAAGATAAAGACACAATTAATACTAACATTGTGAATGAACATTTTAAATACTTGTTGAGATGAGACTTATGAACATAATACCTGCTCACAAGTGAAAACTATATCAGACGTACTAAAATAAATTAAGTTAAATATCTTGAAAGGTGTTAAAAATATAAAAAAAAATTGAACAATCTTGTTGTAGCTTTACTAAATCGTCGAGAAAATGACTTTACTATAAAATGCATTTCAATTAATTAATGGACATCCTAAATACCGGGTGATCAATAGATAGAAGGAATTATGTATATACAGACAAATTTTCATAAACACACATATATATTAACATGTAGTTTCATTAATTTTTGTAGCACTTTGAATTATTAATATTGTAGAAAACATTTTTATTTTTTATAATTTATATGATGCAGTTAAGGAAATGTGTAACAAATATACTATTTCACTTTAACTTGAACACAAGATATCAATATTTGCTTCGTCATACATCTTATACATATCCCGTATTTGTATTCTTCAAAATATTTCGTCTTGTTACAACAGAGAATTTCCTGTGAAACAAACTAAGCTATGCTTGTCAAAATGATTAATAATGTAATGCCCATTGGTTTGTAAAATACATTTTCCCAAAAAATTCTTACTACTGATCCTTAGTGAATGATAATAAACATTTCTAGTTAATATATATCTGAGTAACAAGGAATGTGTATTAATAATATAAAGGCGTCGGTTACATTTTTATGATCTCAGCGACATTTTGTTAACTGTTTGTATCTCTCAGTACATTTTTTGCTGTATTTTCTGGAAATAACTAAATGAAATGTATCTTTTGTCATATTATATAATGCAGTATTTTGCTACGAGGAAGTCTTTATGCATGACTTCTTTAGTCAGAATTCTTTGTTATCCTTTATGAAGAAATTTCCTTCTATGAATATCAAGTCATTTTATTTGAATGTAATAACTGAGATCAAATCTTAATAATAGTTTTCTATAGAAATTCTGTTTCTTTCCTTGAGATCAACAGAAACCACTATTTCTTATTTATGTTTTATCTCTATTGAAATATTTCTATTGTCATATAATGAAAGCAATTCATATAAGAATTCAAATGTACTGTAATAAATGACAACAAGAATCAAATTTTTACTGCTATATTTACAATTTCAGTTTGTGTAGATACTGTTCAAAATAATTAGTGTTGAAATGTGTAAATCTAACACTAATGTGAAATTGGGTTGCGACAGTCTGGTCCAGTTTCTATTACACTCGGTTTAAGATTTCGGTATAAGTTTTGATAACTATTTTATCTGTTTTAATAATAGAAGGACGGGTCATCAGACTTATCTATATAAATACAAATTCAGTTACAATCTATGCCATTACATATTTACCCAATGAAAAATGCACTTTTGAATCCTTCATACACTGTCCTTTTACTAAAGCGTTCAAAAATATTGTTTTCCTGGTTACAGGTTACTTTACTTTTAAGTTTTATAAATAGCACTTGCAATGCTTGAAACCATATTTTTTAAAGTTTCTTTAACTAATAAAATATTGAATGGATAATTTTGAATCTTTATTTGTGTTTGAAACGAATTTTTATGATCTTTAAGTCGACGCGTTTACTTGACATAAAGCCTAAGTGCTAATTACAAGGGATTTACAACTTAAATTCCCTTCTAAGTTTCAAGAATTTTTTTTTTTTTTTTTTTTGCTAAGATATTGGAATTCATGGTCTCGGGTGTCTAAAGGCAGCGTCTGTTGTTGACAATAAACTAGCAAGTGTTTAATATTAACAATGGTATTAAATTATAAAGCAATCATTTACAATAGGCAGTGACGCCACTAAGAGCCAGTCTCACCAAAGTCGTTTAACGGCTAATTTGGATTAAACCATAGCACCAACCAATAGCGGGACACAATTCCCCGTTTTAACAGAGATTAATCACGGTTACCTGTTAAACGACTTTGATGAGACCGTCCCTTAAGATGATTCTTGTGTTGTATGATTTTAGCAAGATGTGCTAGTGATATGGTATTAACTCTTTTAAATAAAAAAACTTTTTAGACTAGTATTGTTAGACAGTTTAGAATGATTGCAATGTTTGATTTAGTAGTCAAACTCATAAAACCATGGTTCTAAAGAATAGGTAGTAAGTGGGTCTTTTTAGCATGGTTAGACAAAGAGATGCTTCAGGTTGAACCCTAACGCCTGCAGCATTGAGTATTTTCCATTAAATATGCAGACCAGGATAGTATCTCCATATTAATAATTTGACTAGTATTTTGTCTACGCTGTAAGCTTGTCTAGTCAAATGTGTTTTGGTCCATCCACATATACTTCGACATTGTTCGACTTTCAGTCATATGTCCCGAATTTCACTTGACTACTACTCTGCAGTAGTAATTTTTTTCTCTTCTCGGAATGTATTAGTTCTCACTGGTGTGACTATAGTCTTTTCTGACAGAATGTCGGAGTACTTGAAGTATGTCTGCATGGCTGGATGACCATGTTGGCCTCTGAAATGAAGCACTATCCGGCAATGGTTTAAAAAGTGAACATGTTAGAAAACTACATTCTGTTGACATTTTATTTAATCCTTTAAGTTATGCAGGGTTTCTAATGTAAGCAAGACTGGTATGGCATCAACGAAAATTACAAATCATGCATCTTTAATTGAATGTTGATTTAATTTTTGGTCTTAATTCTTATATCAACTACAATAGTGTTCTCTTACAGTCGTTTAAACAGCCTATATGAAAACATATTTTCTCAGGTAGCAAACAAACAATAAACTCTTATTCTCAACAACACATTCATAAACAGTTTTGAAAGATACTTCATACGCTCATTAGAGCAATATCTTTGGATGCTATAGTCTTTGTTTTAACTTCATTTTTCACACGAATACTTATGACTTTTATATATTTTTGTAATGTTATTTATTGTAGTAGAATTGAGCCTGAGTAAAATTAATTTGGACACAGTACTGCAACCCAGCTAAGGAAATATTGTGTTTTTGTCTAGTTCAAACTATTTATTTCGTTGTTTTGAAAATAAATTTAATTGCAACTAAAATATTTCTAAAGTAAATGGTAATCTTACTAAGTAATAATTTTAATTTTCTTTTTATAACAGAAATAATATTCCATTATTTTTTGTGCATACAACTATTTCTTGAGCAATGTGCTGAAATAAGAATCATTAACTTGAAGTAAAATTGTATAACATATAGAAATTCGATAAAATACAGATATTCCTATTCACTAACAGTATTTTCTACTATAAAAGGTATTTTATAATAATAACTATTATCTAGAGCCATATAGTTATGCATTGTTCTAAAAATGTAAAGTTAAAATATCGGTTCTAGGGAATAACGAAAACCGATATATAGGCTGTTGCGTATTAGAAGCAGTTATGTTTCATATAAAATGGGTCTCATAAATTATATAATTTTTTGGTCAATACAAAGTATTGTATGCATAATAGTTCTAATAAAATTTAAAATATTTAATAGCTGAATAAAAAATTCTTTCATTTTTTTTCACAGAATAGCAGAAACTAGCGACATGATAGAGAAAGGCGTCACTGGTCTGGAACCGCTTCTTGAGAAATCCAAAGATCTCCAATCCGCCATATCTACCGCCGCCGGTGAAGGAACTCCCGAGGAAATAGAATTGAGCTTTAAGTTTACTGACGACAAGACAGACTCAGTTTTTTCGTATCTCGATGAAATCCTCAAAGATATTCATCACATGGAAGGTGAAATCAGCGCACTGAAAGAGGAAAATAAAAACTTGATGAAAGGCATGAGCTCATGCGACAGAAGGCTGCGCAGAGACATCAAAATCAATAAGGTAACACGTGGTATTAAGGGTTTTTCACTTTAAAATTATAGAGATGTGCGCATCACGTCAGGTGCAACAAAAATTGCAGCTCAACTTCCTCGTTGGCAAAACATTTGAATTCCCTACGGATTGTGCTTGTTATTGGGGTTTTAATTTTGTCAATTATCTTAAAATGGTAACAAGCTGTTGTACTTGGGCTGTCACGTTTCAAAAAAGGTGAAAATATTGGATTTTATTGCTTTATTCAAAGATTCTACATTGCGAATGCTTTGGATAAAATCTTTGAAAAGGCAAGACTTCTTCGGCAAACAGTTTCAGAATGGTGATAAAAAGTTTACCTTACTGTAATGTAATAGATTATATAAAAATATTATCGTCTAAGAATTTTTTTTTTTATTACTAAGTCTTTCTTCAAATTTCTAATGCATTTTCTATGCATTTGTGAGAAATACCGTACCTATAAATGTAATTATTTTTTGTCCTTAAAATGATCAGGTTTTGCACATTTGTATTAGATTCTTATCTATGTAATAGTTTATTGTGCCTGTTAACAGTAGTTATGCTCTAATTCATATTTAATAGCACTGTGTAAAGTGTTTAATTTTTTTTAAATATATATAATTTTGTAAGTAATAAAAAATCTATTTTCAATTACTTGGCCAGTTTCTGATGTTGCCTTTCTCTTCCCTTAAATAAAATTTAGTTGTATTGTATACGTGATTCCTATCGAAGCTCATAAGTTACAATGAAAATAAGCAATGTTTTGCCAACGAAAAGTTGAGTTGTAGTCAGCATTCGTATTTGTTTATAAACATGCACTTTCTCTATACATTTTTATTTATCACTATTGATGGGTAAATAAAATCCAGCCCATTGCAGAATTAAAAAATTTTTCTATATCCATGTTTTTTTAATGCCCTTTAAACTATCGATACTTTTTAAATTTTGTCCTCAATAGGTTACTAAAAACGCACTGTAGGTTTAAAGATAGTTCGAGGTCTGGGTTACTATGAATGTTAATTGTTTCTATAAGTATCAATTTTTACTTATTTATAAAAAGTAAAAGTAAGTATTGTAAATTTGAGAGTTCAGAGTTTCCGATAATTTTCAGAGTTTGCATTGTTGTAGAGGTATATCAATCTGCAACAATGCAAAGATATAGGCCCATTCATTTGTAACAATGCTTTTTAAATAGATGTAGCTTAATTGTTCACCTTAGAAAACAAAAATAATGATTTCCTAATTAGGGAGAATGATTTTGAATTCTTATCATTTGTTACAATCTGGTCCAGAGTAAAAGAAGTATTGTATTTTTCAATTATTTCGGTTTAGAACGAAATACCAATGTAACAAAATGCCTCAATATTGAGAATATTAATGCTTCAGATCTCCACAAGAGATACATGAGCCATTTACAACACGGTTGATTTAGAAAATAATTCTTTTCCGAATGAAGACAACGTGCGAATATTAATTCTGAGTATTGTGATATACAATTTAAAATATTTAAGATATAATAGATGTACAAGAAAGTCATGTGGTGCACGCATCAAATTTTTATATTTATATTTATATATTATATTTATATTTATATTGCTTGTCTAAAGAATTGGGTTCCCCACCAACTTGGCGATAATGGTTTAAGTATGGTCGCCTAACATTTTCTACTGATCTTACAATGTCTAAATAATCTATATCTATATTATAATTTATATGATATTTGCATCCAACTCTCCTTGTGTAACTCTTTTCTTATATATTAAAAGTGCACAATGCTTAAAAAAATTAGATATAACAAACTATTAATGGTTCACTATGGCTGATTTTTAATAATTTGGAGTTGTTGCGTTTGTAAACTGTTAAGGGATTAATTGCCCATAAATATAAATGTCCGGTTTTCAAGTCGTTTTCTTTAATTACGTAAGAGTATATAATTCTGTTACGATAGTGCACTGTGCATTAATTAAAGTAGCTAGAAAAAAACAAGAAATGCAGTGTTCGGATGGATTACCTTTGTGTTTTAGTAAATATCGTCAATATTTTCCCCAAATGTGCCAAGGGGAACCCAATTCTTGTGTAGTCCCATCTTCTTTCTCTGTATGTGCGTAGTAGGTGTTGTTTGTAGCTATATGAATTCTTCGAAATTATATTCTCTAGACAGAGTTAATTATTAGGCTGTCTATCATTATTGTCAGTCAGACTTCAATCCCAGGATTATAAAGGAAAATAACTTCTTATGACTGGGGTTTTTATTCACGGTAATCTAAAACACTACGGTAGATAATACATTGGGTGAGCCAAGGATTTAGGAAAAGTTTCAAACTCATAACCGGAGAGTTATGGATTTGAGGCTCGATCAGGACAAAGATTTGCCGCTCTTTAACTGATAATAGCAAATTCAGTTATATTATAGTAAATTAAGTTAGAAGTATAAGACGGGGTTTGCGTAGGATTTTCATTATCATTAAGTAATTCAACAATTTTTAAATTATTTAATTGTACTGAGACAAGGAATGAAATAGAAAAAATATGGATGTTGTCAGCTGAAATAGTAAGCAATAGAATAAATTTCCTTTATTAAAATAAAAAGTTTAAGTTATATAATTAATTTAATTAAAACATGTTCAACCACTTGTTCATTTTAATAATATGCAGCTTATTTATAAAATGTTTTTGTAAATATTTTAAACTAGCATTTTTTATTTCATATATATGAGACTGCATAGTTAGAATATTCTGCAGTAAACAACTTAGAGAATTTTTAATATGTAATAACTGAAAGAGAAAGAAAAAAATAAGTTCAAAGAGAAATTTGAGTTTCAAAATTAAGTTTTGGTTAAATGTACTAGCTTGCATTTAAGCAACATGCCAACTCAGCAAACATCTTTTTTTTCACTGCAAAATTGACGTGGATTATCGATTTTTCTTAAATGTCGTGTGATTTCTATATTCTTTTTGACCAATTACAGTAGTTAAAGTTGTAGTGTATCATAAAAATTAAAGCATCGCAAATAGCTTTCCGTTCTTTAACACTAGATTTATGAACCGAGCCAATTTGACTCATTAAAGATTTGATCACTATATATATATAAAACTTTAATATCACTTTTCAAAAACATACGTTGGTTTTTAGTTAAGTAATAAAATATTTGTAAAGTTTCATTCCTCTTTCCAGCAGACCCCTTCATTTCGCATTATCAAATGTGGTATACCTTTTTTCACGATTGTGAGCCAATTTGACTCATAGAATGGTTTAACAGTTAATCGCATAACATGAAATTCATTGGTCCTATCAGGCGTGTGTAACAATCAAGATATTATTTTTCAATTGGCTGAAGAGCTAAGAAGTAAATATAGAGAAGAAGTCGAGAACGCTTCCATTTCAATGACAGAAATTCATGTTACTGACTCACAGAAGAATTGTTAAGTTCAAAAATCATGCAAAAGAAACAGATGTAGAAACCCTTGTGCTAAATGTAATAGAAATGTTTGTGGAAAATGTGTTTCAAAAACAGATTTTGTATGTAAAAAATGTTTTCCAAGAATTTTTTTTTATATAAACATTTCATTTAAATTAATTTGGAAATATTTTCTTTGCAAAATAACTCAATTTTCTTGTATGAGTCAAATTGGCTGACTTCAGTAAAAATAGGTATATGATCAACAACCGTAAATCTAGTGTTAAATGCGTCTCTTTATATTTGTTGAGAGAAACACTTCACATTACAAAATAAAACAATACACTATACGCAGAAGGTTTTCTTTCGATTCTTCAATTATATGTTTGTCTAGGACACCTGCTTTTCTATTATCTACGTTTTCAATAGATTTTGACAGGATTCAAACTAATTTCAATTCACTCGGATTCACCAAACATTGAGAAATTATTTCACAGTGTATATTAATCTTTTCTTCTTCTTGGAATAAATCTTGTTGAATTACGTTTACCTTTCATTGATTAGAAAAAAAAGTTGATGCCAGTCAGTATTTTTAATAAAATTTATTGAATTCTTTGTTTTCAAAAATTTACGAATTGTGTACTTTTATTTATTATTTTATTATTTTTTTACAGTTGCTTAGTAAACATATTAACAGACTCATTGTAAATGAATAAGAAATAACAAAAATGACATTAACAAATCATCTTACAGAGAAAAATATTTGAAACTGCATGTTTTACATATATTTAACATTCAAATAATCTCGGTTTAAAAGATTTCTATTTTCGATTACCTAGATTGCATGATACATGACTGTTTTCTGTCAAACACAATCTGTTATGTTTTAATTTTTGGCTAAATACATTTTGACATTTTTCAATGAAGTATTTCTGAAAAATTCTAAATATCAAATACAAACTATCTGTCTCTGTTGCCAAAAAGTAATGCAAATATAATTTTAAATTGCCTCATTTTATATCTGTTGTTTTCATTATTGTTCTTTTTTTTAATTTTGTTTTTTGTTCTGGATACAAATAAGAACTGATTGTTTCCTATTTACATCGTTTTATAAAGCATATTTTATTGTAAAAAATATACTTTGCACAACAAATAGAGAAGGAAATTTTTATCTTACCATATAATAACTAGCATGTAGTCCGTCATATGACAAGGTTAAGTAAAATGTTTCATTTTGCAGAATAATTTATCGATTGCAAACAGTGCGGTTATGTTTAAAAAAGAAACAAATAAACCAACAAATTTCTTAATTTTCAAAGATATATAACTTAAACTCTAGATATTTATTAGTCCGTGAAATAGACTCCTAGACTTTTATGAAAAGAATTTGTTGTTAGTACTGGTGATAAAATTTTCATTGCAACAAAAAACAATCGATGATTAAATTTGAAATTATCACATATGCACCTAATCTATTATTTAAGCCAAATATAAAGGAAAATTATTTATATAATATCTAAGTTTACTGATAAAAGGTATGAAAATAATGCAGAAGATATTTAAATAATTTAAAATAAGAAAGGATTAAATGAGATGGTTAAAGGCATGACATCATAATGCTAGAAAAAATGTTACTTTTACCTATTTTTATATGATAAATTGATAAATTTAATAGCCTGCTCTTAACAGGAGAAAATAGGGCTTGAAATAATGGCATTAAATACTCAAAAATGGTGGAAAAACCTAACTCATCAACAAACCAATATCTATGACTCTATCCATTCCAGGTCCAACCGCTTCATAAATTTGAGGACAGATGGACATGAAACTTTGACTATTATTATATAAGGGATAGGAGATTTACTAGTTTTTTTTATTATTTTTAAGAATACATTGTGTCTTTCGAAGCACCCATTTGTTGTTTTACATTTATATTTGTACTACAGTTTTTTTACTTGTTTATCTGTTTAAAATACATAAAAAATGCTTAATTACTTACAAAGATATTTATTTATTGTATCAATTTTAATTATTACTTTATCATACCTAATAAATGTAGTTATAAATAGATAAACATTTCAAAGTATAATGTTCACTTTCTGTTAGAATAATGTAAAATAATTAGTTATATTAATGTATATATGACATAAATTTATATCATTATCTAGAAGCACATATTATTAATGCAGTTGAAAATCAGTTTAAAAGCAGTATTTACTGTCAAATGCGTGTCGAAAATGCTCAATAAACGTTGCTTGAGAGGTGAATTCTGTATGTAGATGTAAAGTTTCGAGTTGTTAAAGTTTCAAATTCAAACAAACTCGCGATACTTACGTTAGAAATCAGCTTCAACACGCAGGCTAGGAAGCACTTTTAAATATTCAATGGTTTAAATGCAATTTTGTACCTCATTGTTTACCTTAAACTTTGGAAAAACATAGCTCTTCGTGTAACTTTCTACATCAATAATTCCCTTTCCTGGACTATTGTTTCAAAAATGCAATGTCATACATGCAAAGCAGGAGTAAGTTTTAAATAAATAATATTTATAAATGTTTGATTTACATACATACACAGATATGCTGAGGTTTTTTTAAGGAAAATTCAGTGTGTTTTTATTTTAAAGGCAAAATAAAAATGACATTTCAACTGATTTAGAGCATGTGTTAGACAAATATATCACATTTTAAATCTTAAACATTTATAAGCACATTTGGTTTGTTACATTTTTAAATTTATGGGAAAATTAAAAATTTTTATTCATAACATTGGTTTTGAATAATTTTTGTTTTCTGTATAATATGCATTGCTCCAGAGTTTCTACTTTCTTTCATTAAAAACTCCTGGTCTTTGGCCTAAGTGCTATGTATTTTATAGTAACAGTAAATGCATATATAAAATTACCGTTTGAAGATTTCTGTTTTTAAATATATAAATATTGTAATGTATTTTCTCGCTTACAAACCCTTTAATATTTTATATACCACGATGAAAACCATTTGAAAAAAAATATTTACCATTTGGTACATAAAATGGAAAAATATGTAACATTAATTTTTTCTTGTGAATTTTGTAAACATGTTTGAACTGTGATTTCTACTATTTATCATTTAGTGATAATTAAAATCTTAAAATTTTAAAAATATAAAACACACGTATTGTGATATTTAAGTTATATTTGTAGAGATATTCATGGTCTCATTTGAGTAAGACAATACATTTCAACACCAGAACATTTATTTTTGTATTCGTCAAATTTGCTGTCTCAAGCTAGGTTTGTTGTGTCATATCCATGTAAGAGTAACTTGGCCATTTGAAAACAATTGAAGTCCATTCATTAGTCGCCCAGTTTGATTGCTGTAGATATATGACAAATAACTGCCCAAATGTACTGTACTTGTCTTTTCGTTTTTTATTGGAGATGAAGGATGGTAGAATTCAAGCCAAGGCAGACGTTTTTGTGCAATCGCAGAAGACATGGAGATGTGGTGTTTAGAGGGAATAGGTGAGCCTTAGGGAGGATTAATATTATTTCTCAGAGAAGAAAGTAAAAGATATTTGGATTTCAAATATCATTTGGGCATCTCTCAAGCAAAAAATGATAAATTCCTTTGTTTTTTTCCAATGCAGCAGGCGACACAGACATTATCCTAGCGCCTTGTTAAGGCGTTAGGATAGGCTGTGAACTTGTTTCTCATTTCGCATCCCCGAGGACCACTTGTAGCTTAAGTTATGCTACGGACTCTAGTAGCATAATTCCCACTGGGTCCTCGTAATTTAGAAGATGTGACCAAGCAGAAGACCCCGTTTTGGCCTATCCATCGTTTGAGGACTTGGAGAACTTTGTAAACACGAACATATTTACGTGCCCCAGTCATCTTTAGCGAACACGGTGGATCTTAGATCGGCTCCAGCCCCAAACCCGCAGACTTTCAGTTACGAGATCGGTGCCTTTGCCGACTGATCTATAGCGGCTTCATAAATTCCTTTGTATTTAATATCTTTTGTCCTTCTATTTTAGTACTTCTGTAGAAAAAAGTTTATCAATTAGTCAAATTTTATAATTGTGAAGCAAAACTTTTAAAGTTACAGCATCATATAATTCAAAGATGCTCGCAGTCGTTTGGGCACGGTAAAAAGAAAGTTTGTCTTGCCCTTAAAAATTTCGTTCTTCAGTGTAGGGAAAGAACGGGCAATTCCTTTATATATGAATTGCCAATATGCAGTGGTTAGGAAGTTATGTATTTTGGTTTATATCAAATAAACAATTAACTCCAAAATCTTTTCTAAACTTCCCTGAATTCTCTATTTAATAATATACGATCTTGAAACAGAGTCGAAATAAAACATTTTCAGTTAAAAAAAAAACAACCTCCACCATAGTGTCATATAACAAAACCATCATAAACATCATAGTGTACTGTTACTAAAAAAATACTGAACATTAATCAACTGAAAATAAATCAAATGAATGTACAATGAATTTTTTAGTGTGTAAAATATTTCTCTGGTGCAATATTAATTGCGTACTGAATACATAAAACAGTAAATGCATTTTCTTTCGTATAACATTTACGCATATACATGAAATGTATTTCTGTTGTAACTAAAAAGTAGAAGATGCAACCCCTTGTTGTACCATTCCGGGAAACTTCTGATTATAGGGAATTCCGTTTAGGATTTTCATGACGAATGCCACTGAATTTTTCCCGATAAACTAAGGTTGTTTTACAAAAATGATCCAAAAGTGTACTGCATAATGTTTTCTGATATTTCAAATAAGTTGCGTAGATTTCGATGGTCGAAATTGACGCAGTAGGATGAATTTTATCTGTTTTCTATTCAGCAATGCGCAGTATCAAGAAAACATCTCAGGAACGTCGTTGGAATTAAAATGCTTATAAATGGCACAACTGTCCTTGCTAAAAAATGTTGTTGATTTATAACTGTATATTTATAACTAGAAACTTTATCTGCTTGAAACAGAAGTAGAAGAAGAAATCATGCATATATATATATATATATATATATATATATATATATATATATATATATATATATATATATATATATATATATATATATATATATATATATATATAGTGTGTGTGTGTGTGTGTGTGTGTGTGTGTGTCAGGGCTATAAAAGTGGTAGTTGGAAATTACGCGAGTTAAAAGTAATTTTAACAAGGGAACTCTTTTATAATAATAAAATAAATGAAAAAGACCCACGGCCTCGTAAGCTTTTGGGATAATCCGGTCAGGCGGAAGCATTTTTGAACTATTTGATGAGCTTGCAAGCAGATAAATTTCAGTTAGCGCCTGGACATGGAGCAGTCAACACCTTTCCCAAGCTTAGCTCTGCCACGATTAGTAAAAATGGGGCAGTTTTTGCTTTTAGAAGAAACGATAATTTAATAATATTATTATCCAGAAAGACTGTTTTCCATTCGCTTTAACTCTGCACCACGATATATATATATATATATATATATATATATATATATATATATATATATATATATATATATATATATATATATATATATATATATATATATATATATATATATATATATATATATATATATATATATATATATATATATATATATATATATATATATATATATATATATATATATATATATATATATTATATATATATATATATATATATATATATATATATATATATATATATATATATATATATATATATATATATATATATATATTATATATATATATATATAATATATAAAATTTTAATAATATATATATATATATATATATATATATATATATATATTTTAATTTATATATATAATATATACATATAGAATATATATATATATATATATATATATATATATATATATTTTATATATATATATATAAAAATATAATAAATAATATATAAATATATATTTTTGTGTGTTTTGTGTGTGTGTATATTTATACCAGATATATAAAAATTTTTACAAAATAAAAACGGTCAAATATAGCTGATTGGAGGAACAGTTAAATATTGAGATAATTTGTTATGAAATGTTATAGAAACTCATAGAAAATCTATATTTTACATATATTTATATATAAATTATGCAAAAAGTTATTATTAAAAATATTAAAAAGAATAAATAATATTAAATAATTTTTATGTAAAGAAAAACATTAAATATAATAATTAAAATCTCAGAATATATAAAATCAGCAAAAAAAAGTTAAAAAAGTGTAAATTTATGAAAAAAAATCATTCAAAAAATATATAATAATTAAAAAAAATATATAAAAAATAAAAAAAAATTAAAATAAATAAATATAAAAAAAAATTAAAATAATAATAAAAAATTAAATTATTATATATAATAATAAATATTATAATTATTTAATTAAATAATAGCAAAAAAAAATATTATAAAAAATATATAAAAAAATAATATATTAAAATATAAATAAAATAAAAATGCAGAAAAAAAAAAATATAAAAAAAATAAAATATAAAAATAATAAAAAAAAAGATGAAAAAATAAAATAGAATAAAAAATAAATAAAGCATAAATAAAAAATAATAATATAATTAAATAAAAAATAAAAAACAAAAAAAAGAAAAGAAAGAAATAATAAAAAAAATGTTGAGAATTAGAAAATTCGAGCAATGTTAAATACGATTCTCATTAATTAAAGTTTTTTTGGGATAGATTCATTATCGATTATAATAGAAATATTTTTTTAGAATAATAATATTATAAAACTGTTTGCAAGCTGAAAATTAAACTTATAATTTTTATTTTAACATAATACCATTAAAAAATATAAAAATAATGTATATTTAGTGAAAAAATGCCCTCCATTAATTCAAGGGAAAAAATTTGGATAATAGCATGTAGTCTTAAAAACAAAATATTTCTTCATAAAAATATCAATTACACAGGATTTCAGCATAAAAAAGATTTTGTATGAAAAATAAGCTAATTATTGAGCTCGATTCAGCGACGTTTATCTCTTACAATTTTAAATAGTTTGACCCTGGAAGAAATCAGAGAAGATAATTCGTGAAGTGATAGGCTTCCTTTTTTTAAGACAACTATTAATTAATCGTATCATTTTGTGGTGTCACTGTAACCTGATTGATGCTTGTCCTTGAAATTATCGGAAGGAAAGAATCAGTGCATGTTGCACGATTTCAGAAGACACGTGGACTTAACTAGATACGCCTATACATATGTTCTTCCGACTTGTTACTTCGGGTTCTTATCATTAATGAAGTGTACAGGTTCGAACCTAGATGGATTGATGAGGGTAATAAATTAAACTTGTATGTCACAGGAAACTGTAGGAAGACACATTTTTTTCACGATGAGGTACTTGCTTTTAATCAGTTAAAAAATGCGAAATTCTTACATTTAAAAGTATATTGTATCAGAAAATGTTACCTATTTAATACATTAATAAAAAAATAATTTTGTGAGGAGTATAGAATTCTGCAGGCAAGGAGATTTCTTTTGCTGGAAATGTGTTAGGACTGACATGTAGATAGTAAGGATGAATCACCACAATTAATCAGCAGGATACAGTAATTTTTTTAAACGTTGTGTTCTAAAAGAGATGCTACTCTTATACTATATTTCAAAGATAGGCAAAGTTCACTCAATATATTAGAATACTATAGAATACATAATTTAATTTTTAAAAATTTTTATTAATCACATTAAACCCGCACACACCCATACACATATATTCAATTATCAATGTAATATATATATATATATATATATATATATATATATATATATATATATATATATATATATATATATATATATATATATATATATATATATATATATATAATATGGTCGAGACTTATTCAAAATCACAACACATTTTATTGCTGGTGAGATACATGAAATCTATACAACAGGCGAGCACTTTTACAACTCCGTGCACATAGACAATGTGATCCTGCACACTTTTCAAGTCGGGATTTCTCACGTAAAAAGACTACGAATAATGTCTAAGCACAATTGATCACGAGATAAAAAATACCCATGTTTAAAGAGAAAGCGCTAACTGTTTGCTAAAGTAGTTCAGACAGAGGCTGAGTTAAGCCTATAGCGTGTCTGAAGGAAAAATCATAATTACCAAACAAACTCCAACATACTTTTTGAACAAACAAAAATTAATATTAAAATATGTAAATAAAGGATTTTAATATTATACATATATATATATATATATATATATATATATATATATATAGATATATATATATATATATATATATATATATATATAAGCATATACATAATTATATATATATATATATATATATATATATATATATATATATATATATATATATATATATATATATATATATATATATATATATATATATATATATATATATATATATATATATATATATATATATATATATATATATATATATATATATATATATATATATATATATATATATATATATATATATATATATATATATATATATATATATATATATATATATATATATATATATATATATATATATATATATTTGTAATATATCAAAATTATTTAACTTTAATATTTCCCTAAAAAACTGCTCTCTTCCATTCCAATTCCTTAAAATCTTTTTCTCAGCCTCTAAATGTCTTAATCAAAGGAATGTCTTTGACTTAAAATTCTCCGCAAAGCTTTCTATCTTAAAGATGTAAATTTGCTGTCTATTCAACACATTTCCCAGCTGTCGCCGGCAAATGGCTCCGCATTTTTCCTGATCTTGCACTTAAATTCGCTGAGTAAGTGGGAAAATTCTTTCTATCTTCGCTCTGGTATGCACCTCTGTTTTCGAACAGAGTGATTTTTGTTTTTTTTTTCTTATCTTGTCGTTGATTAGTAAAGATGTCCGTTTTAGGAGCTCTTAAATAAACTTCTAAATAGACTTGTTCCGTTCTCTTCAATGTCGGCCGCCTGCATTTTTATTATGTGTGTGTGTGTGTTAAAAGTTTTCTTTTTAAAAAAATATTTCAATGAAAAATTTCATAACAAAATTCTGCTGATTATTTTTTTAAGTATAATCTTTTATAGAAAATAGGATGTGGTTATTTTAATCACTCAAAATAATTTCCATTTGTTATATACAAATCTCTACGGAGTTTTATTATTTACAATATTAAACCATGAAAATTAAATGGTAGTAAACTGTAAGAATGCTTCTAAACTGATCCACTTTCACGAAAGAAGAAATATTAATATAAATATAAAATACTGATAGAATTAATCACATATGTAAAGCATTCTCTAGAGCTTGCTTGATTTTAAAATATCTATCACTGAGAAAACTGCATTGTAAGACTTTCAAAAGGTCAGTCTTTCCAAATTTCTGTGTATAAAAGAGCGTCACATTTACCCTGAAGACAAATTATTCTATCCTTTTAAGATATAACCTTGCAATTTCTATATTCAGAATCATTTGAATTAATTGTATTGCACGATCCTATAGATATGCAGATAGATTCTCATTCATGCGTAAGATTTTTCGAGGTTTCTATGCAGTGTAATATTTAAATTACAATAAGCGAAGTACATATTTAGGCAGAACTTAGATATAACTGAAAAGCTCTATACAAATATTTTCACAAAAGAGCAAAATGATTGATGCAACGCCATTTATCAATAGAGCGGAAATGTGTAAATAATGGATAAATTTTAATATCCATTTTGAAAAGAACAAAAGTAGCTTTTCGTTTCAAATATTAAAATAACTGCCTCGAAATTTAAACGGGAAAATAATATATTGATTTGTATACTTTGAATAAATATAGTTTATATTCCAGTTTATTACTCTAGTCATTTTGAGCAAAACTAACTGTATCTACAACATGTACATGAAATCGATAAAAGAACATTTGGCAAATAAGCCAAGCAATATAATACGCAATGCAGAAAAACATAAAATATTGCTACTGTCTCATATAAAGAAAAAAAGTATATTGGTTGTATTATTGTACTAAGCCTAACGAACTGATGAAAATTCGTTTTATTAGCTACTGCGAATAAATAAATATTGCTGGGAACTAACTTTTAATGTTGCATGCAATTTCCAACTTTTAGATTAAAAGTTATTCCTGAAATAAATTATTGAGTTTTCTCACACTTTTTTATTTATTATAATTCTATTTATTCAATTTACTAACTTTCTAACATTGCTTTTATAATGAGATAATTTGTTTTTTGTATTTCAGTGACATTCTGTTAAATTATAAGTATTTAACCATTTCTCTCTAAAAGTATTTATTTAAAAGAAGTTTCATATTTAATTTTTCGCTAAAAATGAATCCATACTATGTAATTTATCATTTTATAATAGATTTAGTTATTAGGGAAAATTTGATTTTTTTACAAAGAGCTACAAGGAAGCATTCATGTTTTTTTTTTAATTGATTAAGATCACACTTATGATCATGATACATATGATAAAAGGCAGGGTTTGCAAATATAAAAACGTGTTAGTAAAATTTCATCAATGAACGGTATGCACTAATATGCACTAATAATATGAATATAACTTGTTTAAAAGAAAATATCTTCAGTTCATTTTGTAAAGTTGATTAAAGAAATCTGAATTTATTAGTGAGAGTACTCCGCAATAACCACTGCAAGTAACTTACTTTTTAAGACACTATCGTAGGCATGAATATCATAATTTTTGGTTCATTTCAATTTCAGCTTGAATTTAAAATAAAAAAGTGCAAGAAAATACCTTGAAATAATTGATAATTTTGATCAGTTTATATATATATATATATATATATATATATATATATATATAACTATTCATATATACATATATACATATATATACATACATATATATATATATATATATATATATATATATATATATATATATATATATATATATATTCATATATATATATATATATATATATATATATATATATATATATATATATATATATATATATATATATATAAATATATATATATATATATATATATATATATATATATATATATATATATATATATATATAAATATTATATATATATATATATATATATATATATATATATATATAATATATATATATATATACATACATATATATATATAATATATTCACATATAAATATATATATACATATATACATATATATATATATAAATATATATATATATATATATATATATATATATAATATATATTATATATATTATATATATATATATATATATATATATATACACACACATACGTGTGCATAAAATAACTAGCTATTAACAAAAAATATCTTCTACAGTGAAAGGAATTTCTAACGAATACGAATGATTTACTCCGTAAGATTTTGAACACCGAATGGTTAGGGTTGTGATCTACGGTACCTTATTTCGTGGGTCTGAAATACATAGTGGAGTGGACGTTTGTAGCAGGAGTCAGTTTTAAGCAGTAGGTCCCTGTCTCATTAGTCGTCGGGTATACCGTAGAGCTCCAAACCCAGCCATAAGATTTTGAGAAAGATATTTAATTTTTTAGTAATTATTGAAAAGGTTATTTATAAATAAAATGCAGTTATGCTACTAAAAGTGTCATTATTGTATAATGGATTATTTGGAAACCATAATAATATTTATGACTACACAACATAAAAATAATATGCAACTTTAATATTTTATCGGCTGTAAATATTTTTCAAATATTTTGGAACACTTTATGCATTCCTCTTAATAGTAAAACGTTACCCTATGTCAGGTACGTTTAGTGATTGAAATAATAAGCTGTTAAACATTAAAAATAATTTTAATATGCAATAAATAATTTGTAATGAAAACATGAATTTTTTTCTTTAATTTTCTTCATTAAATTTTTAAAACAATTTTTAAACGTAACAACCGTAGTAACGAATAATAAATGGATTGTAATGTAAAAGCATAAAATATCCACTAGTGACATGATTGCTTCTCCAGAGTTAGTATTTTAAAGTGGCACATTTTAAAGAAAATTGTTCAATAAGACTGCAAAATTTTGAAAGATATTTCTCAAATGAGTTGCCTATTAGCTTCATTTATATTTATATGCATAAAACTTGTTGGTATTTCTTTTAGAATATCGTTTAAACTAGGCCACAGGACATTTTGTAAGTAATTTCACGTTTCATTACCAGAATAAACACCAAGGAATACATAGCATGCAAATTACACAGGAGTAAATTTATATATCTCTCCTCATATATATAAACCACAGTTACTTCTACATTCCACTGGATAGAAAAAGTCTTAAGTTTATAATTGCTTAATATTAAACTTATTCGTACAACTGAAACAAATATTCCGATTTTGAGGAAAATCCTGTCTTAGTTCAAATGAGGATTGAAGTTGACCTTTGTACAATTTTAAGGGAATTACAGGACTTAAAAATTTTGAATTTTGAATTTTTATATATTAAACTAAAATCTTTTCTTTGCATTCTGGTACCATGATTTTGTTTTCAAAATATCAAATAGAACTCGAGTAAGGATTGAATATGTAATTAAAGAGAAGTATTTTTATCTTTAATTGCATTTATCCCAATTGCTAAAATTTGACTTTTGCACGCATTGTATTTCTAAAACTGTATAAAATATTTTGATGAAATTTGGTAGATATAATCAGTCAGCTATGTAGAATACCTTTTACTCAAATAAATTGACACTGTAAATAATTGTATTTCATATTTACACATACTTTAAAAAATATAACTTTTATAAAAGTATCTGAGTCATATTCAATGAAAAAGTATTAATCTAGTCTTGTTAAAATGCTTTGGTTTGAGGTATAAGCTGAAGATACACCATATTCATTTTCGTAACAAGTGGAATTTTGTGGCACCAATATCTTTGTTAGAATCCTACGCAGAGAGGTATAAATAAAAGTTTGATTTTAAAATATGAATCAAATTTATAAATATTCTTGAATTAGAATTTATTTTCTAGGATCTGAAATATATATATATATATATATATATATATATATATATATATATATATATATATATATATATATATATATATATATATATATATATATATATATATATATATATATATATATATATATATATATATATATATATATATATATATTGAACAGTTTAAGCATTTATTGGTAAAAATTTCATTAGAATTTGATGAGAATATGAGGAAGAAAATATAATTTGTAGCATGTAAAACTTAGCATTATGAGAAAATGTAAGACTCCTTAGACGCCTTAAAATAATTTCCTTTAATATGAAAATACATTTTTTCAATACTTGACGTAATACTACGTTCCTATTCTCTCTTTGTACCAAGCCCAAAATCTTTCGAAATATTTAGTGAATAACATTTTTAATCAAGAAACCTGCTGCATATTCAAATGTAGTTTCCCGATCCGGAAGACTTTGACAGTCTTTCCTATAATTTCTTTCAGGCAAGGACATGTAAACTTTTTCCTCTCATCTTTAAACAATACATAATATTCGCCATTTCTACGGAAGTAATTTGTCAATACAGTGTGTAAATCGAGACACTCTTTGATACGCTATTTTTGAGATAAATTATTATGATACTCAGTTTTAATTTAGAACTTTTCGTGTAGTAGAAATAGAGATTAAATAGAGATTTTTATGTCAGCAAGAATTTTATCTAATAAGCGTTTCAAAAATGTCCATTTAAAGATTCTGAAGTTAACTAAATCTATTTGAATTTCATACAGAAAAGAACAGGTAAACTTTAATCTGTAATATCTGCCATTTCTCCAGAAATTATTTGATATCGCAATGAATATTTTGGGAATTTCAATGGTAAAACTTCAAGAAGATTAATTATGCTACACCGTTTCAATTTACAAATTTTTAAGCAGTAGAAAAACGAGTCTGTCATCACTCAACTGTCATCACTTTAGTAAGAATTTAATGCAGAAGAATTCAAAAATACTTAATGTTTCTTACATCAACTAAATCTAATTTAATTGTTGTAGAATTTAGTTATTGACATTTGATATTGATCTTCTTTATGCTAGGGAAACTAACACGCTGGTATTAACCGATTGTTGAATGAAATGGTTTATTATAATCTATATTCGTTTGATTTTTAATTTAATTCAAATCTTATTTGTTTTATCGATTTTAGAAAAAACAGCATTTAAAAAGTTAATAAAACATATTTTATGTATCTCCAACTCTACATCCCATTTAATGAAATACTAATTATTTCACTTTATACATTAACGCAATTTTTTATTATAAAATATATTTTTTGAAACTACTTAAAAATTGGGTTCCCCTTGACAAATTTGGCGAAAATATTGGAGATGTTTTCTAAACTACAAAGGTAACCTATCCAAACATTGTGTTTCTTTTTTTTTGGTGACTTTAATGCACAGTGCGCCATCGTAATAGAATTATATACTTTTACGATTAAATAAAACATCTTGAAAACCAGACATTTACATTCATGGACAATTAATCCCTTAACAGTTTACAAAAGCAAATTATTAAAAATCAGTCATAGTGAGCCATTAATGGTATGTTATATCTAATTTTTTAAGCATTGCGCATTCTTAATATGTAAGAAAAGAGTTACACAAGGAGAGTTGCATGCAAATATCATGTAAATTATAATATAGATATAGATTATTTGGACACGGTGAGATCAGTAGAAAATATTAGCCAACCATACTTAAATCATTATCGCCTAGTTGGTGGAAGAACTCAGTTCTTTAGTCAAGCCAATTTAATTAAGGGAAAGAATGTTTTCCAGCCGCAAATTCAATAGTGAAATGTAATATTTCAAAGATATTAATTTGAATTATTAGGAGAGTTTATACAAATGATTGTTTATCTCTACAAATCTCTTTTCAGATTCATGCTTGAAATAATGATGAAATAATTCAAATGATGTAATAGATATTTACAAAACGGTTAAAATTTGTCTCGTAAGAGACAGTAGCATTTCTAAGTTTATTTAAGCAAACTGTATACATGCAGGTTGCATATATCAAACATAAACTAACGAACAGATATTTCATTTGGATAATTAAAGTAAACGACATGATGCTCTAAATATAATAAGACACATTTTCAAAATTTAATCTTGTGGTTAGCGAGTTATCATTATTGAATTTAATATATTTATTAATGAATTGTAACGATATTGGACTTGCAGATTATCTATTGCTATTTTATGTTCCCGAAAACAGAATAAATTCCTACTTAAGGAATTTATTTTGCAGACAAAATTATCGTAGATGAGAATTATTCCAAATTTATGATACATAAAGTAAAACAGTATTCCAGATATTTTCTGGAAGAAGAAGTGGAGGCATTTTCAATTTATAACAGTCGTATTACAGTGCGTGTGTGCTCGAAACACACACATTACTCACATGAGTTGAAGTAGCAAAGGTTGACAACTCTCACAGCCTCGAATTAATGAATTTGATGAACACATTGAAAATATCACTACAGTGTATAAACTCTCCCAAGCGAGGTTTAGGTTTAACTGCGATCTGTCCTTCATTCAAATACATATACCGGTATAAGATGAAATTTTAAGTTGAAATATTGAATGGAATTGAAGATATTATCTCACGTTATATATATATATATATATATATATATATATATATATATATATATATATATATATATATATAGATATAGATATATATATATATAATTTGCGGGATGTAAAAATAATACTTTCAGTTGTTCTGTTCGTCAGCGTTATACTGACCAGATCTTTGTCATTCCACGTTGTCGTCTGTTTTCAGCGTCCACTCCAGGATTTTCAAGTTACCCGGTTCTCAAACGTGAATTGCTTAGACACTTTTGTAACCTTGTTGTAGTTACTCTGAACACTAGCTGCTAATGCACAATAGAAATATCCTCCTTTCCAAAGGTTTATGCTTCTCATTCGTTCAAAATCCTTACCCTTAAGTAATTGAAATTTTGCCCTTTTTGTCGACGAAGCTTAATTATATATCATCTAATATTTACGAATAGCAGAAAACTATAGACTATCTTCAACGTCCAGCTACAGCCTTCTATTTATGTGGTGTCATCAACAATGCAGAGAACGCTTTCTCAGCCCACGCTTGGGTGGTGACTCTGATATCTTTGCATGACACACTGTATTTACCAATTGCTGCAAATTTCAGCATAATGACGTCATTATTTCTTGATCTTCCATTTTTACAAGCAAAAGTAGATAAAATAGAATTAATCTTTTAATGCAATTAATTGGCAGAGCAAGTTGACTGTAGTGATATCAGGCGTAGCTGGCAGAAACAATACTTTCAAACTCATGGACGTCTAATAATTAATAGATCTATTATGTCTCTGATGATAATAGAATGATACATATATTATATATTTGAAAACGTATTTTAACCCTTTATATCCTGAATTAATTTATCATCAACTTTCTTACTCTATTTTTGCATCATTAGAAAATTTAAATGTAGAATAATCATAGAAAAAAGAAAATTATTTTTTAATGTATTTTAGTAGTTAATTTTGCAGCTGGTACTTTCTATTACCAACATACAGTTTTGGATTTATGATAGAAAATAAAACATTAAATTATTAATAAAACAAATGAAATGCTTACCGGCGAAGTATAGAAGTCTCTAAAAAATAATAGTACCAAATAATTGTAATGAACCACTAAATTTACTCAATTGAACAACACATGCATGAACTCTACCACAAAACGACCTTCGAATGCAGCACGCTAATTGTAAAATCTCTACTATGCGAATAAAAAGGATGCTTGATTGGTGCTGTCATTTCTTTTCACCTGTAAGAACTGCATCGTTCATGTCCTTGTGAGTACCGTCAGGCAAAAATGCTTTATTAGGAATATATAGGTGTTTGATTGAAGCGGTACTTATAAGTACCGTCGAGATAAAATAGGTTAAAACAAAATATAATTGAGAAAAATCCTAAATTTATTATCAAAACTGAGTAGTAATTTATATAGGAGATTTCGATATGAGTAGTTAAATTAAAAATGATACAATAGGTAAACTAACATATATTAAAAATAATCTATGAATCTCTATAACTATGGTTGGAAGTTTATTGCTTACCACTAATTTGCTGAAGTGAAATTCTGCATTCTTACTAAATTGAAATAAAAGTATCGTTTTGTATAATTAGGATAATGCCAAGGAAAAGTTGGAAGAGGCGGACAAAGCATCTCTGTGTATGGATGAATCTAAAAGTATTTTGAATGCAGCTCTAGAAAGCGTAAAATATTTGTATTGTAAAATTTGTCCCGACGACGTTACGTCTCTGGAGTATCATCAAATCGATGACTCGAATGTGATGGATTATTTACAAAGTATGGAGAAACAACTCCTCGATTATTTAATCCTCATTGAATATATACGAATGAAGGTAGGTATTTACGTATCATTTACATAAAAGCTATTCCCTAAGTAGACTTTTATTATAAACTATCCGTATTCCCATGAGTCACCATGGTAATTATGAATTTATGAAGGTATTTGAAATAATCCCCTTTTAACTATTCAGAAAATGTTAACTTATTTTTTCAATGATTGTAAATACACATAAGATTTAATAACATTTACATATAGCAAGAATAATTAATATACTATTTTAAAATTTAAGTTATTTTAAAGTATTACATACTGATTCCTAATATAGTTTTAAACTATGTTCTGATTTTACCTTTCCAATTATAAAAGTTTACACTAATCGGAGAAAGTGGTATAAAGTAAAATCACATAACAATAGAAATTTCTTTTTTTACCTTTCACGTTATAGAAGTTTACACTGATCATAGAAAGTGGTATAAAGTAAAATCACATAACACTAGATTGTAGCTCGAATATAATTAAAATTAGATTACAGTGAAGTGGTGTAATATATTCTTTCAAGGAACGAAACATTTTTGTCATTTCACCATAAAGCACCATGATTTTACCCACGATGTAACTTTCTTGGTAACTACAATACATGCAACGTGTTTTGATTTGGGTTAACTCTGCTGTTCTTTTAGGGTAATATATAACCAAAATAAAACTAATATAACCCAAAATAAAACTTATTTATCCATTAATATATAATACAGGGATATTTTCATGAGACTCCTTGACATCGTTGGTAAATAATATAAATATGTATTCCCAGAGAGATTTATGCTTATTTACATTTCAAAGGAATATTTTTCAATTTATAGCTAATATATCGTTTAGGTCAATATCACCCAATGTGAGAAATCGTTTATTTTTAACTATACACGTTCATTTTTTTTTTGGAATAATTCAGAAGAAAAAAATAACAATAGTTTCTCTAATTTATCTATTTTTGACACATGTTTAATTGACATATGTGTTTGGTCAAAAGACAAGAGGTGCAAGGTCAAAACGTTGAACTTGAAAAGTTGAAGCACAAGCAAATTGACGGGGGGGGTGCAAGCCATTTGCTCTTATTGCAACTTTTCTTTTTTCTGCTCTATTTCACTTTCTAATATACTGTATAAGAGTTGGGCCTATGAATGTAAGAGAAAAATAGTAAATCACACAAATTTCAGTCAAGCTGATATAGATAAACTAAGAGAAGCTTCTGACATCGAAGAAAAAATTTTAGAGTTTGAAAATTATACTCGATGGTGAAATGTATGACATTTTTGAAAATCATACTCGATGTGATGGTCGAAATGATGAAATTGAGATGGAAAGTTCTGACAAATATTTTGATATCGGTAATCAACAAATGAAATATAAAGAAAGTATTCAGTCCAATAATTGGGAAATTGGATCCACTAACACATTCTTCTCAATCAAAAGCTACTAATATTATACAAATTACTGCAGGGGTCACAAGATATGCAGCAGCAGGAATAAAAGACGTTAAAAGGGCATTTGATTTATTATTCAGTTTTGAAGTTGAAAACGAAATAATGAAAATGGCCTTTATAGAAGGAGAAAAGATTAATGGAAAATTTGGAAAAATATCGAAAGTGAAATTTTCAAGAATATATTGGATTACTATTTTTAGTTGGTGTTTATTAATCATATGGAAAATAAACAAAAACCTTATGAGATCAACAACACCCAGGAATATATTTAGTGCGATAATGTCATTTTAAACATTTTGCACCATATCGAGTGTAATTCGTTTTGATAATAAATCTAATCTTCGAGAAAGAAGAAATTTGGATAAATTAGCTGCAGCACGAAATATCTGAGAAAGGTGGATAGAAATTCTACCAAAATATAATCCGAGTGAAAAAATATTACTATAGATGAACAGTAAGTAGGATTTCGTGGCCGATATCCATTCAAACTGTATATACCAAGTAAACCATCTAAAATAGGATATCAAAATATGGACTTTATGTGACAGTAAAACTTCGTATAGACTCAAAACCCACATTTACACTGAAAAAGAACAAAGATCAAAGTCAGAGAAAAATCAGGAAATGAGAGCAGTGTGTGGTGTTACTTGTGGGTATTCGGGGGACATATGTGATCCTTTTATTCCACATCTTACAACTTATGACAACTTCTTCTTACACGGAAAATGACTATGATTCGCACCATTAGGAAAAAAATAGAACTTCCTGAAGAAATGCCAAACAAAGAATTTCACAGCTCATTATTTTATTTTAAAGAAGACACAATAGTTGAAAACTACATTCCAAAAGAGAACAAGAATGCTAATCTTCTGAGCACTTTGATCATGACAAAAAAACAACAGATCTGACAAAAATCTTTTAATAATCATAGATTATAATTCATCTAAAAAAGTTGTGTATACCCTTGATCAACTTTTAAACACATAGACTTGTAAAAGAAAGACAAATAGCTGATCCATTATATTATACTGTAACATGCTTCATACTTGTTAGTACAATGCATTTATTCTATAATACATAGTGAATGGAACGAAAACAAATTGACTAAACGAAGAATGTGTTTGAAAAACTGAGAAAATCACTCATTTACTTTATATTGAACAAGGCTACACCAAGCAAGAGTGACGACTTAATAAAAATAGGAGTACAGACATATGATACAGATATACAGAGAAAAAGGGAAAGTGTACCATCGGGATCTATACTGAGTTCTTCACTGTGCCTCAAACGTGCAAGGTGTCAGCTCTGTCCATCAAGCATTGATATCAAAACTAATATGTTATACTTCAATTGGAAGAATCACATTTCGAAATCTTATGTAAAATATTACTATTCAAATTACAAATATAGGTAATTTAGAATAATTTTCTGTTATTTTCATCATGCTTTATATTATTGTAAGCTTCAATTTCAAAGATTTTTCTGTTATTTTTATAGATGCTTTATATTATAAAATCTATTTTTTAAACTTAAATCACTATTGTTTAACTATTTCTTAAATAGCACCTATCACTCACTGTAAGAAGGTTAGTTTTCTGAATATGTTCATATTGACCCGAACGCTACATACGTCCAATAAGTACAAACAGAACAGCAAGGTTGATTAGTTCCCAAAATTATAAATATTTGGAACTGCCCTGCCTATAATAATGCTTGATAAAGATACGCAGTATAATATTATAAAATATTAACCTATGTTGGGTTATATTTTCTTAAAGTGCTATTATAAACAAAAATTGCAATCATATTTTTCTTATACTTTCTGTAGAGTAGTAATTGGTGTTTTATACTTTAACGCAGTAATTTTGTTTACTGATTAAGTCTTAGATATAGCAATAAGCCCAAAATCAACGTAAATAAAATACGGATAGTAAAATATTAAACATAGACGGCTGTTTTACAGCTACGGATATGTATTATTATCATTGAGAGTGGACTGAAAATTTAAACTAAAGTTAAGAATACTAGATTATTAGAAATTGGTTCAATATAGTTAGTTGCACACACTAATCTCTAGATTTATACCAGTAGTACAAAAACTTGAAATCGAGCGAATAGTTTAAAGAGATAAAGGTACGATATGAGAGGTTTAAGGATCTGCTAGTTCATTAGATATAGTACCGACAAGATGATAAGGAGAACATTAATATATTTGCAACTACATTAAAGCGGTTAGACGGGTTGCAGAGAAAAGACTGACTGTTTTGATGCATCAAGTGATCCTAAGCTGGATTTCTGATCTTCAATTAGCACGCAGCAATCTATGCTATTGAAAAGAGATGAAAAGAAAACCTCTTTGTATAAGCTTCACGTGGAAGCAATTTTACAGGTAAAGGAAGATACACATAAGAGCATAACAGCTGGTAGTCTCCAGAACCAAAAAGAAAATATTAAAAAGTGTTAAAATATATAATCGTACTCATACTTGACGACTTGGCCGATTATTATTGTATATAAATAATAGCTTTCTTTGACTTACGAGGTTTTTTTTAGTTGATCCTTTTGTGTTTCGATTGGCTGTGTTTAATTAGTTTTGGCTGGACGCAGGATCTTAAAACTATAAAAGTAAAATGTACCTCGTATTTCTTGATTATTTTAGGGTTTTCAATAAAAGATGTTTGCGATCTGCGGATTTTCATTATGCTTCAACAAAAAGAGAAAGAGAAAGTATATGACAGTGCACAAAAAATGAACAAACTTATCGTATTTGTTTTAACTTTTGATATATTTCTTACATGGTTAAGCCTTCCCTTTTTAGTGTAATGTATGTCGCTTATGCGGTGCTCTAATCTTGAATATGCCTACATATTTGATATGTAGAAAGAGCAAATTTCAAAAGACTGAGAGCCTGCTATACCATAAAATGTATTTCATTTTTAATATGGTAAAAAATGGATAATATTATCACCACTGATGAATATGAGAAGAATGTTTTAAAGCAATGTTTAAAATTTATAATATGTCTTTCAACCTTTCGAAAGATATATTCTTCTATTAAAGTAAGATTCTTCTATTAAAGTAATCTCTGAATTTGCATGAATCTCTAAAGCAACGATAACAATAGCTTTAGAGATTTATACTAATAAAAAACACGTTAACCATTGTAGTTTGAGAAAATTTCTAAAATGTTGCTTGACTTGCTTCCATTTATATAATTTTATAAATATAAATTCACACGTTAAAAAATACCTTCTGAAAGCGTGAAACACAAAGCAGTAATACTCATAATACTGCATAAAACGCCTTAGACGCAATGTAAATATCATTATCTCTTAGATGCATGTTTATATAAAACTTTATAAACGAGTTTTAAACAAAGAGATGTATTTTAATGAAAGCATTTTAGATAGGAAAAATTAAAATTATAGAAATATACTTTAGAAGACATAAAACAAATCTGTAAAATAACTAAAATGAAATATTGAAAAGGTTTAAAAGGATTTTATATATTATTATTTCTACATCATACTAACTTATTATAAGCATAATTAAAGAAGCAGTATCAGCAATTTACAGTAAAATATCATAAGTGTTTAGTTTAATGTTTACATATATTCTAGAACTTAAACGGAAATATCGTTTCTTTTCTCAGCATACAATTGCATATTGTACCATAAAAATATGCTAAGTTTAAAATATAACATAAGGTATACGAAAGTAATTTCAAATCTTATATAATATTTTAAATGTCTTTTTACAAAAACTTATGTTATTTAAAAGTAACCTAAATATACTGGTATATATTTTATAAACACTTTGAAGATTTTTAAAAATAGGAACATATCAAAATTAATATAAATTTCATATAAAAAGATAGAGATAAGATTAATTGAAGATAAGATTAATAGGTAATATGTATGCTGTATACATCAAATTATATAAGATGCAGTAGGATATAAATAAATCAGTCGTTGATATTAAATAAATGTGACTTTCCCTTGAATATATACATATACATTATACACATACACACGTGTATATATATATATATATATATATATATATATATATATATATATATATATATATTATATATATATATATATATATATATATATATATATTATATATAATATATATATATATATATATATATATATATATATATATATATATATATATATATATATATATATATATATATATTATATATATATATATATGTATGTATAATATATATATATATATGTATATATATATATATATATATATATATATATATATACATATATATATATACATAAATTATACATACATACATATATATATATATATATATATATATATATATATATATATATATATATATATACATATATATATATATATATATATATATATATATATATATATATATATATATATATATATATATATATATATATATATATATATATATACATATATATACATATATATACATATATATATATATATATATATATATATATATATATATATATATATATATATATACATATATATATACATATAAATATATACATATACATATATATATATATATATATATACATATATATATACATATATATATACATATAAATATATACATATACATATATGTACATATACATATATATATATATATGCATATATATATAAATATATATATATATATATATATATATATATATATATATATATATATATATATATATATATATACATATATATATATATATATATATATATATATATATATATACATATATATATATATATACATATATATATATATATATATATATATATATATATATATATATATATATATATATATATATACATATATATATATATACATATATATATATATATATATATATATATATATATATATATATATATATATATATATATATAATATATATATATATATATATATATATATATATATATATATATATATATATATATATATATATATATATATATATATATATATATATATATATATACACATATAATTTGAAAATGCAGTTATCTATTTCATATTTTTATAATGGGCATTATAATTGTACTACATTACCGTTTTTAATGAATGAATCTATAGTTACATTTGGGATGAAATTACACACAAAAGGTACTTCTAAACACTGCTATATTAGATATTGCAGTATAATCAATATTAATTTTGGTTTGTTCATAACTAAAATATGAAAGATATAAGTCTATTAAAAACTTTTATATACAGAAAAATTCAAAGACACAGAAATTTTTCGTAATCTGTGAATATATTGCGAAATCTGATAACGTGTGATTATTAAAGACCTAGAAATATCTGTGCTATAATTATTCCTTATTTCGAGCAGAGCTAAGACAATTGGATTCGAAAATAATTCAACTCAAAGTTAATTGAAACAAACTATTTTGAATATAGCCATTTCCTTTGAAATCAGAAATGCTATTATCCATCGAGAATACGAAATATTGGCATTGAATCGCCATCTCATTATTTTTATTATTATCATTTTACAATATTAACTGAAAAGTAATAAGCCTTTTGAAATAATCTAAATCGAAAACCATCTTATGACAGAAATTGAAGTTCGTAAATCGAACTCATTTTATTCGATTTTATATGAGTGCTTTTAAATAAACTAAATGGAAACCTCGTTAAATGACTATGAAGACTTAAATTACGTCTGGGCAAAATCATTTTTAGAAGTGAAGTTTTCTTTTGATTTTACTTAGCGATTTTATCAAATGCTCTTGGCCAAATAAAATGTATTTCCCTTGGAATATGCTTTACGATATATGTTCTATATATTTTATAGAGTTTATAATGTATGGTAAAAATATTTCTGTAAATATTCGATCGGCTACTTCACTTTTATCATAGGTGACTTTGGTAAAAATATTACGTAATATTTTACCATTAGAAGTTTGCAGACAGTTGTAAAACTTAAATATATTTTAACTTATGAAATGCTTTAATTCTAGCTTTGCAACACCACTGTATTATTATTTTACACAATTTTTTTTATCTATACTGTCTTTAAAATAAGTTAAATCTAAAGACATCTTAGGACAAAAATGAAAATACTTAATAGTCATTTGATTTTATAATTTGTTCTATACAAATAGTGACATAATAATTTACCATTAGAAAGTAGTCTGTTGGCAGTGTACATGTAGAAGGATAGTTTTCATTTATAAAATACGTGATAGTGACTATCATTTGAAAATCGTTTTTAGCAGAAGTATTATTCTTTAAAGTTTTTTGATTTTCCTTCTAGAAAATAGTCAAAAGCTCGAGTCAAATAAAATTGATTTACTTTGGATATACCTTAAAAGACTTACAGTTATATATTTTATAGAGGTCATGAAATATTATATACATATATTTTATCCACAGAAGGTATTCAATAGGATAATTTACTATTATCATTTATTGTGGATAAAATGTGATATAACAATTTACCCCAAGAGTTTATTGAAAAAAACATTTTACCCCAGGCTTTTGGGTATTGTAAATGCAAAAGCGTATTTTTCATTTATAAAATATTTATTTGTAATAATTTGCAAAAAAATTTAAAAGATTTTATAAAATTTTAAATTTTGCTCTATTACTTTCCCAAAGGCTCATATTAAAAAAATTGCTTCTCTTTGATATTCTTTACTAGCTGTAATATAATTGTTTAGAGCTTATGTAACATTACCAGATTTCTATCAACCAAAAATGCTTAATGTGATTATTTACATTTATTATTTATTTTGCATGAAATTTTATTCCAAACAAATACTTATTTCACATAAGAGGTAAATTATATGCACCGTAACATGCAAATGTAAAATATAGTGTATTAATATAAAACTACTTATTTTTAATAATTATTAGATAATCCTTTTTAAAATGATATTTCCCTTTTTACAATGGTATTAATTAAAATTTAACGTAATAATTTACTACAATAGAAAGGTTTGCAGACAGTGTAAAAATATAAATTATTTTTTGTAGTGTTTGTATATATATATATATATATATATATATATATATATATATATATATATATATATATATATATATATATATATATATATATATATATATATATATATATATATATATATATATATATATATATATATATATATATATATATATATGTATGTATATATATATATATGTTTATATATATATATATATATATATATATATATGAGTGTGTGTGTGTGTGTGTGTGTGTGTGTAATTCTTTTTAGATCTGTATGTTCCGTATGCATTTTGAAATGATCCAACCAATAATATACGGAATTTTGTAAGGATATTCAGGATAATCCTTATAAGATTTTATTCATGCCGAATTGTTTGGAGGATAAGGGACTTATGTAGTAGAAAGCTTTTAACCTCCATTTCACCACGCAATTAGAGATTGACCACTGGATGTATTTATCTTACAGTAACGTACTAAAATAAGTTAAAATGATTAACATTCAAAGTACACTTTTATAGATGATATAAGTTTTGCTGCTTTTTTACAACATTTAGTTCAGTTATTTGATTTTATCAAGTTTTATTTAGACTACAAATTATTTTAATTTCTTTATACCCTTTTCATCCATGGTAATTTATTCTGATTCTAATAGTACCTAAGCAATTTTTTGAAAACTTTAAGGGTATTAACACTATGTGAATGACAAAAGTATTAATATTTGGTGCATGTAAAGTCTAAAAATTATTTATATTTTGGATTTTTAGTACGTTGAGTACGTTTATTACATAGACCACAGTTTGGATGCGAAGTGGATAGTTCTATATAAAATACTCCGGTTACAAAGATTCAGTTAATTAAAATGACATCTAACCATGCAGGTGAAAGCATCCTGTGGTTTGTAACATACGAAATACTATCTTCGCTCAAAGAAAACATTTTCTAAAGATTTTCACAACATAGGAGGTGGATGAAGCAGTTTCTGAACACAGGACGCTTGTGTATGAAAGCCAGTAATGGAAGAAAAGCAGCCACCCCAAACTACTTAAGAAAATTTGGGAAAAGTCCCACAAAATCAACACATTGCCCGAGATTTTAACCCTCCGAGTGGAACACACCGATTAAAAAAAGTCTCCAAAATACGCTAAAGGTTTATTGTGTCAATGGCCAAAGCGTTCTATGATTTTTTACTTCACCCTTTGTCGACTAGAATGGAATACGGGAAACCCACCCTCGTTATTGTCCCTTTACTTCCGGTTATAAATAGATATATAAATAGATATTATAGATTGTTAATTTTAATACACATAATGTACGTCGTCTCGAAGATCATCATAAGAAATAATGGAATCTAAAAGCACAAATAAAAATATTCTTTGAGAATTATTTATATTTTTTTTTACGAAAGTAATCCAAGATATTTAAGCGGTGCAATTAGAGATACATCTGTTACCGCAAACGAAATACTTCGAAATAGAGATTTACAAAGCCATGAATTGCTATCAGCTTCTTTGCACTTCAGGGAGTATATTCAATAAATGTCATTCTTAGAGGGATGCAGTTACTAAACAATCGACCTGACCCTCCTATAAACACTTGCAAAAGTGTACATTGCATCTTTTTCCGGAACGTTTTTGGAGGTCGAAAATTGTACGTGACAACCGCTTTGAAGACTTCATCGGTTTGGCGGAATTGTACGTGCGAACCGCTTAGAGGGTTAAATCAATGTTTGGTGTGTTATGCAGAAATAGCTACACAATCCCAGCCATAGATGTTTTAGGTGGTGTAAAATTTAGAAATTGTTACTTAAATTTATCACTGAAATTTTCTGATAAGTTTACGGTAGATTGTTTTGAAAACAAAATTGTGTTTAAGAAGCCACTTTTCATGTTCCTAAGAAGTTACTAAATTAATATTAGAATATGTAGATAAGGAAATTTAATATTACATATATGCTAGTATTACACACAGACACACACACACATATATATATATATATATATATATATAATTATATAATTACACACACACACACACACACACACATATATATATATATATATATATAATATATATATATATATATATATATATATAATGACACATATATATTCATATATACATGTGTGTTTGTGTGTATGAGTCCATGTTTGTGAGGTTAGATAAATAAAGTGTACGTTAATATGTATACACATAATCACGATTTTTTAAATGTCCATATATGTAAAATACCCTTTATAGATAATTTATACCCTTAATAAATAATGCGATGTTCAATCATTGAAATATAATAAATTGCTTTAAATACTTATTGTGTTACATTATTGAGACTATACTTTATTCTATGTAGGAGGCAGAAAAAGAAGAAAAACCTTTGGTGCTTGAAAAGGAAGAAGATGAAAATGAAGGCGATGAATTGGATAAACTGGATGATTTAGACAGAGTGCGACCTCGAACGCTTCAGTAAGTCTCTTACTAAGCTTAATATCTTCTCCGTATATTAAACAAATGAAATATTCTTTTCTAAATATACGGTAAATGATCACGAATCATTCTATTATTTTATTCTTAATACTTACATAAACTATTATGCCTTTAAAGAAGTTAATTATGAGGTAATAATAAATAGACTGACGTTAAAGGTCTAAGTAATTTTAAGAATCATGTTTAATAGATATGCTTCTTAGGAATAATTTTGTTTCTGTAATCAGTTTTGTTTCGAGACCTCCATATTATAATTTCTTGGTTCTTATATAATACTTTATCGTCTGGAATGTTCTAAGAAAATTTAGCTAACTTTTAATTTTTCTGTACTTTATGTTGAGAATCTAAGGAATAGAATGTTGAGATCAAATTATGTGAAGCAGTAAAATAGTTTATTAATAGATTAGAAATTGTATTTTTTCTTGTTACATATAAATAGTTTTTAAAGTTGCATGCCTTAATTTTCTTTGATTTTAAATTATATTTTTATAGACTGCGTCAGAAATGTTTAGCATAACAAATTTTTCTAAAAATTATGTTGTCCTAACTTCAATTTAAAAACAAAATTACCTAAAAAAGGTGGAGTGTGTAAAGATTAAGTAAATCGTTCTTGAGTAGTGTTTTTATTTTTATGGATAAAGTGGATTTCAAGAAATCTCAATTCATAATTTTTTGTTTTTAAGTATGTATTTTTTGTATATTTGCTATCTTTTCTAATAATGTCCAAATTACTTTTCTTTATCAAAGAATTTAACTTTTTATAGCATAAATACGTAATTTGAAATGTATCAAAGACGCTTTGAAGTGGTAGTAGGGAATTTTATACTAGATAAAAGACTTTTTGTATCAAGTGAGCTGTCTTTAAATATTCTCGTTTTTTTAAAAAATAAGCTATGAAATATTTTTATCGCAACGTAGTTTTTTTGAAAAGAAAATATTTTCTTTTAGTCATGATTGGTTTTAAAAGGAAGACTTTGAAAAGAGATCATTTCAAAATCTCTTAAAAGTTCTTTGCGATTTATAGATGGGAAATTTATATGCACAATGTAATTGTTTAGATAAACGAACTTTCCCTTCTTTGAACAATTAATATAGTCAGTCAGTGCTTTTATTAAGTAATTCCACTTAACGAAAATTAATTTCCAGAACAAGAGAATCAGAATAAAATTTGTGTGAGAGATAAATTATCATTTTTATAAATAATTTAAGGAATATTTTTATCATAAAATGATTTTTAGAAAACAAAGTATTTTCCTTCAGTCATTATTGGTTTTTAAAAGAGGTCTTGTAATAAGAACCTGTTAAAATATTTAATTTTGTAAAGGATTAAAAGATAGGAAAGTTATGTGATAATATTATTGATTGTTAAAAATCTTTATTGGTTTTTAAAAGATGTCTTGTAATGAGAATCTGTTAAAATATTTAAAATTTTAAGGGATTGAAAGATAGGAAATTTATGTGATAATATTATTAGTTGTTAAAAAACATTATTGGTTTTTAAAAGATGTCTTGTAATGAGAACCCGTTAAAATATTTAATATTTTAAGGGATCAAAAGGTAGGAAATTTATGTGATAATATACAATTGCTAATGGAATGTCCTCTCTCCCTTTTGTTCATATAAAAAATTAGATGTTCATCTTTTATTAATTAATTTCTCTTAATAGAATGAGATTATCTGCAAGAAAGAATTAAAATAATTCTTATGAGAAAAAATTTTGAAATATTTTTAAATCGCTGAAATCCATCATTTTTTTCATAAAAATGCTAACTTTAAAGGTTACAAAAGAAAAATTGAGTAAATAATTTTTAATATTGGATTTTTAGTCAGGCAAATTTGTTCTAATTATTATGTCAGTTTAAATATTCTTGAATACCTGTTTAAGAGATTTATTTTAGATTATTTATTTTCTTTCCCCTGCTTTGGATAGAAAAGACTTAATACGACACATGTTGTAAATGTTTAATTACTATAAAAATAATCAAGATAGAAATATAATTTTTATTTGATATTAAGACTTTTCTAGAGTCATATATTTTTTCTGTGTTTCTTGACCGTAGACTTAAAGACTTATATTATTTCACTTTATAATAAAATTGTGAGTATTATTTCCTACACACTGCAGGATATTTTAACCTGTATCTTCTTGAAGCCAATCAAATCTAAATTACTAGCTTTTGTCTACAATAGGTTGTACATATAGATAGATTAATTTGTAGAATAAATATTATGCAGATATTTAAGTTATTTCTTAAGCATATTTCAAACTTTATTCTATCAGATTGAGAAAGCATCAGAATCAGATTAATAATTATTTTTAGGGAGCAAAACAGTTTCTTTCAGTCATTATTGATTTTTAAAAGATGTTTTGTAATGAGAACCTGTTAAAATATTTAATTTTTTAAGGGATTAAAATATTGGAAATTTATGTGACAGCATGCAACTCTTAATAGAATGTCATCTCTCCCTTTTGTCTATATAAAGAATTAGATGATAACATCTTTTATTAATTAATTTCTCTTAACAGAAGTTGGGACTTTCTGCAAGAGAGAATTAAAATAATTTTTATGGGAAAGAATTTTGAAATATTTTTAAATCGCTGAAATTCATCATTTCTTTCATAAAACTAATAACTGTAAAGGTTACGAAAGAACAAAATAGAGTAAATAATTATTAGTTATTGGATTTTTAGTCACACAAATTTGTTCTCATTATTATACGTGTTTAAATATTCGTGAATACCTGTTTAAGAGATTTATTTTAGATTAGATGTTTTCTTTCCCCTACCTTGGATAGAAAACACTTCATACGATACGTATTGTAAATTTTTTACTACTATAAATTTAATCAAGATTAAAATATAATTTTTATTTGATATTAAGACTTTTCTGGAGTTATATTTTTTTCTGTGTTTCTTGACCTTAGACTTAAAGACTTATTTTATTTCACTTTATAATAAAATTGTGAGCGTTGTTTCCTGCACACTACGGGTTACTTTAACGTACATCTTCTTGCCGATCAAATCAAATTACTAGCTTTAGTCTACAATATTTTGTACATACAGATAGATTAATATGCAGAATAAATATTATACAGATATTTAAGTTATTTCTTAAGCGTAATTTAAACTTAATTCTATCAAATTGAGAAACCATCAGAATCAGATTAAAAATTATTGTTAGAGAGCAAAACAGTTTCTTTCAGTCATTACTGGTTTTTAAAAGATGTCTTGTAATGAGAACCTGTTAAAATATTTAATTTTTTAATGGATTAAAAGATTGAAAATTTATGTGACAGCATGCAAGTGCTAACGGAATGTCCTCTCTCCCTTTTGTCCATATAAAGAATTAGATGATCTCATCTTTTATTAATTAATTTCTCTTAACAGAAGGAGATTTTCTACAAGAGAGAATTAAAATAGTGCTTGTGAGAAAGAATTTTTAAATATTTTTAAATGGCTGAAATCCCTCATTTCGTTCATAAAAATAATAACTTTAAAGGTTACGAAAGAATAAAATTAAGTAAATAAATTTTAGTTATTGGAACTTTAGTCAGAGAAATTTAATCAAATTATTATAGCAGTTTGATTATTCCTGAACACCTGTTTAAGGGATTTATTTTAGAATATTTATTGTCTTTTCCTTGCCTTGGGAAGAGACTTAATATGATACGTGTTGTAAATTTTAATACGAATTTTTAATAATAATTTTGTAAATTTTTAAATATATATATATATATATATATATATATATGTATATATATATATATATATATATATATATATATATATGTATATATATATATATATATATATATATATATATATATATATATATATATATATATATATATATATATATATATATATATATATATATATATATATATATATATATATATATATATATATATATATATATATATATATATATATATATATATATATATATATATATATATATATATATATATATATATATATATATATATACATACATATAAATTCTGTGTTTCTTGACCTTAGACTTAAAGACTTATTTTATTTCACTTTATAATAAAATTGTGAGCATTGTTTAATGCACACTACGGGTTACTTTAACGTACATCTTCTTGAAGCCAATCACATCAAATTACTATCTTTAGTCTACAATATTTTGTACATACAGATAGATTAATGTGCATAATAAATATTATACAGATATTTAAGTTATTTCTTAAGCATGATTTAAATTTTATTCTATCAGATTGAGAAAGCATCAGAATCAGATTAAAAATCATTTTTAGAAGGCAAAACATTTTCTGTCAGTCATTATTGGTTTTCAAAAGATGTCTTGTAATGAGAACCTGTTAAAATATCTAATTTTTTAAATGATTAAAATATTAAATATTTATGTGACAGCATTCTAGTGCTAACGGAATGTCCTTTCTCCCTTTTGTCCATATAAAGAATTAGACGATCACATCTTTTATTAATTAATTTCTCTTAACAGAATGAGATTTTCTGCAAGAGAGAATTAAAATAGTTCTTATGAGAAAGAATTTTTAAATATTTTTAAATAGCTGAATTCCACCATTTCTTTCACAAAAAATAATAACTTTAAAGGTTACGAAAGAATAAAATTGAGTAAATAATTTTTAGTTGTTGGATTTTTAATCAGACAAATTTGTTCTAATTATTATGGCAAATTAACTATTCCTGAATACCTGTTGTGGGATTTAGTTTAGTTGTTTTCTTTCCCCTACCTTAGATAAAAAAGACTTAGTACGATACCGGTTGTAAATTTTTAATTACTGTATAATTTTTATATAATTAAATATACTTACTATATTATTAAATATAATTTTTATTTGATATTTAGACTTTTCTAGAGTTATATATTTTTTTTCTGTGTTTCTTGACCTTAGACTTAAAGACTTATTTTATTTCATTTCCTGCACACTACGGGTTACTTTAACGGATTCATGAAACGAATGAAATCGAAATTACTAGCTTTAGTCTATAGTATTTTGTACATGCAGATAGATTAAAATGCAGAATAAATATTATACAGATATTTAAGTTATTCCTTAAGCATAATTTAAACTTTATTCTACCAATATCTACATTATAGGGGCTATTGTTTACATATAAATCGTAGGTATTTAGTTGAAGGGAAAATATTTTCTTTTACATTAGTGTAAGCTTTAATTGCGTTCATTCTTTAAATCTATAAATTAAAAAAAATTTTGAAATTTCTAAAAGTATTTTTTTTCGCTATGTTTAAAGTATCAAGTAAAATATTCTAAAATCTCTACCTACATATAATATCACTAATTTGAAAGTAAAGTATTCATATACATAAATTCAATGTGGTAGTAGGATACATAGTATTGAATGTGAAGAATACCAGAAACATAAATCTTATGTCAAATTACTGTTAGATTTAATATATGCTGCACATTAATTCAAGAAATCCTCTTGGAAATTTTAAGTAAGTAAATTTAAATATTAGCTGATTTAATTATCCAAGATATGAGGGATCGTTGTAAAAAGTGCAGGAAAATATCTTCAAGACTTCTTTTAGTCAGAGGAAAATTTTAAATCTAATTTATTGAAAAGGAAAATTTACTTTTTTAAAGAAATGTGAATTAAAATGAGTTTTCAACTATTAATATAAAATATTAATAATGTATTTAAAATTGCATTAGGGGTGGTTTTATTGTAGTTTTAAATTATTCTATGGATGGAAATACGAAATAATTCTAAAAAGATTATTTTAACAAGCCATTAATTGTTTTAATAAACTATTTATTACGTAGATTGGCTGATATATTAGATTTTAATATTTGATTTTAAAATTTAAGAAAGAAAAAGTTGTTATCCTATTCATGGCATTGATACAAAATTTTGAAATTAAAATTAAGTTAAAATTTTATTTTTGATGTAATTTTCTTATAACTTTCTAAAATTTTAAACTTTTTGTTGATCGAGAGTATGTTTTATTCAAGAGATAAATAAATATACACCTAAAACTTAAAAAAAATCGCATAAAAATCAACAAAGCTAAAAAACATTAGTTTCCCTTTTTATTCTTATTTAATTTTTTTTCTTAACTCTTTTATATTTTTCTAAACTGGATGAGAACATAGTGTTTTTTACACATAAACTAACTTTGCTGTATTTTTATTTGTATTATTAGCAGAACTAATTAAGTTTGTAGGAATGTATTTTATTGTATTCATTTATACATAAATAAATTATTTGTGAATAAACAATCTCAAACATAAAACAGAATTTAAAGTCAAACTGAAGACGAAATTTAAAGACGGAATTTCTATGATATAAATTTTTTTACCCCTGAAATTTGATATATTTTAATAATATTTCCATATTTTACATTAAATTAAAGAAAATTAGTTTTTGTTTTAAATTAAAAAGGGTGACATTTTTATTTTACCTAAAATAAAATTCCAGCATTCTTTCTAAAATATTTTTTTTCTGGGAATGACTTTTAAGTGTACACTGATTTTAAAATATATTACTTCATGAGATAAAATATTGGTAGTTAAAAATTTTATTATGTCCTGTAAGTATATTGTATAAAAGTTTCCTGTGATTAGCAGGTAATCACTTAATTTGAATAGTAAAATCAACAGTAAAGTAACTGAAAGGCAATCTATTAAAACTAAGTTTATTTTTTATATTTTAACAATTTTTTTACAACCAGAAGATATGCAAAGTAATATACTAACCCTATTGTTACAATATCTTTTTCTGCTTTATTTTTGAGATATACAAGCTATATACCTAGAAAACGTCCATTTAAAATTTTACTAGTAATGGAAAATGAAATTGAAAATAAAAACATTTTCAATTGTTTTTATTTATTCAGAAGTGAATGTGATCTCCAATCCCTCATGGAACTAGAGTCTGAAAGATCCTTCTTAGAATTCGACGATTTGAAAGAAAAAGCCTTAGCAGCTATCACAGAAGTCCAGTCAGAAAACAGTGGCGAAGATTCTGAGGTTGAACTATCCGTAGGAAAAAAATGATGTGTTAAAAGAATTCTTCATATCTGTAGTAATATCAATTATTTAACTAGACAAAATTGTTATATTTTAGAACTAAATATATTTTAAGTCTCCTACTTCATTCAATTACTGATATACTGACATGCACAAAGAACTATTAATGGACTATTTAATACCAGATAACAAATTGTTTTAGCTTACAGTTTGACAGTCAGAAATATATCTGTACTATAGGAATTTACAGTATTTTATAAAATTATTATTGAAAGTTTAATAACTGTGTTTTGAGATCTCTCTACTATTACTGGCACTGCAATTACAGTTTTAATCAATCTAAAACTTTAACCGTAAAAATTCAATAAAATTCTTTTTAACAGTTATAGTTAGTACAGTGCATGTTAACAAATCAAAATTTTGACAACCATACGTAATTATATATATTGTTACAGCAATATATATATATTTATACATATATATATATATATATAATATATATATATATATATATATATATATATATATATATATATATATATATATATATATATATATATATATATATATATATATATATATATATATATATATATATATATATATATATATATATATATATATATATATATATATATATATATATATATATATATATATATATATATATATATATAAAACTTTGTAACAGCAATTTAACACTTTTAACCTACATTTTCACATATGAACCTTATAAGTGCTGTATAAAAATATGTATAAGATTTTTATGATTAAAATAAATTAATTTTATTTAGCTTATGGGCCAGTTAAAAATGTGTATTTCCCGTTGATTTACAATAAATAAAGAATACCTGATGACAGACCTAGGTACAGAAATAAAGGTTCTACTTTTTATTCTATATTGACGAGAAAAAAATAAAATTATTTCATTCTAGGAATATATTTGCCTCTCCTATTATATATTTGAAATGAAATATTACTGTATAAAACGTAAAAGCATTATAAATCTCAAATATTATCAGAAACAATTTTTGCCCTAGATCTATAACATTAATTTTTTCTTGTTAAAATCTTTAACTCAGTACTCGTCAATTTATAAGGCATAAGAAAAGAAAAGAAATATTCAACTATTGCATAAGTTTTTATCAGTGTATATTGTTGTTACTTAACGTGTTATTCTATTTAACAAATTCTTTAATAGTTTCGTAAGAATCTAGCTAGGGGAGAAAAGTTTGTGTGCCAGAAAAAAACTTTTTACCTTATTATTACCTTATTAATTCATAAAATATAAATAATTTAAGTTTATAAAATTTAACAAAGAAGTTATTTCCTCTCTGAGTTTGATTGATAATACATTTGCGAAGCCTCTCTACGTCTTTCTTTATATATTTATTTAATATTTTAAAGAAAATATAGTTTTGATAACATTTCTTTTAAAACTCAGAGGCAGTTTGCACTATATCTAAGAACAACTCTTATTTATTTGGTATTTTTACAAAAGCTGCTTAAACTTCCAGTTTTTGTAGTTGTTTATGATTGTTAAAGAATAATGTGATTTTCAAGTTCTTTTTGTTGGATGATGAATTTAAAAAAACCTTAATTCATTGATAGTTTCTTTAAGAGAACATTAACTAAAACCCATGTCTTGCCTAATCACACAACCAAAGATAAGTTTAATTAAAAAGCGTTTCTATATGTTATAATTCTATATAATAACTAGTATGACTTCATACAGATAAATACTTCGACTTAGAATTGAGTATTAAGTTAAAAGTTTTCGAACATGACAACTAAACTATTTAGCATCTTGAATTGATTAAAATTTTAATTTTAATCATAAAACTCTTACATATTTTTATACAGCACTTATATTATTCATAGATTTTTTTTTACCAAGTCTATTTTAAAAAATTTTGTATGTAGGTTGAAAGTGTTAATTGCAGTAACAGCGTTATATATGTATCGTGATAGTTGAAAAAATTCTTTTATTTATTAAGATATTTAGAGACATTTATATAACATAATTAATTATATAATTGAGTATGGTTGTCAAAATTTTAATTTAAATTTTATTAAAATTTAAAATATCCAGTTTAGAACTGCTACAAAAATAAATGCTAGAAGAGAAGCACAGTATAAAAGTCCGTTTACAAATTCGTAATTGTTTTGTAGCTAGATTATAAATACTGGGCTAAATATCCATTTATTTCTAAATGTTATGTATTCAGAATTATTACATTTAGTGATATGAGAATGCATGTATAGTTTTGTAAAGTTTGCTACATATTCTAAAATTTATATGGATCCCCTATTTGAAATGTTGGGATAGATGTCCCCTCTTTGTTCCCTTGCTATCTAATAATTTGACGTAACGCCTTTGTTTCGCTTTGGGGGAAAGGGAATGATCTTGTCCTTGTATCTGACCACTAAAAACATTAAGTGACGTGAATAAACGAAACAGTTAGCAGTGAGGACCAATGTCCTCACTATATATAAATGTGAACAAACTGTGAACAAAATGTATAAAATGAATCAGCTATTACCTGGACGTATGTCATGTGACTCACGGTCTGCTCATACCATCTGCATAGATCATCCATGCATAAGGGTAAGTTGTGGTTATCTACATATATTAGTCATATTTACAAGGGTTACACTTTTAAATACATTCAGTTTTAAAAATGAAAGAATTTTTTATAGTAGCTATGTGTGGTATTCTTTATATAAAAACTAGCTCAAAAGTAGGTTCACTAAAGGTTCGTTATAAATTAGGAATTTCTGTCTCCAGTATTTTATATATCCTCTTCAAATTTTCATGAGAATGACAGATCTTCAGTTTTATACCTTAGTTATCAAAGAAGTTATGACTTTTATATGCTGTTGCATCTTTTTTTAAATAGTCCGATGAATGTTGGACAATGTAATGATCCTACCATTAAAAGTGGAACAATTAAAATAAGCTTTAAAATTCTTCCACTTTAAGGAAGTCCCACCTTAAGGAATTTCTTATAGTAGTTATGTGTGTTCTTTATATAAAAACTAGATAAAAAGTAGGCTGAGTAAAGGTTCGTTATAAATTAGGAATTTCTTTCTCCAGTATTTTATATATCATCTTCAAATTTTGAACAGAATAAAAGACCATCAGTTTTATACCTTAGTTATGAAAGCATTTATGATTTTATGCAGTTATGACTTTTATGTGCTGTTATATATATATTTTTTAAATATCCTAATAAATGTTGGACAATGTAACGATCCTACATTTAAAAGTGGAACAATTTTAAATAAGTTTTAAAATTGTATCACTTTAAGGAAGTTCCAGCTTAAGGAATTTCTTATAGTAGTTATGTGTGGTATTCTTCATATAAAAACTAGATAAAAGTATGTTCTATAAAGGTTGGTTAAATATTAGGAATTTCTTTCTCCAGAATTATATATATCATCTTCAAATTTTCATGAGAATGAAAGACCTTCAGTTTTATACCTTATTTATCAACGCAGTTATGATTTTATGTGACTTTTATATACTGTTATGGTACAAATGCATTATATATGCCATATTTTTATTTTTTCCAAACTAGGCGGTTTTTTATGAGACGATGAGCAAGTTGGTGTGTTACTGTCTCCTCCTTTCCAATTTACATCTGTTATTAAATTTATTTTACATTTCTTTTATTACAAGATGGGGTTGGGGAAAACCATTCCTCACATATTAGATTTTTTATAATATTAGTGCTTATTAAAATGACATATATTGTATTTTTTCTGTGTTCATACACACGCACACACACACACACACACACACACACACACACACACACACACATATATATATATATATATATATATATATATATATATATATATATATATATATATATATATATATATATATATATATATATATACATATATATATATATATATATATATATATATATATATATATATATATATATATATATATATATATATATATATATATATATATATATATATATACATATATATATATATATATATATATATATATATATATATATATATATATATACATATATATACATATATATATATATATATATATATATATATATATATATACATATATATATATATATATATATATATATATATATATATATATATATATATATATATATATATATATATATATATATATATATATATATATATATATATATATATATATATATATATATATATATATATATTATAAATATTACTGCACTGTTATTTATTTTTTTAATAACGTAAAAATGATAACTAGTATGCTAATTTTATTTTAATAATTCTATAAATTGTGAATTTGATGTGTTACTTTTTTTAAGCTATGTTTTGTTAATTGTTGTGTTTCAAATATGCCATGTGACTGCAGCCATGTTTTTTTACTTGGCGATTTTTCAAAACACCAGTTTTTCTTTTGGTCGCCAAAACAAAAACATGGCTGACGGGTCTGCCTTTCTATAATGCATCTGTTCCGCTGTTATATCTTTTTTTAAAATAGTCCGATAAATGTTGGACAATGTAATGATCGTACCTTTAAGAGTGGAACAATTCTAAATAAGCTTTAAATTTAAAATTATGTAAGATAAACATAGTTACTTTGAACAGTAATAATCTTTATGGGATATTTATGTTAAAATAATAAATATTTTACTGAATATTTTGTTGTTTTAATTTATAAAATTTGAGAATATATTCCTAATATTCCCAAAAGTAAAACTTAGATACAGTGTATTTTTTTTATACACTCAGTTACTCCAATTTGAACATTTGAGTGCTATTTCACTTTAATTTGTTTTGCTGTAGAATAAATTTTATTTTCTACTTATTAATTACACACTCTCGTGTCCCTGTAGAGTTATCCAAGGATATAAATCAGGATTGAAATTACTTAAGCATAATTTTATATCTAGGAAATGTATGTAATACGTAAAGAAAAAATTTCGCATGACGTCAAAGTTGACATTTTATTTATTAACCTTTTTTTTTTTCGTATGTGCATTAATAAAAACTGAGTCTTATATTCCCGATCTTTAAAGATGAGTACTTGAATGGTAGAAGGAATAGAAAATGCAGCAAATAGAAAAGCGATAGGAGAAATTTATGGAAATAATATCCTAATATATTCCCCGATACAACGTTAAAATAAATTTTACATAGTACTGCATAGTTACTTCTTTATCTACAGTATGTGTAAACTAGAAAAGATTGTTTATACGTACAGATTTTTTTTTTCTCTTTTAAAATAGACATCTTACTAGCTCTGAAATAAATATATTTTTCATGACATAATGAAAATTTTCTATTTCTAGAGATAATTGCGTACACGGACTTTTTAATTTACTGGCCTAAAGTACATTATGACTCTCATACTGTAAATTATCGTTATTATATAAGCGCATTTAGGTATATTTAAATTATTATATCTTAGTAAGGAATAAATTAAATTTATTAATTGCACAAATTTTCAGTTTATACCGAATATCTATATAATGAAAAAGTCATCAATATAACATATATTGACACTGACATTTGCCGCCAGATGGTAGTACTTTAGTTGTAATTAGACAACATTGCTGACTTAAACACTAACATGCCCTTTAATCATATTCGAAAATAATTTTCTTTAGTGTTCGGATTGTTATATATTTTTAATTACTATCCTAAATGCATTTTTAACATTTTCTTCCAATACCTATTTAAGTAATTTTACAAAATTTATTTTGTTTCTGAAAAATATTTTTTTTGTAAAATAAAAGTAAGTACCTGTTTCAAAACTCTAAGAATTTACGAAAAGCCATAGAAATAATATTTCAATTGTGTTTTGTAAACAAAAATCATTAGGGAAAGTTAATTTCCTACCTATGTAGATATTTAAGAGTATAAAATCGAATCTTAAAAAAAAGCTAAAATGATATTTAAGAATTTTATATCAAATATTATAAATATCACATAAAATAAACATCAATGAAAAAATTGTATTGAATTTCATTGTAGAGCTAGAATGTACTTACTGTGGAAATTTGAAATCAATATGCTTAATATTTTTACTTAAATTACACAAGTTCACACAAGTTCTCAAGACACCCCTTTTAGAAAACGCATTTAAAGTTGAAACTTTATTTTATTTCACAATAGAGTCCTTAAAAATATTGTAAATAGTTTCAAACTGCCAATGATACATACATTTCCCCGTCTCTTTTAATATTTTTAATTTTGTGGCAATTTTGACTGTCAAACAATCTTTTGATCACCATTCTATGCAAATAAGCTTACATTATTCTTGCATACATCAAGCAAAAATTATACATAACCTTGATTAAATAAACTAAACCATTATTAAGCATTGAAACAGCGTCATTTATACCTTTTGAAATAATATTTGAATGATAGTCTCGGGATTTCACGCATATTTTCCACATCTCAATGTGTAGTATTTTGACATAAAAATTTCTAAGCATAGAGAGGATACTAAGGATCTGTAAATATGTATTTTTCATCGATCATTGCAGGGTGGAAAATTGACATTTTATAAACAAAAATTATATTAAACTATTACAGAAAGAGTTTTATTGTTTTTAGATTGAAACAATATAAATATAATAAAGCTAAAATAATATAAAATGTTGCACATATTTGATCCTAAAAGTTTAATAAAGTGATTTTAATAAAAATTGTAAATATATTTTTGCTGTATCTATATGATAAAGGTATGTAGAAAAAATCAAATGAATATCAACAAGTTTTAAAGAATACGTGTAAGCATGAAAATCACCATATGGAGATAAACCTAATTAAAGTTTCAAATTTTTCTAGTATACTTTATTAAAAGTATATTAAAACAATTTAAAATTTTCCATTTACATACACAATCTTTTTGTCTCCCAAGTTAGCTGTTTTAGTAATATATTTAGATCTTTTATACCTCTGGGATGTTCTAATCTTCTTGATTTGCCTCTTTTAATTTCAACTATATGTATACTATTTTCGGTAGTGTGTAATGAAAATATTGTATACTTTTACCCACTGTCATATTTCAAATTACAATGTCAATTTTTTAATAGGGTTTGTTTTTAAACCATTTAAAAATGTCCAGAATTTTGAATAATTTAAAAGGAAAAAATAGATTTTTTGGAGGTTTAGAGATTATGAGTCTCTTAGAATAACGATTAAATTAAAACCTTTAACTGAAATAAGGAAAGAACAATACTGGTGATGCATTATATAATCAACATAAAATAATATGCATAATTTTAAAGGCGTATAATATATATATATATATATATATATATATATATATATATATATATATAAAATTTTATATATATATATAAGGAATTATACATTATATGGAAGTCATCTAAGCATTAGAGTTTAAAAAAATATAAGATTGAATTTATAAAACATGCATATAAATTTTTAAGGGGACAAAATAGCTTGGTGCTTTACGTACATAGATAACAAAACTTCCTGGTTCCAACTATCTACAGTAAACATCTGCTATATCGTTTAAGAACGTATAAAATAAATCTAGAGGACTGGATGTCCTCTCACTCAGAAGTTCGTAGGTGAGAGAGAAGTAGGGGAAGAGGAAAACTTGTTACACATGAATTATATTGATTGAAAACACTTAGTATTTTACTTGCAGAATTAACACTTTTTGATTCCAATCCACTAGGTATATTGCACATTTCCTGTATAGCCATAGAACGCGCAACTAAGGATCTGTAAATATGTATTTTTCATCGATCATTGCAGGGTGGAAAATTGACATTTTATAAACAAAAATTATCATTGGGTGATATATAAAGAATTTTATTGCTTTTAGACTGAAACAGTATAAAAATAATAAAGCTCAAATACCATAAATTATTGCACATATATGATCCAAAAAAGTTTAATAAAGTGATTTTAATAAAAAGTGTAAAGGTATTTTTGCTGTATCTATATGATAAAGATGTGTAGGAAAAAATCAAATGAATATCAACAAGTTTTAAAGAGGACGTACAAGCATGAAAATCACCATGTGTAGATAAACCTAATTAAAGTTTCAAATTTTTCTAGTATACTTTTATTAAAAGTATATTAAAGCAATTTTAAATTTTCCATTTACATACATAACCCGTTTTTCTTCTAAATTAGCAGGTTTAGTAATATTTTTAGATCTTTTCTTCCTGTGGGATGTTCTAATCTTGATGATTTTTCTGTTTTACTTTCAAATGAATGTATGCTATTTTCGTCAGCATTTAATCAAACTATTGTATGTTTTTATTGACTCTAATGTCAATATTTAATTAGAGTTTTTTAGACAATTTAAAAATGTCCAGAAAATTTAATTATTTAAAAAGTTTTGGAATCTTTATTGGTAATATGAAAAAAACAATTCTGGCAACGCATTCTACAATCAAAATTTAAATATGTGTATAATTTAATAGGCATACAAGGAAGTCATATGCATATTAGATTTTAAAAAATTATACGAATGAAACTTTTATAAAAGATGTATATAAAGGATTAAAGGGAATAAAACTTTTTGATGCTTTAAATCTTTAAGGGTAATAATAAGGATGAAAAGAACAATCCTGGTGATGCATTATACAAGCAAAATAAAAAAGGCGTATAATTAAGTACGCATTAGATGAATCTACGCATATTAGAATCTACACATTAGATTAAAAAGATATACGATTGAAACTTTTATAAAACGTGTAAATATAGAATTAAAGGGGTAAAATAGCCTGGTGTTTTACATACAGAGGTAACAAAACTTCCTGGTTCCAAATATCTCGGTACAGTAGACATTGCTATATTCTTAAAGAACTTGCAAAATAAATCTAGAAGACTGGATGTCCTCTCACTCAGAAGTTAGTAGGTGGAAGAGACGTAGGGGGAAGAGGAAAACTTGTATAAAAGGAATTATAGGGAATGAAAACACTTAGTGATTTATGTGCAGAATTAATACTTTTTGATTCCAATTCACTAGGTATACTGTACATCTTCTGTATAACCATAGAATACGCAGGGTATATCTAGAGGTCAAAATGTCCTCTCACTCAAAAGTTGGAAAGTAAGAGAGACGTAAAGAGACAGGAAAAATAAAAATCATATCTCTTAAACATGATGAGGATGAACTGTTGAGGCACACCGTAGAAATGCATTGCCTCCTTCAGGGTAGACATGCTCAGAGAAGTCAGGATTAAACAGACAGATTAAATTTTGGACAACTTTACTGTTGACAATTTAAGTCTAAATCGTTTCTGTTACGTCTTTCTGTGTTTAACATCTCTCATAAATATTTACTTACATTGAGTTTTCAATTTACAATGGTACTGATTTTTTACTTGAATTATTATCAGACACATGTTATCCTTTAACCATTTCCGGTAACCAGAACATTTTATAACCATTAAACTGTCGAAAATAAATACGTTAAAGATTTCACATTTAAAAGTTTTGGGTTTAGAGTGCTACAGTTGAACTTTGAAGAGTAGTGCTCTACAGATTCGATCACCTTTCTGCACATATTTAAAAAAAAACATATATAGTTAAGTGAAATTCATTAATTTCTTTTATAATGCCAATTTTATTGCTGTAAATTTTAATAAGGTACGGTAATATCCTTTTTCAGTGGAGAATTTAGAATTGGCACTTAATACATGCCTTTTATAGTAGCTGGCCTAAAAGTTATAGTCTTTAAAGTTTACTGCAGTCGCACTCATAACAGGTAACGGTAGACTAGTATACAATATATACCATATAAGGGAATAAAGCTGTAATGTCAAAATCATTATGTTTAAATTCAAGGGTTCATTCCGTTTACGTAATGCTTTCACAATGAGTCAGATATGTTTTCTCTCAAAATTTGTCTTGTACCATTAGTTGACACCTCTGAGTAATTAAAAGATAATCAATTTAATTTATACCGTCAATTAAGGTTTTTATCATTTGACAAAAAATCATACATATGTGGGGAAAAAAGCAAAAGCAAAATAATTTTCACATTCATCAAACCTATTTCCTCTCTGTGAAAACAAGTTTCCAAGTCCTTACGTCAGCGGATAAAAAATTACACGTGCTTAATCATGGAAAACTCAAAATGCGGTTTTGTCTGGATAGAACTTCATTTGTTTTTCACCTGCATTTACCTCCTTAGCTAATTGATAGATCTGAGCAAATAGACACGAGCAGAATACTTATACAGCGAAAAGTTGAATCTAGAGGTATTTATTTTAGGCTTCTCTCTAGCTCTCAACGGAATAGGATTGCTATGACGAGCGCATTTTGAAATCTCATGTTTTATGGAAGAGAATAAGCCTAGAAGGTGTTAAAATATAATTTACTCGCTTGTAAAGATGAAGAAACACCTGACAGCTGCGCATTTCTTTTTCATGCTCCAAAAGTTCTCCAAACAGACGTTGTCAGACGAAAGTATGAAACCGTAGTCTAGTTTTATGTATTTATTTTATAGTCTCGGCTTATAATTAAGAGACTTTAATGAGACGTCTGACAGAGTCTGTAAAAGATAAAAAAAAATATGGTAATGACCATTAATTTTCTGTGGAGTTTAGAAAAGTTTTAGTAGAAGAAAACAAGTGGACAGGCAGGGATTTGAAAATTATTACATGATCTCACGCAGGTGTACAAAAAAATACATATATGTGTTTGTGAGTATGTTATATAACCTTAGCTTCACATATATTAATTAAAATTACGCATAAAAACATGCAATGGACTCGTGTAGTAATAGAATATACATGTCTCATTTGAATCGATTGGTAATTATTTTAGGTTGCAGCTTAGCTCTGAATGAAACAAATAATTATGACAAGAATATTTTAAAATCCGTTTTTTAAAAAGAAATAGGCAGAAACAAGCTAGTATATAATTACAATTGAAATTACACTTAAAAACCTTTTAGGTGTTAACAGATTTAATATATTTACTTGTAAATGTGAAGAAACAACTGACAATATATATTGTTTTCATTGTTCAAAAGTTCTCCGGATTAAACAGTAAACTAGTTTTATGTAATTAGTTTACAGCCTGAGTGTGTAATTAAGAGATTTTAACGAGATTCCTGCCCGATTTTCTAAAGCAAAAACTATATAAATTGCCATTAGTTTTAAAGAGTGTTTAGAAAAGAAATCAAGTGGACTATAATCGCATGCAGGTATATTCGTCTATAATTGTTCCGAGATGCGTGCATTTTGAAGTATATATGACTTATTATTCAATAAAATTAGTCTAAAGTAAGATTGCTTAGTTTATTTTATTATAAATATTAATAGAAAATTGGTGCCAGTAAAAACATTGCTCACACTTATTTCTTATTAACCGCTTGCATACAATGACGTCTGGGAGACGTTACTCATCTCATGTGACAAAGTAGACTTTGACGTCTCCGAGACGTCAATAGCTGTCTCCGATAAACGTCATGCAGCTCTATATTAAATCATAATTTTATGTTGTTACTTAATCGTTGTACATTAGTATCATATATAAATCTCATTAAATGTTACATAGCATTGGAAATTTCAAAATAAACCATTCTCTTTCTCAACTTGCACAAAATTGTTCAGATGAGCCAGAAATAAGCAGTAATTTTCGGACACATGAGATTCCGCTTTACTTGTATGTCAACGGGTTAAGATTACTTAGATTCCTTAGTAATTTTTTTAAATATATTTTATACGTTTCCCTTAAGGGATAAGTTCTGGAAAGTAGTTTGTACTAACTCCTAAATATATATTTTAAAACTAGAAAACATTTATTGAAAATTGCATTTTTGAAATTGGGTGTAGACCATAAATTATTCTTCGAAATAAGGCTTGGTAATTCTTTACAAAGCTCCAAGTAAACTTCAAGTTTACATGTAAAATTTATATGAGGCATATTTGTATAATACTCCACTAATGCTCTCTGGTGTCGGTTTGATAATGCTTGTTTAGTACTGCTAGGAACTGGTATGAGAAAAATGCAACAAAGTGGGTAAAGCGTATTCCATTTGTTTCTTTCTGAAAATGTTAATGATCTTGTACACGGATGGAAGATGCAGTGGTTAAAGTGTAGCATTCATTCATCAACCGAATTATTTTCTTTAGAAACCATTGAAGACGCACTTATGAACATTTAATACATATACTGCAATGTAATGGGCTATTGAAATGGTTCATGGCATGTTTTTATTTGATATTGCGTTTTACTGTAATTGTTTCATATTTCTGAACTGTATTTAGGTATTTAAAAAATAAAATAAAATTTAACAGGGTTTTGAGTACTTACGTAAAAAATTACATTTGCATCGGCAAAGAAGTTTTTTTTTGTTATAAATTATGGCAAAAAAGTAAAATTTTGATGAATTCTAAAAATATATATCTTCGCTTCTAATTTTCAGATACAGAAAATCAAAAGATGCTTTATATATTAGTTCAAAATTAAGTTAGCATGCTTTAATTGTAATATTAAATTCCAGATTTTAGTATCAAAATATTTGCTGAATTTGGTTGGAGCATTAAGGATTAAGATTTATATATTGTCAACCCATTATTTAGAACTATTTCAAAATATATTTCCATTTATTCTAAATTTAAAATAATATTTTATTTATTGCAGATCAGTACTAAAACTATAATTTTCATCAATTACCTTTATTGAGTTAAAAATGATGTTAATGAATGAAATACAAAACTTCTACATACATTGTTTATATTTTCACAGTGCAGTTATACGAGGCGCATACAGAACGTAAGTTACCCTATTTAAAAGAAAAAAAGAACTCACACTTTCAGGGACATATTTATTGGCAACAAGTACAGCAATGTTTCAGCTATTTTTCAACATAGCCACCACCAGAATTGAGCCACTTGTCGTATTGTGGAATCAACTTTTGTATACCTCTGTCGTAGAACTCTGCTGCCTGTGAATGGAACCAGTCTTGCTGTCCCAGAACACCATGCACATCCCTTTATGTACCGACAACGACTGTATGAATTTGGTACTGATTGAAGATAGACTTTGAAGCCAATACATTGATTGCTACTAGGTTTCTGGGGTAAAGGACGAAATCCAAGTCTCATTGTCAGTGACGATCCTGTAGAGCAGTGGTTCTTAACCTTTTTAAGCCGCGACCCAAATTTGAGAAATATGTTCATGTCGCGACCCAAAAAAAGTCAAAACTTTTTCATTGCTTTATTTTAGAGCGTATTTTTAAAAAATCTTCAATCCTACGATGATGATTTTTTTTAACTTTCAAATTTTTTATTTATTTTTTTAATAATAAAGATAAACAAAAGTACTTTTCGATCCAAGGAAAATTTAATTAATAATCAAGTGTTTTTAATAATTTTTATTGACCAAATTAAAATATATTTATAACTTTTTGAAAATAATTGACATTTTAACTTATTCCTAAAAAAAAAGAAATATCGATACATATGTTAAGTTTTTTAAATTTTAAATGCAAGTCATACAGTTTTAATGAGAACCTTATGCTTGAATACATTTTGAAAGATCTTCAAACCTCGGTTGAATGCTTGTCAAGGAGCACCTTATATCTATTTCAGGATTTAACTTGTTCTAGGAGGTGTTGGTATTACTTATTATTTGGTGTATTACTAACTTTTTTGGTTCGACTCAGCGCGACCCAAGAAATATGCTTCGCGACCCAATTTTGGGTCGCGACCCATAGGTTAAGAACCGCTGCTGTAGAGGAACTCGTGATACCAGAGCAGAAATGTTAGTGCTGATCCTAAGCATTGAATTTTGTGTTCTGGTGTCAGTTTCGGCTCATAGACCTGACAGAGATGACGATGAATTTCAATTGGCGCAATGCTTTGTGCATTCAAGATCACCGACCGAACCTTGCAGGCGACGGGAGAAGGAATTAGAGTTACCATTTAGGACATCTGCTACCCCGCTATTAGCAAGAATCGGGTCTTGTTCAGCTGGCATATGATTAATACGTCATAGATCTGTTACGTACTCGCAATTGACACGGCTAATTACGTTTACTTTAAAGGGGAAAACATCGGAAAATTTACTTTCTGGATGCGCCTCGTATTTATAGTTTACAGTTAGATGTACAGTTATATTTTAGGTACATAGTTTACTAGTAATCAGCCTTTCATCCCTTCAGTGGGTAGATGAACTGAGGACCAAGCGTGCTTGGAAACTAAACACTGGTGGTTCCGCGTTAGATTGACCACCTAACCGGAACATGTGGTTCGCACCCCAGAGCCCTTGGTCTCTTTAACGGAGATTAGCACCGTAGGCCATGGTCCCCTAGGGGCTGTTGCGCCGAGGAATTAGTTTTAGTTCGTTAGTTTACTAGTAAATATATTAGTAAATCTAATTTTCAATTCTTAGAATTTTAAAACAATAAGTGAAATTACAGCGTGTGAAAGGATTACATCTTTAAAGTGGAATTAGAAAGGTAGGTTTTGTTCGTATATTTTCATATTTCTTTCAATTAGAATAATAAAATAAATATTCTTATTTCCGTTTATGCTTAAATTTATTCTTATTCTTCCTTAATATTAATAAAAGTTATAGATAAAATGAATTTTTGCTAGGTCAAACATTTTATTACAGTTGGTATTTTGTCCGCATGTTTTTGTTCTAACAAAATTCATGTGTTCATAAAACTAAAAAAAAGCATTTATTTTACATAGTCTATAATATTTATTAATCTTTTATGTTGTGAAAATATATTTAATCCCAAACACAAATTCATAATCTTGCAAAAATACTTTTCCATAAACAGCTATTCAATATAATCATTTAAGAAAAAAATAGTTAAGCATTAAATTTTTTTAGGGATTACATTTGAGTCAAGATAGATGTAAAACATGTGAAATGGCTGTAGAGATCCTGCTGAATATCGTGAATTGTTAATTTGTATAGTCATTTAATCCGTCTGATCATTTTACATATTTTTACTACTTTTTTAAGTACAGTATGTTTACTTCTACATATGTTTATAGATAAAAACATTATTCCACTGATGCATATACTTATGTTAATTTTAATAGCTTCACTCAATCTTTATTTATTCAAAATATTTACTTGAGACGAAAACTAATCCAAAAACGTACCCAATATAAAAAATAATTCGAAATAGGTGTAATCTGATTATTTACACCAGAATAAATCGTGATTCATTTTATGGTTCTTATTCAGTTACTTTTAAGAACTATTGGATTATGGAAATTTTATGAATTCATTTTTAAGACTTAGTGAACTGTCCTTTATTTATGACTTTCAATAGTTTGTATTTTAATTTTGGTAAAAAATTACAGAAGACATATTCAGAAAAAGCTATTTGCTTTGATGTTAAGTATATATCTTTGTTTTTTAAAAAATCTTTATTGATAGATTTAAATAAAATGCATTGAATGATTTTTACACTGATTTATATTCATAAATCTGTTTTCGAATAAAACACTGAATGTTTTAGCATAGTATAAACAACTAAAATATATTAGGAAATTAATATATATATATATATATATATATATATATATATATATATATATATATATATATATATATATATATATATATATATGCATAAAATTGGGGTATGGAAGATTTTTTAACAATACAAATATTTAGAACGTTAAGAGAGTTTGAGGTAGTTATAAGATTTTGTCGGAAAGTATCAGGGTTTTCTTTAAATTTAGATACTATTGAAAGATTAACTAATTAATAGAAACTGGAATAAAAAATATCACCTATGTAACTTTTGACATTCAAAGAAATGAGAAATTTAATGTTTTTTCTCGATAAAGAAATAATATTCATTCATTTTAGAAAAAGATTTTTATTTAAATGTTATATTTAACTTACTTTTATTCACCAACTACATTAGGCCTTAAAATACTTAAATTTTTAAATAGTTAAAATTAAATTTTTAAATAATTAAAATTAAATTTTTCACATATTAAAACTTAATGCATCTTTTCTTTTGTACCCAATATATATTGCTTTTAAAAATAATTCCAAGAACTACTTATTTACCATATTTCTAATTACATTTAATATAAGAAGAAACTGAATTATTGTACTGTATTTTTCAGTTAGTCTTTGTCAAGAGTTGTCAGGTATACAAATTTTGGAATAAACAAATTCTGAATAAAAATGTTATTTGAACTCAACTTAATCCAGACATTAATTCTGCATCAGGTGTTTCATTATAAACCTCACTGTAGTATCCTGAAGTACAGAACCACTTTCTCCTTTTCATTTTATGATATCAACATTAGAATTTTTATCTGAAACTCGACAGTAAGGAAATTTGAATTTCATGGGTTGCTGTTCGTGTTTAAAATGTTTTTTAAAATTCTGGTTCGACAATGTATGATCTTAAAATATTGAATAAAGCTCATGTTTTCCTATTTTCTAAAGTTTTGCGTACGAAGTTGACACTTATGCAGAGTCATATACAATTTATTTGTTATTATACCTTTATTTAAAAGAGAGAAAAGTGATATAAGATGTAAAATACAATAAAATATGTATACTTTTTATTCATCCGTAGAAGTTCAAATACATTTTTTAAAATTTTGTTGCATAAGAAGCATTTTTAATAGTTTTGCACTTAATTGCTCTTTTCTTAAGCTTTCATATAGCATTTACAGAATATCAAAAAACGTCAAAAATATAGTGAAGCTAGTATACATTTTGTCAGATATATTTTTTATGATTCCTAAAAATACAGGAAATATCTTATTTTACTTTAAGTTTTTATTTCAAAGCAAATGAAATAAAAAATAAAACTGATATGGAAGAACTCATATAGTATGTAACGTCATGATAAGGTAAACGCACTTGTTTCATTTTTATAGCTTACGATACAATGGTTATTCAATTCATGCTATCACTAGATCTATTTATGTATCTTATTCATATTTTCAATCTTTAAAAAATACTTTTTAATCATCCATTCAAGTTCAAATGCCTTTTTTTAAACTTGTAGTGGATGGCTCTTTATGTTAATACAGATTTTTTAAATGTAATTCATTAATTCATCAGTTACTTTGAAGTTTGGTACAAATGATGTTCACAGAATCGCGTCAATATCAGAGCAATTTCCCTCCAAACGCAGCTATGGTACTGCTGAACGAAGAATGTTACCATTAATGATATCATGGGCATCAACAGTACATAATATGCAAGGTAGTACTGTAGATTATACAGCAATATATCTAGGACAAAAACTCTTCGCAGCAGATCAAGCATATATTACATTGAGTCGTGTGAAATCATTCGATGGATAAGATAATTACGATTAGATAATGTAATTGACGAACTGGACTGCTCGAAAGTCACTAGAAAGGTTCCTTGTAATAATGAAACAACACAAGAGATGGATAGAATGAGAAATTATAGACCACCATCAGTTTCATAAATTAGAAACGAAAAAAATAGAAAGCGAATAAATAGTAACAAACAAAGATAATAGTCTAATACCATATAAAAGAAGGAAAATGTAAAATTTTAAGGAAATTCGCTTTTTATTTTGTCACTTATTATTATGATTCTGTCATATATATATAAACATTCTTATATTAATTGTAATTATTTAATAAAAAGTAACTAAAATAAAAATTTTCTTTGTTCACCTAAGTGGGAATTAACCTTAAAATTTCTTTTATATATTACTTGTTTTTTTTTCAATACATCATTTACCTTGTTCCCACAACTATTGAATTGAATGATTATCTATGGGATATTCTACTAGTTTTTTCACTAACTTACACTAAGGTAAATATTGCCAACACTAAGTGTAGCATAAAAATTTTGGATCCTAAGTACGTCAAAAGTTGTGAATGAAATTCGTAATCTGTTACCCATTGTATTAAAATTATCAAAATTTAATGATATTTTTTTGTTATCCATTTGAAATATTCTTTCAGACGTCAGTATTTAAAATCCCCTGTGAAAGGATAATTATCAACAACTTAATCTTTCTTAGATAAATTAGAGTTTCTTAATTAACTTAATAATGATAAACTTTTAAGCCATGATAAAATATTAATAAAGATAAGTTTTGAATTTTGAAGCCATTCTGAAGAATATGGGACTATACAAATGATATCAATTTACTACAAACACCTTAAACTACATTATTCTTGGGTTAAAGTACGGGATTAGCAAGAAATAAGTTCCCCACTTCAGAGGACTCTAGAATATGTTCTACTGTTCCAAAAACGATACAATTGGAAATATAGATAATTCAAATGATGAAATTGACATTTGTTACATAAAAATTTTATTACAATAATCCGCCTGTAGGTGGCGCTGAGATACATATAATCCATTTAATATGATTTATAAAAGTGATCAGTATGCCCCCCCCTGCATGTTCAACATCATGCTGTATCCAATAGCAGAACCATATTTTTGACAGCTGACCGGAATGAGTTTCCCTGAATATCAAGAACATGGCGCTCAATGCTGTCCTGCGTATTTGGAACAGATGATGGTATTCGACTGCAGATCTCTCCCTTTAGGAAAACACCATAACTAAAAATCGCAAGTGTGTGATATCTGGCGAACGATCATCTCACATAAGGCACGTGCAATACATTAGACTTCCTCTTACCAGCTGCATACGATGAAATTCTTTTAGAACTGAAAGTTCAAGAACTGCTGTTTCTGGTAAAACAGTTTTATTAGTAGCTGTTTTTCTTGCAACATACGCATGATATGCAGACAAGAAACGATGTATGACTTAACTTAAACTAGATAAATACCATATGGGCTACAGCGCCATCTATTGGAGGATTTTTGTATTAAAAATTTTTGATGCAATAAATGCCAATGGCATCATTATCTGTTGGATCCAGTTGTATCTCATTTGGACCAATAAAACGTATTCTAGAGTCCTCAGAAGTTGGAAACTTATTTCTTGCTAACTGTGTTGATGCGTTCATTATCGATGAATATACAGTGTTATTTATTTACTAGCATATAGCCCGTCATATGACGAGATCAGTAAAATTTTTAATTTTCCATAATTGTAAAGAACCCCATGAGGCAGGTAAAAAAATGGTTTGTTTTTTTGGCTGGGAATTACCTTTCAACAAAAACGATAGATTAAAATTATCACATATGTACTTAATCTATTATTTAAGTCAAATGAAAGAGAAAATTATTTATGTAATATGTAAGTTTAGTGATAAAATGTAGTAAAATAATACAGAAAACATTCAAATAATTTAAAATAAGAAATGATTAAATGAGGAATGAAGTCATAATGCTAGAAAAAACTGTTATTTTTACCTATTTATTATGTGATAAATTGATCAATTTAATCGCTTGCTCTTAAAATGGGGTTGGTTATAATGGCATTAAACTCTCGAAAAGGGGACGGGCAGGGTTTCGAACGTTTTAGAAAAGGACAGTATTTTTCGCTGTGATACGAAGCTTATTCACACTAATTTACTTCAGAATCGGATCAATAGCTTAGGAAAAGATAAACTGTACTCCCTTTGAATTTTGCAAACCCTAACTCGTCAAAAATCCAATATGAATGCTCTATCCATTCCAGGTCCAACAGCTGCATAACTTCGAGGATAGACGGGCAGATAACTTAGGCTATTATTACATTACGAGAATAAAGTTTAAGGATACACAACATGAAATGTTTATGTAGCCAGGGACAACCGTAAAGCAATACGGGAATTTAATAAAATAAAAGTAATAAAAATTATAAAAAGTTGAAAAAATAGTAAAAATTTATTTTAAAAATAATAAAACAACTTTCGGAATTAGAATTTAAAAGAAAAAGCAGAAAATATTAAATTTATTAGACATTAAAAAAAGTTGGCTGCGTCAGGGATAAAACTGTCAACCCGAGAAATACGACGACCAAATGGGCAGACATTCCACCAAACGTACAACGCCTGCACCTTGTGAGCGAACTAATTAGAGTATATGAAGGTTCAAGTCGAAACAGTCCAGAAATTTAAATATTTGCGATCCTATCAAGAATGAATTTCGTACAGAATAAGAGGAAGGATAAGGCTTGAAATAATAGCATTAAACGCTCAAAAAGGGGGGATGGGTCGTATTTCGAACTCGCTTTCAATTTTGCTAACCCTAACTCATGAAAAATCTAATATGGATGCCTGTATCCATTCCAGGTACAACCGCTTCAGAAATACGCCGACAGACAACTTAGGCTATTATTATATAGGGGATAATTCTCGTGATTCAAATTATTACATGAATGTATATATGCAATAATATAGTGCATGGTAAGTTCTGGATAAAACTTCATCGATTAATGGTCCATAGGGCCTGCTGTTCGGTCCTACAGTTTGCGTTCAACACCCACTTGTTGCATAGATTTTCTCAGCCATGAGAAATCAGGTTATATTAACCGGTTCTAATAGCTCCTATGTAGCAAAATATGATAATGTAGTGTAGTAAAAGTAACTCATGATATTTCCTTATTAGGAACGTGTGCAAGATATTCTGATGTGTCAAATTTAGATGTCAAAAGAAGAGTGAGAGCATGAGCAGCTAAACAAAGTGTACAAATATAAGAAAAATTCACTTCATTTCAAAAATGAATTCACTTCAAAAATTGAATTAATTCAAACGCTTTCATTTGTATTTTACACGCTTATTTTTATTTCTATAATACTATTAGAATTTTTTATTCCAAATACGAAAAATTGTAACATGTCTGTAACACAAAATTATAGAACTCAAAGTAAAATCTGTAATAGAAGTTTTAACATACATTTTTTATTGGGTAATAAATATGATTCATATTTGTACAACCGGGAGATTCTCTGCAGTTAAGTTTCATCATTACCTGTTAGTGCAGTTTATTATGTATCAAAGAATGCATTCACAATAATTCACATGAAAAATACAGATTAAAGTCTGATTATAATGTATTTTATATTTTGCAAAATTATGAAGCAGACTTCTTAGTATCTTTTTTTTTCGTATCAACAATAAAATCTTAATATTTAGAAGCATTCTACAAATGTCATTTTGGAAGAATTACTAATAAGATATACATATTTATTTTGATAAGGAATCTTATTTAGGTTTTGCAGTTACTATTTTTTCTTCTAAATATATATAAAAATTGATTTTATATTTGAAACAGAACTTATGAATATGAAATATAGTTCTAGACAGGCCTTAACTTGGATTATGGGAGCGTGAATCTCCCAAATATTGTAGATGAGATTTAAACAAAGCTGAGTTTTCCCATTCAGTATTAAAGAATAAGATCTTGAAGAAAATAAAATCACTCTTTTCCCGAATCGCAAATTTTTCAAGTAGATTCCACGTTTTCCTTATACATAATTCATGATGTTAAGTTTTTCCTTTGTTTTTGTCGTATCAGCTTTCATATGATAAAGACTTTAAGAAGCTTGTGTTTTCTTTTATCCTATCGAATTTTTGGCTCGTCTAAAAATATTTAGGACTTCGACTTTTACTTTATTTTGAAGTAAAAACGCCTGAATATTTTCTTCTATATTTCTTTACATATCAGAAAATGTATAACAGGCAGGATGCAAATTTATCTAACATAATTTGAAGCTATCCTAAATAATATTTTTAAACTTTCTTTCAGTTCTAGACGAAAAAACTCTTTTCAATGTGAAAGATATGAGATAGTAATGATTAACATATTTTCTAGAAGATACATAAACACATATAAAGATGCGTATATGGAACTATATATGTATATCTATCTAATATATACATATAATATATACGTAAATACAATTTCATATGTATATAAAGACATGCTCACTGCCAAAACTTATATCTTCTAAAATAGTCACAGTGAATGTTCATAAGGTTTTATGATTTGAAATATTTAATATTATACAAAAATGGGAGATATTTTTTAAATTTGTTTACACCGTTATATAATTGGAAGATCATACTTTATAAGTAATTGAGAAAAATATTAGATCAATTAATGCAGAAGAAATGAAAATTCTATGTTACATAGAAACCCATAAGGTTTAAAGAAATCTACTGCATATATAAACCTAATATTTTTCTCTATGAATATAATTACAGTATCAGCAGAATTTATTAATATTGTTCAGATAATTAAATAATTTTTTAAAAATTAACTTGTTATACAGCTTTCAGAATCAACTTTTTTTTAAATTTCTACGAGTTTTAAATGTGTTGTATCAAAAACATACATGTATAATTTATTTATATAATGTCGCTTTCAGAGCACATTAATTTCAAGTTGTTTTAAGTTGTAATACCTGTATTCTAAATTAGCCCTCTTTTAAGTAACAGTATAATTTGTTTTTATAAAAATTCTGTATCTTTCCTTTTTTCATTAAAGCAAAGACAGTTTATAATTGGGTAACATTGCATATAACAGTTTATAGTTAACTTTTTAAGAATTGAAAAAAAGTTGTGTATTTAAAATATATCATATATTTTTATATAATTGTATGCAGTATTTCATGAAAAATGGTCTGTCGAAACAAGAAGACTTACAGCATGCACTAAGACTTTCTTAAATATACAAGAAACAATAAGCATCCAAAGGAAATTGTTCATTTCCAGAAGCCAAACTGGGGATACTATAATTTGATAACTTTCGAATAAGGAAGTATGGAGACGCGTTAAATTATGTTTATCATAGTTTTTTCTCTTTATATATGCTAGTCAGTAGTATAATATAGTAATATAAGAATCCAAAACAGTGAAAGGTTACAAAAGGTGTATATAATTGCTGACAAAAAGTATTCATAACTTTCGCATATTTTGTTTCCAAACGGTACGTATTTCTGTGGCTTGTAAAAGAAAACTGGAAGATGTTGAGTACTGGTTTACCACCGATTGCATTTAATAACGATAAACATTTGTAATTGGTGCTTTTTATGATCAGTAGACCAAAATTACATGTTTTGGAATCTATTGTTAATTAGAAAAATGAATCAGTTGTCCTAAAACCTCTCGTGTATCATCACGTTTATAAAAGGGTTAAAACTCAACACTAAGGCTGTAGCTCAATGGAAACTCAGAGCTAATTTTACATGGGTGATGTCCATGATTTGCAGCAAACTTTATTAAGATAATACGTGCTATTCCCTAGCAAAAGCAACATATAAATGGACATTTAGTTGGGATAACTGGAGTTTGTATCCTTTTAGACGTCTAATCCAGAGGGTCCAGATTAAAGCGGTGTTACAAAAATGTCGATTGGGCTGTCAGATTAGGTGAATGGTCCAAGGAAATACTCACCGAGTAGTGGAGTTTTGTCTTAGAATTGCATGTCAAGACCTTACTGTAAAGCTCTAGAGAAAAAAATACACGTAATCAGCACTAGGACATCACGGTACTAAACACGGCGAGATGGAAGCATTGTATGAAAAACGATTTCATTAGTACGAGGCTGTTCCAAACCTCACCGACCAAAGGTATGACCTTAAAGTCAGCTGTATGGGAGATCATCACTTTTCAAAATAAGATTGGGAAGAAAGTGAGGTGTTAGGTTTCACATACCCTACATGAGTATTCCCGAATTAAGAAAAACGTAAACGTTTTAGCAACATAATTAGAAAATAAGATTATAGACATTTCTTACTTTCATAAATGAAACAAAACTTCTATAAAGAAATATGACTTTGAAGAGAATTCTATACTTTGAATTTTGTAATATATCCAATTTCTTAACAACTATCTCTGTATACAACAGGTAAATTATATTATTTAAAAACTTTTTCTAATTAGTGTAAACAATATGAAAAATAATATTTGTATAAAATAACAATATTATGAATTTCTATTTCCTTAAACATAGAAAAACGTTTATAAAGAAATAACTCTGCAATGGGAATTCCGTATTTTAAATTTTACCATATATTTTTCCTGCATTTTCTCCAGGCTCAATGTTAGCGTCAAATTGATTCCTCTTTGCAATATTTTCCAGAGAATTGATTTTGCTTCCTATTTCTTTTACTATTTAGCGAATAAAACAACATTTTATTTTTCTGTGAGATTTAACTGTGGTTATGACTTGTAAATATCGTCAAGGAACGTTAGAGATTGTAAATAAAGACTTTTTAATAATTTTCCTTATATATATATATATATATATATATATATATATATATATATATATATATATATATATATATATATATATATATATATATATATATATATATATATATATATATATATATATATATATATATACATATATATATATATATATATATATATATATATATATATATATATATATATATATATATATATATATATATATATATATATATATATATATATATATATATATATATATATATATATATATATATATATATATATATATATATATGTATATATATGTATATATATATATATATATATATATATATATATATATATATATATATATATATATATATATATATATTATATATATATATATATATATATATATATATATATATATATATATATATATATATATATATATACATACACACATATATTAATTTTATTTTTACTATTACATAATATGTACTGAGTGCAATATCAATTAGTTCAAGATCAACAATTTTTAATAAAAGAAAAAAAAAATCTGTTTGCTCCTGTATGATTAAAGGGACATTAGATTTCATTTTTATGAAAAAATGTATGTTTCCAAATGTCTGTAACACAAAATGAGTGCTCTTACATAATACTATGCCAGTTTATACAAATTAAGAAAACACAAAGATAGAATCAAACAAATTACAATAACATGAAACTGAATTTTATTTTTAAAAAACTGATGTTTAACATCATCCAATCTGTTTAAAATAAATGTTCAACTGCCTAATTAGCAAAAATTGTCTGTTTGCTATAAATCCATGAAATTTTATGTAATACTTATTTTGGTTGAGGCGTAACGAACGTTATTAAGAAATATATTTTAATATATTTAAGCCCAAAAGTACCTCTAAGAGTTAATTGGTCTTAAAACAAGAATTATTTAATATTTTATATTTTTTATAGCGCTGAGATATAAGACAAATTAAAATTTAGGTTCCATACACAGTTAAATAAAAGATTTTAATTAACACGTTTTCATAATTTTTATGAAAAAAAATAATTTTTCTTTATATAATCCTTTACAATTGTATAATTAGAAAGTAATTAAAGCTTTTATGAAATGAGCTCAATTTGAAAAAAAATATTTTTTGACTTTAATTAGTGTTCCAATTAAAACCTACATCTAATCTAAGTTGATTTGCATGCTTGATCCAGTTAATTTTCTTACTAAGAACACAATGATTATTTTTACGTGTATTCCATGAAAGAAGTATAGTGATTAATTAAAATAAATGGTTTTGGAAGAGCAAAAACTTTAACCACAGATAAGTGATGGTAAATCAGGTGTAATTTAAACTGTGTGTTATATTGTACAAGAAGACTTGCTATTTATGAGAAGTTAATATGAAATAGTAAATTTGATTTAAGTATATCTGCTTCAAATCCAGAGGTTGTACTTAATATTTGTGTTTCTAATTATATAACTTGTTTTGTCTTTAAATAAAATTCCAATGAGTGTTTTGCTATAAATGCATCAATACTTAGTTTTACTAACAATATAGAACTGTAAATTTGACATAACAGCATTTTATGTTTAAACTAATATTTTTTCAAATTCATATCAAAAGATAATTTGGTTTTTCGAAAAAATTGGCACTTTATGAATTAAATTGGAAGTATACTATTTCAAAAGAATAGAATACTGACACTGTTGCATATCCTGTAATTTATTAAGACAATTTATTTTGATTTGTAAATGCAGTTTAAAGTAAGAAATACTGAATGGTTAAAATGTTATATAATTATTCTAAAATATATTTTTTTTTATAGTTTCACATACATTATCATTATCAGACATTCAGTATGTGATAAATTACTTTGAGTATTGTTAATTTAAAAAAATTTAATTTAGTGTAAATCTCAGACATAATATTCTTTTTCATTCTTAGTTTGTTGAAGAATCATTAAGAGTTAGGAAGTTTTATAACTTATTAAAGTTATAGTCATCTTATAAAAATTTATATATGGCAGCTTTACATTCATATGTAGTTGTATATTCTGGGGCTCAGTTCAAATTTTATACATGTAATAGTAAAGATAAAAAAAGTAGCTGCTTATCTGAAATTTTATTTCAAGTTATATCAATATGAATAAATCAAAATTAATTTATTTTTCTTTAACAAATCTGAAAAATTCTATTTTAAAATAAACAGGAAATTCTAGATTAAATTAGTGTGTTGTATATAAATTTAATTTTATATAACCTATAGTTCATTTAAGAAAAATAATCTTAACTTTTCTTATTTTTCTATAAAAAGCATTGCAAACATAAATAAACATAAAATTCTAGTTTAAATTAGTGTGTTGTATATAAATTTAATTTTATATAACCTATAGTTAATTTAAGAAAAATAAGCTTAACTTTTCTTATTTTTTACAAAAAGCATTGCAAATATAATTAAACATGAAATTCTAGTTTAAATGAGTGTGTTGTATATAAATTTAATTTTATATAACCTATAGTTCATTTAAGAAAAATAAGCTTAACTTTTCTTGTTTATAAAAAGCATTGCAAACATAATTAAACATGAAATTCTAGTTTAAATGAGTGTGTTGTATATAAATTTAATTTTATATAACCTATAGTTCATTTAAGAAAAATAAGCTTAACTTCTCTTATTTTTTATAAAAAGCACTACAAACATAATTGAACATGAAATTCTAGTTTAAATGAGTGTGTTGTTTTATATAACCTATAGTTCATTTAAGAAAATAAGTTTAAATTTTCTTATTTTTTATAAAAAGCACTGTAAACATAATTAAACATGAAATTCTAGTTTAAATAAGTGTGTTATATAAATTTAATTTTATATAACCTATAGTGTATTTAAGGAAAATAAACTTATCTTTTCTTTTTCTTTATAAAAAAGCATAGGAAACATAATAAAAAATATTGCTATTTTTATTATATTTTAAATACGTATAAATTATTATATCTTTTAGTTATATAAATATAAAAATGAAAGTTTTTAAACATTGTATCATGCAGTTATAAAAAATGCTGTTCACTGAACTCTTTGTTTCAGCAGAACAATGATAGATGAAGGTTTGCGGTGGGAGGTTTAATGTTGACATTCTAAGTGTAAAACCATGTATTGCTTTTATTGAATATCCCAAGTTTTGAATTTTACATTATAAAACACAGAGGTAACATATAATTGTATAGAAAAAAATCTGGATGTGTTTATAATATTTATGGATCATTGATATTAAAAGATTTGGTAAAATATTACTAGATAAATATTTTTAAATAAATAAATATTTAGAAATTTATTTATCTTAAAAACATTTAAGTATTTTTGATTAAATTTTCTAAATGTCATTTTAAAGTAGAAGGTCCTAGCTGGTTGTTTTTACATAATGTTAACCTTTAATTATTTTTATCTCTTTTTTAAAGAACCTTTTAATTGTTACCATTGCCATCAAGCGTTTTAATAGAAATATTTTCTGGATTAATGTGTAAGTAGTCTCCAATATGCAAAAGATTTCCTGGTATATTTTTGTTTTCCTTCTATGAATTCAATATTTTTATCGTTATACTTTGCAAAATAGATTGGCGAAAGAGTGGCAATCTAACGAATTTATGTAATCAATTCATATGTAAGATAACAAACACTATCATTAACAGGAAGACAGTAATATTTCTTGCCTAAAATCTGTTATCAATCAGAGATCTGATTGCAATATTAGTACTCGTACAAATTTATCAATTATAAAATAAGAAAGCCTAAAATACTGGGATAATTTGTAACGTAAGCGTTGGGGTAGCTCTTTGCGTTCCCACGCCACAGGTCCGAGGTTCGATCCCTGTTCTGGGCAAGGTTGACTCAGCCTTTCATCCCTTCAGTGGGTAGAGAAACTGAGGATCAAGCATGCTTGGGAACTAAACACTGAGAGTTCCGCGTAATGCTGACCACCTAACCGGAACATATGCTTCGCACCCCAGGGCCCTTGGTCTAGAAAACGGAGATTGGCCCAGTAGGCTCTGGCCCCTTAAGGGCTGTTGTGCTTAGGAGAATTTGTAACGTAATAAAGTAATACTTTCTTACACACAATTTTAAGTTGTTTTTTGTCTAATGCCACTTGGTCAAACCAAACGCGATTGAGCCATACGCTACTCGTATTAAGGCACTGATGTGCACCTTTCGTTTCAACGAGCACCTCGAGGGTAAAAGTACGACTTCTTGCTCAAGTGGGTCATCGTAATTTAAAAGCAGGGACGAAGCAGAGGACCCTTAGACTTTGCCTGCTACCCCTAGAGGTTTTGATTGAGAACTTGGCGGACACTGTGACCAAGAACATATTTTAAGTGCCCCAGTCACCCTTAACGAACACGGCAGATCTTATGCCGTCTCGAGCTCCGAACCCGCAACCCTCCAGTTACGAGAGCGTCCATTGTCGACTGAGCTACAGAGGCTGCGTAGTTTTATGTAATGTTAACTGACGTATTCATGCTGATAAAAAATAACATATTCGTAAAGTATCTGTAGAATTACAAATATATGCAATTATAAATGAAATAAAGACAATATTAAATTCATTGTTAATTTTCTTAATAAAACCTATTAGAAAACAAAATAAATGCAATAACTAACCTTGAAAGTTTAAATAGGTCAAGTGTATAACTAAATACAACGTTACTTTCTATTTAAACAGTACACAAGAAATATAAGGAGACTTTAAAAAATTAAAAACAAACATTGCATTTAAAATTTCTATACGTTATTGAGGCCACATATCGAAGTTGTATGAAATGAGTTGATGAAATATAACAGATAAAATAATCTCACAATGATATTTTTTTTCTTTTTACTGTTCATAAAGGTTTACAGATTAAATGTAAATATTAAAACTTTATAATTATAACTTTATAAATAGTAAAGTGTTCAAGAAATGAGATTGATATTTTTCATCTGTTAGATTTCATGAACATTTTTGATGGAACTTAAAGATGTTGCTTTAATAAAAAAAATTAAAAATAAAAACCAAACATTACTGTTTTTACTTGTGTAAATATGTTATTTAAACAAGCTGTATGAATACTCTTAAGAAAATATTTATTTTTCTACCTTGTGAGCTCTTATACATGTTTTATAGCTTCCAAGAAGCAAGCTTTTCCCGTTGTCAACAGTAAAAAGTATGGTTTGGGATGTGAAATCATATAAAATTTTCTAACTTATAAAATGTATAAAAAATATACAACAATTCATATGTTGAACAAGTATATATTACATTTTCATTTTAAAATAAACTTATTAGAAATATTTTACTGTTATATTATTTATATTTTAACGTTTTTCTAACTAGACGTTTTAGGAATTTTATTTTAAACTAAAGAAAGTTTATATGCGTCTATTTACATTAGCAATATAAAATGATATTTTAAGCCCAATTAAATACTACGGATTGAAGGTTATTAAATCATTGTTCTGTAATTTCAAAATTGAGTTCCAAGGATAGTTTGACCTCAGATACCCCAAATTTTATTTCTTTAAAACTATTTAAATGTATGGGAATGTATTAATCCATCCAATTAGGTACCAATAAAGTTAAGAGTTAAGGTTTAAAAGTGTTTTTTCTTTGAGTATAAAAGTTGAATTTACAAATAAATGTAACAGCACAACTTATTAAACATAAAGTAATCAATATATGCATTTTGTATATTGACAGATATCTTCGTAAAGAAACTGTCCCTTCTTGAATTTCCACACAATTAGGAATTTACAAATGCAACTTTTCAATTTAATACACATTTAATTAAATCTTGAATAATTAATCGGAAAATGTTTTGAATAAGTACCGATTAAATCAAACTTCTAGTATTATCTTTATGTAAACGTCATTTATTACTTTTTTTTTATCAGAACCAATTTAATAAAATGTTTTCGTCGTTCTGAATAAATTCTCGATTATTTGATAAGTTTTCCAATGACAGAAAGTAATTGATTTAAATTTAATTTTCAACTATATAATCAGGAATAAGTTGAAACAGAAATCATTAAATTACTTTATTTCACAGGCATTTAAAATATCGAGAAAATCTCTGTAACCCAAAACTAAGTTTTAAAGAAAGAAAACTATTCTTCCTGGAAAATTTAATAGTTTCATGGAATTTTTACAGTTTTTAATTGTTACATTTGTCTTTTATGTAATAGAAGGTAATTTCATGAAATATTATTTTTACCAAAAGCTCAGTTTTCCAAATCATAATTAAAGGCTGAAAAATGCTTATTACATTTGAGGTGTTAAATCAAATATGTAAGATGTGTTTTACTATTTTTGTTTTATATTTATGTAAAACAATACATTATCATAGAAAACTAAAGCAGAGATTTAATATCTATTATAGAATTACTTCCTAAGGAAATTTGAAATATAAATTAAATCATATTTATTTTCAAATCCTCAGTATCTAAGTATAACTAGCATATAAAAACGATGTAATTTTTAGATACGGAAAACAGTTAATGATACGTTTGAATTTAGGACTTATATTAGTCCAGAGGTATTTCAATAATTTAAACATGATTTGATCACTGAACGGTCTTCCTTACCCCTTATGTATATATCATACCACAGCGTTCTATACCACACCACACTAAACCACTACTAAAAAATTTGGATAAAATCTTTATATAGAAGGAAAATCTAAAGGATAAAATAGCAGATTTCAGAATGTGCTCTATATTCATGAAATGTTTTATTTATTTACAAATTTAAACAATATAAAACACATTTTATTTAAAATTGGTCAAAACGCTATTATTTTTTAAACTAAAGTTTACTTCAAGTAAAAAGTTTTTCGAAATCTGAGTAAAGATACAGTATTAGAAAAGGATATGAGTAAATAACAAGAAGCTTTCAAAATATTGAATGTTAGCTTGAAAGATCGGATGAAAACAATTCCGTATGATGAAATAACTAGAAGCTTTAAAATTATTGAATGTGAGTATGAAAGATCGGAGGGAAACAATTCCGTATGAGGACAGAACAGGAAACACTTAAATTATTTAATGTTAGTATGAAAGATCGGATGAAAACAATTTAGTATGATTAAATAATAGGAAGCTTTTAAATTATTGAAAATTAGTATGAAAGATCGGATGAAAACAATTCCGTATGAGTAAATAAAAGGAAGCTTTAAAATTATTGAATGTTAATATAACAGATCGGATGAAAATCATTCCGTATGAGGAAATAACAGGAAGCTTACAAATTATTGAACATTAATATAAAATATCGGATGAAAACAATTCCGTATGAGTACATAACAGGAAAACTTTAAATTATTGAATGTTAGTATGAAAGATCGCATGGGAAAAATTTCGTATGAGTAAATAACAAGAAGCTTTCAAATTATTGAACATTAGTATGAAAGATCGGAGGAAAACAATTCTTTATTATTATTTATATACAATACAATGATACAATTGATAATACAATAGGATGATGGTACAATTCCGAATAAGTACATAACAGAAGCTTTTAAATTACTAAATGTTAGTATGAAAGATCGGAGGAAAACAATTCCGTATAAATACATAATAGGAAGCTTTTAAATTATTGAATGTTAATATGAAAGATGGGAGGAAAACAATTTCGTATGAGTACAAAACAGGAAACTATCAATTTATTGAATATTATTATAAAAGTTCGGAGGAAAAGAATTCCTTATTATTATTTATATACAATACAATGATACAATTCATGATACAATCGGATGATGATACAATTCCGTATGAGTACATAACAGAAGCTTTTAAATTACTAAATGTTAGTATGAAAAATCGGAGGAAAACAATTCCGTATGAGTCATAATAGGAAGCTTTTAAATTATTGAATGTTAATATGAAAGATGGGAGGAAAACAATTCCGCATGAGTACATAACAGGAAACTATCAATTTATTGAATATTATTATAAACGTTCGGAGGAAAAGAATTCCTTATTATTATTTATATACAATACAATGATACAATTCATGATACAATCGGATGATGGTAAAATTCCGTATGAGTACATAACAGGAAGCTTTTAAATTATTGAATGTTAGTATGAAAGATCAAAGGAAAACCATTTTCGTATGAGTAAATAACAGGAAGCTTTCAATTTATTGAATATTAGTACGAAAGATCGGAGGAAAATATTTCTTTATTATTATTTAATGATACAATTGATGATACAATGGGATGAATGTACAATTCTGTATGAGTACATAACAGGAAGCTTTTAAATTATTGAATGTTAGTATGAAAGATCGGAGATAAACGATTCCGTATGAGCACATAACAGGAAACTCTTAAATTATTGAATGTTAGTATAAAAGATCGAAAACTAAACAATTCTTTTAATTTTAATATTGTTAAATTTAATATAATTTAATAGAATAATGTTTTATTGTATAATCATAATGTTATAAAAAATATATCCAGATGAACTCTGAATATGCAAAAAAAACCTGGCTTTGAAGTATTGCTAGCGAAAATTAAAATTATATTTTATTTATAATAGTACGTATGAAATTTTTATATCATCTTTATTTACTCAGTGAAACAGATAATGTAGTTGAATGTGATAGATAAAAGGAGTATAAAACGAATTTTTTTAATCATTTTAGAAATTTAAAAACTTGCTGAGAGAAACTGAAATAAATATAGAAAAGCTAAGAAATATGAAAAGGGCAGATAATAGATGCAAGAGATAAAGGTAGGATAATGAAGAGAGGAAAAGCTTAGAATAAAAAATAAAAACTGGGAAGAAAGAACACCACGAATCCAAGAAAGGGGAATCAAAGAAAATCAAAATGGGATTTTTATTTTTCGTTAGAAAGCTATTGGATACGAGTTTATGTTTTTTCCAATACATCTCTGATTGAGTCTTTCTCCTTGTTTGTGGATCACTCTAGAAAATTCTATAGAGATGCATGTTTACAATAAGAAAGGGAAAAAAGTCTTACGTTTTGGGTGAAAAGACATCGTTTTTGTTCTTTTTTTAGGTATCAAAACTAGATTTGTCCGACCTTTTACAGAACAGGACAACAGAACAAAAATCTATGAAGTTTTATTGCTTATGAATCCATCACCAATACTGTATTTATTGTCCCGATCTGAAATTTTAGAGTCTGGGTTACACTGGTTCAATGTTTCGTAGCAGGGTTTCACAATTTATTTAATCAATCACGTTGTTTTAAGATGAAAATACATTCTCGATCCCCCCACCATAAAAATGTGTTCCTTTAATTTGTTTACAGAGAATTACATTTAATTCAAAATACAAAATAAATTTATTGAAAAAACAAACATATATTTGAAATATTAATGGCTATATTGTTACTTTTTTTAGATAATATCTAAAAATAGTAACAATATAGCCATCGCCAAAGGCATATCGCCATAGCCCTTTTTGCCAATTGTACATAAGATTCAATTTAATGTATATCAAATTTTTATAATTCATTTTTATCAGGAAGAGATCTGCAAATTCATAGGTTTCTGTCGAAAAAGAAAATGAATTCTAAGAATTCTCTTATGGATGTATTAATGGCTATATTGTTGCTAATTTTAGATAATAATAATTTGAAAGCAATTTTTTAAGAGTTATCCAGAAGTAATTGTTTGCATTTAAGCGATTATTAGCTTTCGTTTTTATATGCGATTCCCATTTCTTTGGAGAGTTATCCAGAAGTAATTGTTTGCATTTAAGCGATTATTCATTTTCGTTTTTATATGCAATTCCCTTTTCATACACGTAGGTGAGAGAGTGGTAAACTTATCGCCAAAGCCCTTTTTGCCAATTGTGAATAAGGTTCAATTTACATGTAGCAGAGTATATCAAATTCTTATAATTAATTTCTTTCAGAAAGAGAACTGCAAATTCATAGGTTTCTGTTAAAAAAGAAAATGAATTTTAAGAATTCTCTACTTTATGAAAGTGTCAGAAGGTTGCATTGCATAAAGCATTGCACCGATACCCTTGAGTCAGTAATTATTTCTACTCCCATGTAATAAATAAAAAATGTATAAACTATAATAGTATTACTGCATTAACCTCTTAAAGGACACTGGTTTCGTAACGAAACTACCTGTTGAAAATATTTTCCTCTTTTTATTTGGCATATAGATATATTTTTCAATTTTCGATACTTTTGACCCTGTGAACTATCATTACACATAATTTATTTTTTTCTTTGAAATATAAGCGTTCAAAATCACTTTATATGGAAAAATCAGGAATTCGATTTTTCTCCCTTACAAAGCAAAATAAAAAAACCCAACACTAAATAACACATAGATATTTAGATATTTGTTTATTATATTATCTTAATGATAGCTATTCAATAATTTAATATAATTAAAATTAAAAAAAAAAATTTCACGCTGTACGTGGGGGTGGTTTCACAGTTGGACCCCCTCCCCCAAATTCTCCTTGGTAAAGGAATGAAATTTATTTTCATGTATTTCATATAAGTTTCATAGATAACATTTATAACCTAATTTCATCAAATTCCAAAGGAATATCAATCGTGAACTTTAATAGATTAATGCATAAATAATAAGAGAGCAGAAAGGATGAAAATGTATAATGCATAATTTTTGGAACTAATACAATTTAAAGTTAATGCGATTACTGTCAAATCATTTGATTTTGGTAGGCTGAAGGATTGCTAATTTTTTCTAGCCAACTTCACTTTCCTATGGAGTTACATCTTTTACATTACAAACACAAATCGGTAATTAAAATATTTCTTTGACTTTAAACAGTTATATACCTACTTATTTCTTTTTTAGTATGCAAAAGGCATTTCAATAAATGTTTCAAAGTTTTTAATAAATGTCCAACGGTGAATTTCCAAGTTTAATTATCTATTCCAGATACTACTACAGACTGTATTTCAGAATATAAAGTAGCAAATATATATTTTATTCTCGAAGTTCAAGTAGCATTTCAAGTAGTATCAAGTTCATTTATTTTATTGATTCAACTGTTTAGTTAGCACTGAAAAATAACTTTTATAAAATTCAAAGATACTGATTTTTTATCTAGATTTTTACTAAATATGCCATAGAAGCACAAAAATAAAATTTAAATTACTGAAAAATATTTTAAAACCATATTCAGAAAATCATTACATTGCTTTCAGAAATTGAGATTAACCTAATTACGTATGAAAATTACCTTCATAACCTAAAATTTTTAGTTACCGTATTTTTAATATTGTGAGAAAAAACTTTATTCCTACAATCAGAATTGGGTGTGCTTTAATTTATTTTGAATCGAATAAAAAATATAAATAATGGGAATTAAAAATCATTGCTAGTTGTGAAGCATGGCACATTGCCGTAATTAAGTTACAGAAGAAAAAAACTTAATATTCGTGAACTTAATGGCTTTAATACATATTTATTCAAAACTTTCTATGCTATAAATATTTCACTTCATAGAAATGACTTGATATTTATGTTCATATTCAGATATCCTTAATCACGTTTAATTAATGCACTAATTTTTTGCTTATATTTTCATATATTAATACGCCTCCATATCTTCTTTTATGCATACAAATAGATTCATTTTTCATAAAATAATTCAACAAATAGGGTAACTCGTAGAGAAAAAAAATTAGTCTTCACTCAGCGCCTAAAATTTCCCCTTCTTGTGAAATATATGTTCATTAATTTCAATTAAATAATAATTACCAAAGATTCCATTAAGTTTGGATAATTAGCGTCTAAGATACTATCACTATTCATTAGACGTATTATTTTGATAGGTTGCTTTAGAATAATTTAATGTGATTAATGATGTTCATGCTAATATATGATTAGTAACATCTGTGTGACCTAAAGATTGTTTTCTTTCGCTTTGTCTCTAGTGTAGTACCTCGAGCTTTACTAATAACCCAGACTTAAAGATTGGCATGTACAACAACTACTCCATTTTCTCACTCCCACTAAATAAGAAAAATAACTTTGTACTGTTAACCGCTAATATTTATTTAAGCCAGAAAGAATAAATAGATTTTATTAATATAAGTGGTTTAGCAGCAATTTATTAGATGCTTTTCAGTCTCGAATATGTAATTAGAAAACAAATACAAACTTTAAGGAGTTTATACAACGTATCATGTATCAAATCACATTTTATAGTATTTTAATAATCTTTATCAGTGAATAATAGTAACTGACATATAATGGAAAAATTTGCTCAGAAATATCAAAATTTTATATTTTTTTGCATAGCAACAAAATATATAATATGGCAGTTTCTTTACTCATGATAAAGAAAGATAATAATACATACAGTCTTATCCATAGCAAAAAAATTAATTAAAAAACAATTTTATCCAACCGTTGTAAGTAACATTTGAATATGTACTTGTCGACAATTCTCAAAAGCTTAATTACATTAAAGAGAAAAGTAAATTAAAATGTAAGCAAAATTACTTAAATGTATTAAAAATTAATTTTTATATCTAAATATTAAAGTAATATAACATCTTTTACACATAACTTTATCATCATATTTATAAAAAAAGATTTTCAAATTTTTAAATTTAATTATATCTTAAATTTAATTATATTTTATATTTAATTATACTTTAATCATATGTTATAGGTCTTAATCATTCTTACTTTAATTTTAGTTTGGATTAAAAAGAATATAACATATAATTTAAAAAAGATTTTCTATTAAATCACTCACATATTCATAAATTCCTCCAACCGTTGTAACACTTGAAAAAGTATTTGTCTACAGTTCTTAAACGCTAAATTACATTAAGGAGAAAAGTAAATTAAAATGTAAGCAAAATTACTTAAATGTGTTAAAAATTAATTTTTATATCTAAATATTAAACTAATATAACATATTTTACTCATAATTTATCATCATATTTATAAAAAATATTTCCAAATTTTTAAATTTAATTATATTTTAAATTTAATTATGTTTTATATTTAATTATATTTTAATTATAGTTTATGGGTCTTAATCATTCTTACTGTACTTTTAGCTTGAATTTTAAAAAATATAACAAATAATTTTATAAAGATTATAATTAAATCTCTCACATATTCATAAATTTGCAGAATAAAGTATTTTATATCAGCAGTAATTTTTCATTAGAAAGTAGATATTTAATAATGAATTTTAATTTTAACTTATTTACTGATTTCATTTTAATATTATGTCTATAAATCATTGCTCGATTAGTAAACATCAATAATGTGATAGATATAAATCTGTAAAATAAATAAATAACACCTTTGTAATCCCACAGACAGGCTTATGCAAAAATCTATGAACGTTCAGAAACGATTCTGTAAATGTCAAGATCTTCTCTAAATATTCATTTCTGAGTTTCTAGAAAATGGGGATAACCAGCAAGCATCGAGTATATGGTGAAATAAAAGTTTCATGTTTGTACCATCTTTCGCATCAATAGTCTGAAATCCCACAAATGTTCATTTAAATTTTATAAAGAAAGAACAAACTGTTGTTAAACTTCGTGCATACCTTATTCTCCAAATTATCTAGATCATTTATTTCCTGATATGAACAATTCCCATTGAAATCTTTTGTTTAATGTTTTTCACTTCAAATTTGTAATATTTCTTTGTGACCATTATACAGTAATGAATAGCATCTTTAAGGTTTATTTAGTGAACGTAAATGTTTTATCACGTTTAAAGGTAATACGTTCTAAGAAGAGGATACAGGGTTAGTTGGTTGAAATGCAATTTATAGTGCTTTTCCCTTAAATATCTTAATATTGTTTGGTTTGTTTTGAAGCACTACTTCTGCTGTTTTGCTCATAAGGGCTAATGTGACCAGGACCTACTGTTTAAAGCCGATTCCGAACGACTACGAACACCTGTGCCAGTACTGAGATTCGAACCCATGAATCCCGGTACCAAAGAGAAACGGTCTACCCCTCGACCATCGTTTGGCAAATATCTTAATATAAAATTTCTTAATAAGTTTTGAGTTATATTCAATAGGGTTATTATCCAATATATTAAAAAGTTTCGATTGTAGAATTCAGATTGCAATCAAACGAGAGATGCATAAGTAGTCTTTTAAACAGTCCTAAATGTAAAATTTCAACATTCTACAGTTAATAGTATTTTAGCTATTCGAGATACGTACGTACAGAGTTACAATTATATTTAAAATTATGGAACCTCGTATATCAAGCTGGAATTTATCAAACTGAATTTAGGAATGGCCAAAATTAATGTTTAAAGTTTTCAAGTGAGAATTTCTTGCATGTGTTTAGAATCATGATTTGGAAATAGTTAAACTGAATTAAAGCATGATTAAAATAGATATTTCGTTGAAATGGGATAACAGAATTTTTTCCCACTAGCATTACTTTAGTTATTGTGAAGAAAGAAGTAAAAAGATGAGTGTTCTAAGACGATTATTTCTTATAAACAACACATTAAAAAAATTAATAGATTATCATAGCCATGTGTGAGATATCTGAAAACTAATAAAATGTCAGTAGATTATAGAAGTGACTTGGTTGGATACAGCAAATTAATAAACTATTTTCTCCGAGAACACTTTTCATTTATGAGCAGACTGTAAAGTGATTAAGTAGGAGGTCAATGTTTAGTTAATTATGGTAAAGTAAAATACTGATTAAAAATTCCGAAAGAAAAAAAAAGGCAAAATTCCTCAGCATAAAAATGTACAGGGACGTAAAGCACATTGAAAAATATAAATAAACAACTGCTAGAGCAGAAAGCTGAAATTCGTATTGAACAACAACAAAAAAAAACATTCAATAAAATTAATAGCAACAAAGATTTTTATATAATGTTTACAGCTTCCTAAAGAGATAAATAATAACAAAAATCTTTATATAGAAAACTGTTTACAACAAATTCAATACAAGCCCAATATATTTGATTTCAATGTATAATTTATAAAAGAAATACCAATAATATTTATATCACTAAGAGCAAATATAATTTTGTCAAAATTTTTAAAATATTATTATAATGCAATTTTTAAAATGCCAGTAAGATTAGAGAAGTGAAAAAAGCTGACTTGGTTAGATACAGTAAATTAATAAATTATTTTCTCAAAGAATACTTTTCATTTATGAGTAGGAGCTCCATGTTTAGTTAATTATGGTACAGCAAAACATTGATCACAGATTTCGAATGAAAAGTAAGACAAAATTCCTCAGTAGAAAAATATACAGGGACCATAAAGCAGATTGAAAAATATAAATAAACCAACTGCTTTAGCAGAAAGCTGAAGTTCGTATTGAACAAAAAAATATTCAATAAAATTAATAGTAAAAGAGATGTTAATATGATATGTACAGCTTAGTAAAGAGATTAATAGTAACAAAAGCCTCTATATTATACAGTGTACAGAAAATTCGATACAAACCCAGTATAATCAAATTCAATGTATTATTTGTAGAGTAAAAACCAATAATACCTAAATCACAAAGGGCAAAAATAATATTATCAAAATGCTAAAATAATGTTTTAATTTTTTCTCGTGAAAGTACCTTACGGATCCACAGGTATTACCTATACATATTTAAGGTATTTTTATTTCTTATAATTTGAAATTTTATGTCGTACATGGAAACTTTTCTGGCTTGACACATATTTCTCGCTTGTCATATGATTACAATCCTTACCTTTTTAAAATATAAGATAAATTATTATATTTGAGAGTTGTTGCATACTGAATTAGTGCAGTATATATTTAATTAGAATAGTATATTTTATGAAACCTAATCTTAAACATCGCACTGAAATTATTTTTCAAACTTTTAATTATTTTCACAATGCTACCTTAAAAGTCTAAAAAATTTTCTTTTTAATCTAAGCCATAAATCTCGTATTTCAGTTTCGGACAGATAGTAAATAGAAACTTAGATTTTACTCATTAAACTCTGCAAGATACCCATTTATTCTTTGATCAATTTTATTTCTATACCCTAAAATATTTTGTCTTTTTTTGTAACGACTTCCATCTCCTAATATCTTCTAATCCAGATATGGAAATTACTTTTATTTGGGCATAAAACTTCGAAAATATTTTTATGGATAAAAAGGCAGCAATTTATGTGGGAACTCTAAATAGATTTCCAATATTCCTTTCCTCCGCATGAAAATTGCAGTGATCTTTTTTCTCCTTTTTTATACTTCGGATATATTAATGTTTTATGCTGAATTATAATTCTAGCGAAGCATCAGCAAAAATCAAGCGAATCTAAATCGATTAAACTCTTATTAGCATCCCCCAAACGTGTCAAGCTGCTAAAGGTTGGAGATAATTCTGTTAATTAATCTTCCTGACAAAGCCGTGGCATAAAAAGATTTCTTGTTAGATGACGAATCTTCAATTGTTAATGATCCATAGGTTGATTGATTACGGCAAAATACAATCATTAATTAAGGAGAGTAACTTAAGGTTATTTTGTGAAACAAGACCTGGATTTCTAATGAAAGTAATGGGAAGTGATATATTTGGGATCAAATATTTAATACAGATTGTTTTACTTAGAGGAAGTGTGTTGTATGTTCAATGAGGAAGATCATTTTCTGGTTACGCAAACACAAAAATCATTCACAAGAAATGACAAACAAATAAAAATACATACCTTCTTTGTAATTTATGAAACAAACTGTTACGGTATATATTACATTATAATTTCTATTCTGAAGACATTTTTTCTATAGATTTACAGTCATGCTTTGGAATTTCAATGTATTTGGATTTCACGAAAACATAAAGGTTGGTTGATTATTTTTCCAATTAGTTATATAAAACCATTTTAATCATTCCTTCTTTATAGCCATTTCTTGTAAATTTATATTTTCAGAGTGCAGAAACAAATTTAAACGGAAATACAAGTATATTCTACGATTTATTAATAGGTTGTTGCAGTACAGAGCATCGGAAAATAGTTGTCATATTGAAGATTTACAATCTTCACATTTAAAGTTATGTTTACAAATTGCAATGACAAGGAAGTTTCGTTAATGAAGATTTCTTTTCTATTGAATGGATTTTAACAAGTAGATAATATATATTTGAGATCAAATATTTAATAGTTGTTTTACACAATGAAAGGGCACTTCATGCTCAAACAATGTAGTCATTACCTGGTTACGCAAACAGATAAATCATTTTCAAGAGAAGCCAAACAAATAAAAATACATGCCTTCTTTGTAATTTATCAACAGGCTGTTATGGTATATACTAGAGTGATTGTAATTTCTATTCTTAAGACATTTTCTCTATAGATTTAAAGTCATGCTTTGGAATTTCAATGTATTTGAATTTCACGAAAACATAAAGGTTGGTTGACTATTTTGCTAATCAGTTATATAGAAACATTTTAATCATTCCTTCTTTATAGGTATTTCTTGTAAATTTGTATTTTCAGACTCCATAAACAAATTTAAATAGAAATACAAGTATTTTCCTTGATTTATTAACAGGTTATTGCAGTACAGATCATCGGTAAAATAGTTGTGATATTTAAGATTGACAATCTTCATATTTAAATTTATGTTTACGAGCTGCAATGACAAGGCAGTTTCGTTAATTATAATTTCGTTTCTATTGAATGGATTTAATAAGGAGATGATATACATTTGAGATCAAATATTTAATAGTTGTTTTACACAATGAAAGGACACTGCATGCTCAAACCATGTGACAATTGCCTGGTTACACAGAAAACATTTCTTTTCAGAAATCATTTTGCCGAACGATGGTCAAATGGTTAGGATGCTGGTTTTTGTAACCGGAATTCGTGGGTTCCAATCCCACTATGGCATGGATGTTCGTAGCCGTTCGGAATCGTCTTTAAGCAGTAGGTCCCGGTATTATTAGCCCTTGTGTTGCAAAAAGTAGTACGTAGAACTCCAAAACCAAGTCAAACAAAACATTTCTAAGAGACAGCAAAGAAATTTAAATAAAAATACATGCATTCATCACAATTTATCTACATGCTAATATAGTACAGAGTACAGGTAAAATAGTTATAATTATGAGTACTTGCCATCTTTACATTTAAAATCATATTTATGAATTGTTCAGTACTGAAGAAAAATATGATTTTGGTGTTAATAAATTATTTAGAACCAATTTTTAAAAATGGGCTTAAAAAAAGTTTAGCTTGAAAAGCTACTCATTTTTTAATTTCCATTTTATAAAAAAAATTATGTTTTTCAGATAATATAAAGTATATTTTAACTTCTTTTTGACCTAATTATACTTTACTTGAAAAATAACTATCAATAATACCTATTTACTTAAAAAATTTACAATATAAATTTTATAAAAATACCATTTTTACCCCAAATTTCTAAAACAAAAAATATTTTTAATATAATTTTGAAATATTTGATATATTAATTTAGAAAGCATTCAATAATTCCATCTATTTTGTTTATTTTTTATTTATTATGTACTGTCTATAATATTATTACGAACATTTTCACCACACAAAAACTCTATTTTTGCATTTATTTATATATACATATTTTTCATTTAACTTCTTTAAATTAATTTCTCAATAATGATCTACAGTAACTAAGAGTTAATAACAAATAAATATAGCATCTTCTTAAGAAATTGGATGTTATTAAACATTATTAGGGTTTACTTAAATGTATTTATTCTCTCTCGCTTTGTCACACACACATATATACAAACATATATTAAGATAGTTCGAAAAAATCTTTTGAAATTTTTAATAATGAAAAGTATGGGGAAAGTGTCTGTGGTAGAACTAAACTGGAACTTTTCAGAACATTTTTATATTAAATATTGCTGTTTCTAATTAAACTAAATCAGCAGTTTACACACTGTTGCAGAATCATGTGTAAAATCATTTCGAAGAACACTGATAAATAAAAACCGCAAAAATACTTTCTTTTATGGTCAAGAGTTAATTTTTTGTAATTCACTGAATATTTACTACAATTTTTCATTGATTTCCCTGAATATTTCTGATGGCTTAATCTTAGTCAGTTGCAATTTCTAAGAGTAACTTCTCTAGTTTTCTATTGTATCCGTTTGTTTGAATTACCGAAAGCATAGTCTTCCTTTATCGAATTAAATATCACTGTTGCTAATTAATTTACATCAGCCGCGAACACACAAATGAAGAATTATATGTAAAATCATTTCGACGATTACTGATAAATAAAAATCTTAAAATTCTTTCTTTTGTGTTCAAGAGTTAATTTTTTGTAATTCACTGAATATTTATTACAATTTTTCATTGATTTCCTCGAATATTTCTACTGGTATAATCTTAGTCATTTGCCATTTCTAAGAGTAACGTCTAATTTGCTATTGTATCCGTTTGTTTGAATCGTTGAAAGCATAGTCTTCCTTTATTACATTAAATATCACTGTTTCTAATTAAACTACATCAACCGTTTACACACTCTTGAAGAATCACATGTAAAATCATTTTGACTAACACTGATAAATAAAAATCGTAAAAATACTTTCTTTCGTGTTCAAGAGTTAATTTTTTGTAATTCACTGAATATATAATTCTCAATTTTTTTTTATTTCGCAAATGAAATTATATTTATAACAAATAAAATTTATTTAATAGTCTTAAAAACTGGATGCAAATGAAATGAGAACATAAAATTTATATCTAATTTTGATATATATGTATAATGTAGAATTTTTTTACATTTTTAGGACGCAATAAATTTTGAAAACAGTGTCTCGAAAATGAGGTCATGTTTTCATTGCCTTTTTTATTCTTTGTCTACATCAGACGAAAAGCATGTTTGTAAAAGAGTTTAATTGATGTTGTCCGTGACAAACCATAACTAGTTCCAAGGTCATAAAATATGTAATATTAGATTGAAAGAAAAATCTCTCGTAAGCGAGAAATTTTTTAAATAAATCAATTGTAGATTTTTGCATAACAGAAAGAAAAGATCAATCAATAAATAAATGACTATTTTTTAAAGCAATATTTAACAAATTTAAGTGAAATGAACAATTCAGGCATAGCTATAAGACAATAACAATTTCTTAGATGTTCTAATATATTTTAAGTAATTTTCTACGTTCTTTAAAGTTTCCATTAACTTATTATCAAGGATGAGAGCTAGAAGTTCTAGTATTTTAATTATTGCTTTCGGACTTGACGATGGAATGTGAGAAAGAATTTCTGAAACACAGGTGTAATGGAAATACTGTTAGTAATCTTTAAATTAAAATTTATAAAATTTAAGCTATCCCCGTTTCTTCCAGCTATTACACATTTACACTCCCAAAGAATTTTTGGAATTCTTGTCATCTTTATTGACTTATTGTGAGCAATCAGCACATACGTTGTTCTTCAACCAACTCAAAGTTGAGGAATGTTGTTATGACCTTTCAAAGTGAATTCCTGTATTCGATCTTATTTCAATGATTTGCATCTGGAATTATAAGAATTTGTTTAATTACTATCCGTATTAGAAAATTACAAATGGATTGTTGAAGAAAACAATGGATAAATTCTAAATCTACTTAATTGTCGTACAGTTTCTTAAATAAAATTAGTGTAATGGGAAAAATAATGCTACAGAAATAATAACAGAAAAATACCGAGTTAAAAGAATTATCGCTCTTTAACCAAAATGAATATATAATATGTTTACTTACAAAGATATCTAACTACATCTACTGTATAAGGTCAGGCTGCTTTAGCTATGAATTGAATTGTTTTAAATATTCTGTTAACTTGTAAGTATATGATTTATATTAAAGAAAATCCTTAAACATACTATTAAATAGAGAAATAAGTATAATTAAGCCATTTAATAGTTTTTTATTACAATACTATACAATTTACTTTGGGATAACACAAATGTGTGGTTATTTAACTCATGGCTGACAGAACAAAAAGTAAATCTCAATACTTTAAAATTTACCAGACAAAAATGTCTTATTGGAATAACACAAATATGTGGTTATTTAACTCATGGCTGACAGAGCAAAATGTAAGCCTCAATACTTTAAAATTTACCAGACAAAAATGTCTTATTGGGATAACACAAATATGTGGTTATTTAACTCATGGCTGACAGAACAAAATGTAAGCCTCAATATTTTAAAATTTACCAGACAAATATATCTTATTGGGATAATACAAATATGTGGTATAGTTAGTTAGCGCATGGCTGGCATAACAAAATGTAAGTCTCAATACTTTAAAATTTACCAGACAGAAATGTCTTATTGGGATAACACAAATATCTGGTTATTTAACTCAGGGTTGACAGAACATAATTAAGCCTCAATACTTTAAAATTTACCAGAAAAAAATGCTTTATTGGGATAACACAAATATGTTGTTAGTTAGCTTATGGCTTACTGAACAAAATGTAAATCTCAATACTTTAAAATTTAACAGACAAAAATGTCTTATTGACATAACACAAATATCTAGTTATTTAACCCATGACTGACAGAACAAAGTAAGTCTCAATGTTTTAAAATTTACAGGACAAAAATATTTTATTGGGATAACACAAATATGTGGTTATTTAACTCATGACTGATATAACAAAATGTAAGTCTCAATACTTTAAAATTTACCAGATAAAAATGTCTTTTTTAATAACACATATATGTGGTTATTTAACTCTTGGCTAACTTAACAAAATGTAAGTCTCAAATAATGGATTTGATGTAAGTACTTAAACAGTAATTATCATGTTATTTATACTAATGGCATCAATATGAATTTTTCTCATCTTTCTATCAATAAACTTATTCGAAAGTTTTAAACTCTTTATAAATTCGGGAAAGGTTGATATTATATGTTAAATAACTCGAAAAAAATATTTTTAGCATATTCATAATGCAGTTTTTTTTCACATCTTTAGTTATAAATCGATTATAACGATGAAGATGATTTATTTTAGGATTTTTTATTTTTATTAGAATATGTAAGAAATTTGCTATTTGAACAGTGTACAAAAAAAGACATGAAATATGAAAAGTTATAATATAAAAGTTTTGGGTTGCATATATCAAAATTTAGGACGTTTTATACTATTCTGACTATAAAAAATCCACAACCATAAAATATTCAAACATGTCTTTCTTAGTAATGAAAATTTAGCTACTTTAATATTTAACATATTTAAATCTTAAACTGTATAATTAAATTTCTTTTTTGGCAAATAAATTAAGAACATTATTCCACGCATAACTTTTCGAAGTTTCCTAAAGTTTTACATATACGTCTTCCAATAACCAATATCTTTAATGACATTTTTCCAAAACTCTTAAAAAGTTCCTGCATAAAGATAAAGAAAATAAATGACTTCAGTTTTTTATGACCCTCTAAAATTAGAATTCTGAATCTGATTCTTCGTGCAGTATGTTTAATATTACGCCTTATACTTATACATTTTCTTAGGTAACATTCCTTTACCAGGATAACATTAGAAAGAAAAATAAATTTTCACATTTTTTTACAAAACATTTCTAATTCATAAAATTTGAATTTTCTTTTATATAGTGCACAATAAATATAACTTTTAGCTTTATATATTTCCTAAAAAACTTTACTTATATTAAGCAAAAATTTTATCTAAGATAATAAAATTGATTTATAACTTTAGTAACGGAAAATAGTTTATACAACATATTGCATTTAAGGGTTAACAAAATAATTGGCCCTATTTTGCAAGCATGAAAAGCTAATAATTTGATTAAAAATTTTTAAAAGTATAAGATGTATCCTTAAACATAACTTATATCACTTATCACTTATGAATCATATCTTATTTATTTTATAGCCAGAAAGTTTTGACAAAATATAAATTACTTCTTTTCTAAACAGTAACAAATGCAATACTTTCAAAGAATAAAATGTCATTTTCAGACAAGACTTTAAATCTCCCAGTAGTTGTTAGAATATTAAAAATGTATTCAAACTTTTTAATGTACATTTTGAAACTTAGGCACGCATGTTTTGAACATGTTCTCTATCTTTTTTTAATGTTTCAAAACTTACAAAAGTTTGAAATAAGAAGTGTTAATAAAAGCTTTTCATGTTAAAATATATTCATCTTACCATTAATTTCTCTAACGTTATACGGAAAGAAAAATAAATAAATATGGAATTTTAAATACCATAATTGTATATTTATAAAAAATAATATTATATATTCATTAATATTACATATTATTAATGAATATATAATAAACATATATTAAATAATATTATAATATTAGCATATAGCCCGTCATATGACGGGATCAATAGAATTTTCAGTTTTGAAGAATTGTAAAGTACCCTATGAGGCAAGTAAAAATATGTTTTTTTTTTGGCTGAGAACAAAACAAAATAACTTCTTGCAACTAAAAATAATCGATGATTAAATTTAAAACTATCACATATGTACCTAATCTATTATTTACACCAAATATAAATGAAAATTATTCACATAATATCTAAGTTTAAGGATAAAACGTATGAACATAATGCAGACGATACTTAAATAATTTATAATAAGAAAAGTTTAAAGGAATGACGTCATAATGCTAGAAGAAAAAATGAAATTTTTACCTATTTATTGCGTGACAAATTGATACATTTAATCGCCTGCTCTTAACCGGGGAAAATAGGGCTTGAAATAATGCATTAAACTCTCGAAAAAGGAGGAAGCGGTGGATTTCAAACGTTTTAAAGACGACAGTAATTTTTGCTGTGATATGAAACATATTTATATAAATTTGTTTTAGAATTGGATCGATTGTGTAAATGATGATAAACTTTACTCGATTTGAATTTTGCTAAACCTAACTGATCAAGAATTCAATATGGCTGCCTCTATCCATTTGAGGTCCAACCGCTTCATACATTTGAGGACAGACGGAGAGATAACATAGGCTATTTTTATATAGGGGATTATTGTAATATATTATATAATATATATATAATATATAATAATATTTAACACACACACACACACACATATATATATATATATATATATATATATATATATATATATATATATATATATATATATATATATATATATATATATATATATATATATATAATATATATATATATATATATATATATATATATATATATATATATATATATATATATATATATATATATATATATATATATATATATATATATATATATATATATTAAATAATATTATATATTCTTTAGAAATTTGAAATTTACAATATTACTTTACATTGTTTAATCTTACCATATTTATGCAGCTTGTTTATTGGAATTTCCTTCAATTTTCTTCTGAGGAGCTACCAAATAAGTTGTGGCATACTTTATCGTATATGAAAGATTTCTGCTTTCTTTAAAGCAATCAAAATTCCGTCGGTGGAATGTGAAGTCGCTCGCACTTTTCTCTGTGAATAGCTAAAAGCCGAAAATTTCTTTGAGCGTATACTATACAAAGAAATTACCTTACGTAACGAATCATCTTTAGATAGCATAAAAAGAGTGTAAACTTGTTTTTAAGTTAGTTTTGAAGGATTTAAACTTCTTAATTCATAAAGAAGATTTTACATGAAATCAGATAAATTAAATATTTTAATACATACTTCTTTGGAATGTTTTAAATAATTTAATTACATACAGTGTAATTTTCAATTAAATTTGACGATTTGTTAATTTTTAATTAATCTTAATATCATTAGGCTCTAAACCCGAATAAACTGCCACAAAAAGATAATGCTGTTATGATTTCTTTCAAGAATATATTTTCCTATAGTATTCAAAGATACTTAGCATTCAATGTTGCCTAACATTGAAAATAATACAGTACTTAATATTTTTCTGATTAAGTTTTCATCATCATATCACAGTAAAAATTATGAATCGTGTTTGAACATTTTCTTTAAAAACGTTTCCATAACGTTGTCTATTTTATTAAATTTTTGATATATTAAATTTCTGAAATATCTCTGTGCTACTATTCTTTTTACAATCACGCCTTTCTGAATTCACTGTATATAGCAGTTATTTAAAGTTTTAATTAAAAATGCGTAATTGACCAGGAATCTTTTAAAATTATCAGTATCTATCAATGTTTGTAATTTTTGAATGACAAAATATATTTTTAATTTAAGTATTAATATTATGTAAACATGTATAGCTTAGCCTTATTTCCAACGAATAGGTTCAGTTATTATCTAATATTGTTTGAGTAAATACATCGGTTATATAAACACTACCGAATATAAAATCATATAGGAGTAGATGTAGCAGTAAAAGTCAGTCTCATCAAAATCGTTTAACGGTTAACCGCAATTAACCCACTATCCAATGGTGGGACGCAAATCTCCGTTTAAACAGAGATTAATCATGGTTAGCCGTTAATCGTCTTTGGTGAGACCGACCCTTAAAATAACATTAACTATATATTAACTTAAATTTGTTATATTTTGTGTTAAACGTTTACGTCTAAAGCAAGTTAAAATCTTCGAAATTAAGAAAAATGTTGTTACTAAAGTATTCTATTTGAGAAAAATATTAAACATATCTCTGAAATATTGAAAGTTTTCTCAAAAGTTTTAGAAATTTAAAAATATATATATAAAAATCTAAGTTTAAATTCCTTCCGAATACCATTTTATAAAATTCTGAAAGTACTACAATAAAAGGAAAATGAATAATGTATTTACAACAACAAAATGCTAACTTCAAGCAAAAATTTATTATACATATATTTGTATATGTATAAATAAATAAATAAATAACTATATATATATATATATATACATATATATATATATATATATACATATATATATATATATATATATATTTATATATATATATATATATATATATATATATATATATATATATATATATATATATATATATATATATATATATATTATATATATATATATATATATATATATATATATACATGTGTGTGTGTTATATATGCGTGTATCCAATATTTCCCTTCAAATATTGGACCCCTTTTTCAAATTCTATTTGTCTGTTACTCTCAAATTTAGGACAAATGTTGGACCCGAAATCAGTATTCATTTTACTATTAATTCTCTTTCATTTTGCTAGCTTTATCATCAGTTCCTTTCTTTCCTTAGTTATTTCAGGGGGTCAGTAGTTAACTCTCTCTTGTGATCTCATAATGGTTGCAGGTGGCATCGACACTTTTCTAAGGATTTTCTTACACGGACTCTGGTCATTGTTCATCAAACTATATTGGGTTGACCAAAGTCCGTGTGAGAAATGCAACGAAAAAAACCTGGAGGAAAACGACAAACTTTGGCTTCTTACCGTCTTTCTGGGGGTAGAAACGACAGCGTTTTTAATCTATAACTGTTTCGAAATTGAAAATCGGACGATATGAAAAAATTATCTATTGGACAATTCCAATTTGAAAAAATATATAACATTCGAAGATTTTGTTGGGATGAAGCTCACAGATTTTCCCACAGATTTTGACTGAGATGTCGACCCAGGTGTTAAGGGCCTTTTACTTGTAACTTTATGCTAGTAACTTATGCTCTCAGATTGTCTTGTCTCTATAATGAAGTTTGAACCCGTCTTCAAATGTTCTTTTAGTAGAGGTCTTTAACTAAAACGATGTAATTTTTATGGGTCATGACTGTAACTACCCATCGTGAAGTCCATCTTATTATATATATATACATATATACGTTTATATATATATTTAAATAAATAAATAAATAAATATATATATATATATATATATATATATATATATATATATATATATATATATATATATATATATATATATATATATATATATATATATATATATATATATACATATATATATATATATATATATATATATATATATATATATATATATATATATATATATATATATATATATATATATATATATATATATATATATATATATATATATATATATATATATATATATATATATATATATATATATATATATATTATATATATATATATATATATATATATATATATATATATATATATATATATAATAACTTATTTTCCTCTAGTCACAATAATTATGTAGCCCCTATTGTTTTACTTGCCCGGGCTACTGGGCAAGGATAAAGTTAATCATCTACCAGTAATAACGAACGATGCATTGTGGCCACATTGAAGAGAAAGTCACAAGTCCAACTAGAACTTTATTTCAGAGTTGCTATAACGGGCATCTTTACTACTTAACGACAGACAAGAGAAAGACACAAAAATCACTCTGATGGTGAATCCTTGAGCGAAGACATAAAGCATTTTCCACCTACTCAGCGAATTTAAGGGTAAGATCAGGAAAAACGTGAAGCCATTAGCCGACGACAGCTGGGAACCGTGTTGAATAGACAGAAAATGTACATCTCTAGGATAGAAAGCTTTGGAAAATGTAACGAAAGAATTTTAAGTCAAGAAATTACGTTTGATTAAGACATTTAGCGGCTAGAAAAAAGATTTTAAAGAATTAGAATGGGAGAGAGGAGGTCTTTAAGGAATTATTAAAGATAAATCATTTTGATTTATTACACACACACACACACACACACACACACACATATATATATATATATATATATATACATATATATATATATATATATATATATATATATATATATATATATATATATACATCAATCATAATACAGATTTAGTTAAAAATGTTATGAGATTTAAAAAAAAAAATTTCGATATATGAACGTAATTTTTGGAAGCATTGGACTTTCTATAAAAACTTTTAATTGAAATTTTTATCGCACTATATTATTCAAATTTAAGCAAATGTAAGAAGCAAAAAATGAACCTTTAATTCTTGAGAATAAAACTTCACACAATTATGAATTTCAAAATGTTTGAACCAAAAAAGTGACTATAGTTTATATTAAAACCTTTTCAAAACACTTATGATAAATTTAAAAAGTTGTCCGTATATGAGTAGTAGACTACAGCTTACAAAAGTAATCAGAATTTTATTTATAATATACAAGTAATGAAGTTTTGAACACGAATTTAGTCCTTTATTTCTCAATATAATTATCTATTTCCTATCAAAACTATGACAGTATCACTCGAACACTATCACATATTTAGATTTAAATGTTATTTCGGAAAATAAAGAGATATATTAGTAATATCCCTCAATCACGCTATCATAACAACTTTAAGTAAATTTAAAGACATTGTAAAGAAATATTTTTAATATATTTTTACATAATATAATTTTTTCTTTTAAAATTTACAAAATTGAGGTAAATGATGGGATATGGATTGAAAAGTGTGAATTTATTTCTTATATGTATTACTTTAAGAGGACAAATTTTAGGCTCTTTATTATATTTTGTAAAATCATTTGCTCAGTTTAGAGTATTTCTGATACCTCTTTATAGCTGCATTATAACTCTATTTCTGGTAAAACTATACTGAATTTAAAATACTCGATCATTTTTTTTTCAAGAAAAGATCTCCTTAATTCAAGTGTGGAAGATATCATAAAGGCTAAAATTTGAAATCTCGTTACGTTTTCTTTTGTTCCCTTTACGGCATAATATTGCTCTCCATTTTTCATACCCTTTTCTGTTATCTCGTTAGGAAAATAACAAGATAATAAATTAGGGATATATTGCAGTTCGGATGAAAAATACTTTATGACACTTTTATGGAAGTCACTCGATATCTATGTAATTGCAGGAAAAAGTTAAAAGAGTTATCTTTAAGAAATTGGAAAAAAATGTATTCTTGAATAGCTGATAACATTCCCTCCCTAATATTTCTCGCATTGAAATGGAGATTTACTTGCGTAATAAGATTCATAAATTTTGAATAACAATGAGGTTTTTGAATGAAAAAATAGTGATAAGAAGAATAGGAGAAATTGGGATATGAGAATGTATAAATCGAAATTTTTTAGTTATAGTTTAAATATGCTTTTCACTAATAAATCAAATTTTATTTCCGAGGATAGTTTATGTGCAAGCAATTAAAAGTACATTGTCTGTTGTCAAAAGATATGTAAGGTTAAATTAAGAAGGAGAAATATTTTTTACAGAAAAGGTAGATTTCATTCTAATATATGGCTTTTATTATAATTATGTCAATGAACTAGATAAGTTATTTAAATTTATTTTGCCTCTTTTAACTTAAAATATATTTCATTTCAAAATAAATCTAAAGTATTTAGTTTTGACAGTGGAAGGCCATAAATGTAATAGTGGTAAACCATTGGTATCATTTATAATTTCTAATAGAAGTCAAGTAAATGTTAAATTTCTTTAATATATTGCATTAAATTTGCAGCATTACAACTTTAACATAATATCACAAATCTCGAGAAAATTAAGAAGGAGCAATATTTCTTAAATAAAAGGTAGATTTCATTCTAAAATAAGGCTTTTAATATAATAATGTGATTGCACTGGATAAGTTATTTAAATTTATTTTGCCTCTTTTATATTAAAATATAATATTTCATTTCAAAGTAAATCTAAAGTATTTAGTTTTGACAGTGGAAGGCAATAAATGTAATAGTGGTTAATCATTAGTATCGTTTATAATTTCTACTAAAAATCAAATAAATTTTAATTCCTTTAATATATTGCATTAAATTTGCAGCATTACAACTTTAACAGAATATCACAAATCTCGAAGACATTAAGCGTTTCATACTATGATTACGTAAATCTGTATTTGCACCTTCGGTAACTAATGTATTTTTACTGAAAAACTTCGTCTTTCAAAAGAGACAAATTCTGTACATTTGCATCAAACATACTGGGCAAGGATAATGTTAATCATCTAACAGTCATAACGAACGATGCAGTGTAGCCACATTGAAGAGAACGGCACAAGTCTAATTAGAACTTTATTTCAGAGTTGCTATAACGGGCATATTTACTACATAACGAAAGACAAGAGAAAGACACAAAAATCACTCTGATCGAACAGAGGTGAATCCTTGAGCGAAGACATAAAGAATTTTCCACCTACTCAGCGAATTTAAGGGTAAGATCAGGAAAAACGTGAAACAATTAGCCGACGACAGCTGGGAACCGTTTTGAATAGACAGAAAATGTACATCTATAGGATAGAAAGCTTTGGGAAATGTATCGAAAGAATTTTAAGTCTAAAACATTTGATTAAAACATTTAGCGGATAGAAATTTTTTTTTAGAGAATTAGAATGGGAGAGAGAAGGTCTTTAAGGAATTATTAAAGATAAATCCTTTTGATATATTACACACACACACACATATATATATATGTATATATATATGTGTATGTATATATATATATATATATATATATATATATATATATATATATATATATATATATATATATATATATATATATATATATATACATATATATATATATATATACATATATATATATATATACATATATATATATATATATATATATATATATATATATATATATATATATATATATATATATATATATATATATATATATATATATATACATATATATATATACATATATACATATACATACATATATATACATATATATATATATATATATATATATATATATATATATATATATATATATATATATATATATATATATATATATATATATATTATATATATATATATATATATATATATATATATATATATATATATATATATATATATATATACATCAATCATAATACAGATTTTGTTAAAAATGTTATGAGAATTAAAAAATTTTTTCGATATATGAACGTAATTTTTGGAAGTATTGAATTTTCTGTAAAAACTTTTAAATTCAAAGTTTTATCGCTCTATATGATTCAATTTTAAGCAAATGTAAGAAGCAAAAAACTTTTAATTCTTGAGAAAATAACTTCACACAATTATGAATTTCAAAAAGTTTAAACCGAAAAAGTGATTATAGTTTATATTAAAACCTTTTCAAAAGACTTATAAATTTAAAAAGTTGTCCGTATATAAGTAGTAGACTACAGCTTAAAAAAGGAATCAGAATTTTATTTATAATATACTATATATATAATAAATTAATGGACTTTTGAACACGAATTTAGTCTTTTAGGTCTCGATATAATTATCTATTTCATATCAAAACTGACAGTATCACTCGAACACTATCACATATTTAGAATTAAATGTTATTTCGGAAAATAAAGAGATATATTAGAAATATCCCTCAATCACACAATCATAACAACTTTAAGTAAATTTAAAGACATTGTAAAGAAATATTTTTAATATATTTTTATATAATATAATTTTTTCTTTTAATATTTACAAAATTGAGGTAAATGATGGGATATGGATATAAAAGTGTGAATTTATTTCTTATATGTATTACTTTAAGAGGACAAATTTTAGGCTCTTTATTATATTTTGTAAAATCATTTGCTCAGTTTAGAGTATTTCTGATACCTCTTTATAGCTGCATTATAACTCTATTTCTGGTAAAACTATACTGAATTTAAAATACTCGATCATTTTTTTTTCAAGAAAAGATCTTCTCCTTAATTCAAGTGTGGAAGATATCATAAAGGCTAAAATTTGAAATCTCGTTACGTTTTCTTTTGTTCCCTTTACGGCATAATATTGCTCTCCATTTTTCATACCCTTTTCTGTTATCTCGTTAGGAAAATAACAAGATAATAAATTAGGGATATATTGCAGTTCGGATGAAAAATACTTTATGACACTTTTATGGAAGTCACTCGATATCTATGTAATTGCAGGAAAAAGTTAAAAGAGTTATCTTTAAGAAATTGGAAAAAAATGTATTCTTGAATAGCTGATAACATTCCCTCCCTAATATTTCTCGCATTGAAATGGAGATTTACTTGCGTAATAAGATTCATAAATTTTGAATAACAATGAGGTTTTTGAATGAAAAAATAGTGATAAGAAGAATAGGAGAAATTGGGATATGAGAATGTATAAATCGAAATTTTTTAGTTATAGTTTAAATATGCTTTTCACTAATAAATCAAATTTTATTTCCGAAGATAGTTTATGTGCAAGCAATTAAAAGTACATTGTCTGTTGTCAAAAGATATGTAAGGTTAAATTAAGAAGGAGAAATATTTCTTACAGAAAAGGTAGATTTCATTCTAATATATGGCTTTTATTATAATTATGTCAATGAACTAGACACGTTATTTAAATTTATTTTGCCTCTTTTAACTTAAAATATATTTCATTTCAAAATAAATCTAAAGTATTTAGTTTTGACAGTGGAAGGCCATAAATATAATAGTGGTAAACCATTGGTATCATTTATAATTTCTAATAGAAGTCAAATAAATGTTAAATTTCTTTAATATATTGCATTAAATTTGCAGCATTACAACTTTAACATAATATCACAAATCTCGAGGAAATTAAGAAGGAGCAATATTTCTTAAAGAAAAGGTAGATTTCATTCTAAAATAAGGCTTTTAATATAATAATGTGATTGCACTGGATAAGTTATTTAAATTTATTTTGCCTCTTTTAAATTAAAATATAATATTTCATTTCAAAATAAATCTAAAGTATTTAGTTTTGACTGTGGAAGGCAATAAATGTAATAGTGGTTAATCATTAGTATCGTTTATAATTTCTACTAAAAGTCAAATAAATTTTAATTCCTTTAATATATTGCATTAAATTTGCAGCATTACAACTTTAACAGAATATCACAAATCTCGAAGACATTAAGCGTTTCATACTATGATTACGTAAATCTGTATTTGCACCTTCGGTAACTAATGTATTTTTACTGAAAAACTTCGTCTTTCAAAAGAGACAAATTCTGTACATTTGCATCAAACATACTTCAGTTCAAGGAGTTTAACGCCTTAGTAAACAGTGGTGTCTGGGGTGGAAGACGTTTTTTGAAAGTGAATAAAACATAAAAAGATTTTTAGAATATATTCGGCATGAAATAAATTTTGATTCTAGAAATTCTTATACAGTTGAACCTTAGATCCACTAAAATTTTGTAAGGTAATACAAAAAAAGTAAATTCCCCAATAGTCAGAACATTCAGAAATGCTTATGCAAGTAAATTTGTTTATTATTGCAATCCTCTGATATTATATGAAAGATATTCAACTCAATTTTTTTAGAAATTATTTTCGTGAAATGATAATGTTCATAAGTTCTAAGAAAAGCACTTATCTCATTTTTAGTGGCTATGCAATTTATTACTATTTTTTTCTATTTAAATCACTAAGTTTTGCTTACTTTGACTTTTTACTTCTTGGTTCTGTTGAATTATATCACAGGAAAATGTTGGAAAGCAGCAGTAAGTTCTTTATTAAAAAACAGTGTTAGTGTTTGAATTTGAAATCAATTTGTTAAAAAGAACATGAAATTTACATTTATATTACTCTGATTTTATATAACCAAAGCATTCGATGATAATATGATTTTTTGAATCTCGTATTTAAAAAATAGTATTGTATAACTATATAAAAGGGTAACATAACACATAGACACTTTCTTGGAAAAAAGGCCTTTTAAAGAATATTTCGTTATAATAAATTTTGTATTTAAGAAGCTGAAAAATATTCTAAATTTTATTTTATCTGAAATACCTAGAAAAGTTGGGATGAAGTAGAAAAATAAAAAAATAATCTAGTATATACGTGCATGGCATTTTAGAAGTGTTAGAAAAACTGATACAAATTGTATTGGTTTAACAAAGTAGTAAAAAACTTCTTTACAGCGTACTCGTGACAAAAATGATAAATAAAAAAACTGACTAACTTTTAGAAACTGAAATATAGGACTAAGCATGCAGAGGATATCGTTTTTCGTACATATGTATCATTGATCTTAGTATTTGAATGTTTTCAGGAAGACAGGTAAACATAGGCAATGTTCTCAACTAAATTAAAATGGATTACAGGAGTAAGTGTTGAGTTTAAATGCAACCAAATATTTGCCTCATAACAAACTACAGTAAATTTCCCAATGTTTTGCTAGTTATTGTTAAGATGTCAGAAGTTTACAAATATATTACATCAGAAAACTGTGATAGCGTTAGCTCCTTATCGAGCAAATATATTTTGAGGCTATTTAAGTTCCAAATGTTATGATTGGTGTAGAATTTTTAAAAATTGTTACTATACTAGACTTTGGTTATTAAAAGTGTTCAGATATTAAAATACTTATATTTACAATAATTATAACTACTGGAAAGGGAAGATATCACTCGAATGGATTGCCCAGCGTACTCCCCAGATTTAAATCCCATCGAACATAAGTGGGATGCTTTAGAGAGATGTATTGCAGCACTCTTACATCCTCCGGAGAACACTCAACAACTCAAACAGATGCTGATTGAGGAATTGGCACTCCTACCGCAAAAATGTTGGACCAGCTGGTTCTGAGTATGCAGAGACGATGTGAAGCAACCATTGCAGTTAGGGGAGGGCATATCCCGTATTAAGGAACATCTGCTTTTTGTTCTTCCTCTTGGATATACAATCATGGGTCACGATACTATACGTTCAATAAAGCTTGTTTTTGTTTGATTCCATACCGTATGCATTGTATTAATTTTTCAGCGCCGATACTTTCGTCATCTTTTACGTACATAATACTCTCCCTCATTTCTCAATTTCATGTTTCTTAGATAATTTCTCATGGAGTTATGGCGGAAAAAACCCACCTGTTGCTTAAGTAGCTTAAGTTTTTGTATTTTCATATGATTTATTTGTTTTAGGAAGAAAAAAAATTAGGAATCTTTAAGCACAAAATGTGACAAATTTAATTTTATTTAACAGAATATCATTACAGAATGTGTGTGCCAAAGCTAGAAGAACATTCAGTATAACGTATATTCCCAATGTTTAATTTTTCCTGCGCACTTACCAATTACAATGAAATGGCATATTCAATATAATGCCTGTTATTACGCTTTTTCATTTCTAGCTGTTTTGTTTCCATGAACATTCTTAATGACTTTTGTGGTAACTTTTAATATAAAACTCCTTTTCTGAAGTAATATTTTAAAATGTATTTGGTAATGCTTTTGATTATTTTGGCTGGGCTCATATTTCTGGCTAGTTAACAGAGAGCTTGGCTCTGCTTGAATTACTTCATTAATATGTTAAAATTAAGCCAAGCGTCCAGCTTTCTTTAAAATAATTGATCCTTTATTTAAAATAAAACCCCAGGAATCTAAAATACTGAAATCATTATAGATATCAATTCATGATACAAATATCCCCTAAATTATTTGTTGATTGATTATTAAAATGAAATCAACAGCTCTTGTAGTCATTAGAGTTATGATAATGATTAAGACAGATGAATCAAGATAGCTTGTGATTTAGCCTGACAGTCCTGTATAAATCATTTGTATCATAAATTACATTTGTATACATTTCTCATCTTGTATGTTGTTATGTATTTGTTATGTTTAAAGCATCTTTTACTCGGGAAGTGAAAATGGTATAGCAAAAATTTAAAATATTGAAGTCATTATAAAAAGCAATTCATAATAATAATATCCACTACTTCATTTATTGATTGATTTTAAAATAAAATGTGTGGCTTTTGTAATTCTTAGAGTTGTTATAATGATAAGACGGTTTAATCAAGATACCATGTGATTCAGTTTAATAGTTCTGTGTAAGTTATGTGTAGCATAAATTAAACTTGTATACGTTTTTCCTCTTGTACATTTTGTTATATATTTTTTGCGTTGAAGGAATCGTGGTCAGTCGGCAAAGGCAATGATCTCGTAAACTGAAAGGTTGCGGATTTCAGGGCTGGAGCCGGCCTAAGATCCGCCGCGTTCGCTAAAGGTGACAAGGACACGAAAATTAGGTTCGAGGTCACAAACTCCTCCAAGTTCTCAAACAATACCTCTGGTGATGGCAGTCCAAGCCTGGGGGTCTTTTGCTTAGTCCCTGCTTCCAAATTATGAGGACCCGTTTGAGGTAATATTACTCATTTCCATAACATACATTAAGCTACACGTGCTTTCCAGAGGGATGTTAAATGTGTAACAGGTTCGCAGCATTGTTAAGTCTTTAGGATAATGTCTATATCACATGCGTATCGAACAAAAATATTGAAAACATTCTTGTTCCAGCAAACTATAATGGCATGTTCAAGTTTTAGGCTCTAGAGAAAATGCTAGAAATATCCTTACAATTGAAAAAAAGAGATAATTATAGGCAATACTATTGCATCTATTGGACAGAAGTTTAATATATTTAATTTCATCATTCTACAAATTCAATTATATATTACTTATTATGTCTTTCCGAAGGACCTAATTCATGAATTTATTTCATTTCGCTCTATTAAGTGTTTTAAATTACTCATGATTTTTTTTATTCTTTGAAAATTCATTGAATACGATTTACCTCATGTTTTTCTCGTGTTTACATATCTAAACACTTTTTAACACTTCACGAAAAATAACATTTTTAACAGATCTTTAAAATACTCTCTTAATCTTTAAACTTCGTTTGAACCCTGTCTCAAATTTGGACTAGAAATAAGCAATGATTTTGAAAATACCTCCTTATCCCCCTCCGTTTTCCTCTCTCGCATCAGGGAAAATATTTTGTCTCATTGTAACCCTCTGGGAAGGAAGGATGTTACAATGCATGGTTAGTGCTCCAAAAACCAATATAAAAGTTATTATTTCTTCACATTTTTTCGGTATTATCTACACTTTGGATATAAGAAAACAAGTTATCTTAATCATTTGATAACTTCTCCAAGAATAAGTAAGCATTGCGTTTTATAAATCATTGCTATCATTAAAAATATTAGTAGCAAATTATAATAAAAGGGTATCCAAGCAACTGCTCTCTTGTTGCAAAAAGTAGACCATGATGCTCCAAACCAAAGCCAAACCAAGCAACTGCTGGACAAGGTCAAAATATCTTCAGTAGTCCCCCAAGTCACCAAAAAAAATTATATTATTCCTTCATTCCCATTATTGATGCACTCAACAAAACGTAAACATTAGGAAATGATTGACCAAATGACAAGAGTGTAATCACTCCATCTCTAAAAAAGGAGGAAATATCTACTGTACAACTGTCGAACCATAGCCAAGATTTGGACCTTTAAATATTTGAGGTACAACTAGTTTACTGTTCGTAAGCTAAATATTATGCAAAGATAATAAAGGAAACTTAGTTAAAACCTCTAAGTGTGTCTTTAGAAAAAGATATTATGAAGATGATTCTGAATTTCATCTAAAATTTTATATGCATAACTGAAGAGAACTACTTTAAAATTTTTCTGTATAGCTACACATAGAAAAATTATTTACAAAGGACCATCAAGACAAATGGTTTCTAACTGAATCTCAGATTGTTTACCAGAGAAGATTTAGTAATAATTTAGTCATCACTTGATGCAAGGTTTAACTTTAATTGTAGCTACCACGGCGGTCTCTAAATATTTTTTTCTCACTACTGTGAGTAAAATATAAAGCAAAAATTATTCTAATATAATAACTAATTGTGACAAATGGTAATATGAATATTTTTGGAACGACCTTATAAAAATATTCCAATAAATTTCGTAGTTAACTGAATTCAAATTAAGAAATTGAAAGTCACTCTTAGTCAACAAAATATATTTATAACATTATTTATATTCAAACTCTACTTTTGTCATAATAAAAACAATCGGATTGTAAAAATAATGATACGTTGGCCTAGTGTTTGAGAAAGAACAAATTAAAACTCATTAAAAACACATCTACAACTATGTCTTGATTAAATAATTTTATACAATTAAATGCCTAAGGAATGCAGCTGGAATACAAATTATCATTTGTAGATATGGAAGACCCCTCTCGACTCGGCGTCGACCCTAAAAAAATGACGTCGCTCTCCCTTTTTCTCGTGTAGGGCCAAAAAATGTCTATACCGTAAGCAACGGATACCAGCAGCGTTCACCCTCTTCTCTCCTCTGGTAACAACCTTGTCTTCTAAAAAAACCAGACTGTCCATCGGAAAAAAAGCAGATATCCGGCGGGCGGTCAGAATCTCCCAAATCAACGGACCCTTCTATTGGTTGGGAGAAGTCCGAAGTTTCTTCCTAGTTCAAACTGGTGCTGTTCTGGTATGTCCCTATCGATGGCTTACGAGAAGAGGTAAAAAACGTTGAACCAAATGTAACTTATTGTTACACGGATCAGAGAAATATTTCATGTATAGAACTTATAAAAACAATAATTTTCAATCCACGAGGTAAAGAAGGAGGTTGGTTGAAGCCTGAGCGTTATAAAAACATTTTACCCAAAATCACCCAATAGATATTAACTTCCCCAATTTTTTGCTAGATCTTCTAGATCCCAATAACATGCATTTCCGCAATCTTTTCTCAATGTTTTTCTAAGAAAGAGATACTTTTAATTTATTCGGGCTTAAGAAATTCAGTGCACGAGCATACACTTTTGCATTTTTTATATAGTGTTTGTGATCAAAGGAGAGAGGATGTCGTTCTTTGATTAACCCTTACGAAGGCCGTGGGAAGATTACTTCCCAACTACACGATCTTAAAAAAAACACCTGTGGGAAGCGAATACCCATTATAATATATAGGCCTTACTTCTATAATGATGTGAAAATTGATTCCCTCTTTAGTTTTGCTCTGTCATCTATTGTTTAATCAACTGTATAAAATTAGCATTTCTGTTTTGGAAGTTTGAAAACTCTGTGGGAGAAATAAATGGCGAAAAGGGTTAAAAGGATAAAATATAAAGATGTGATTTAAGTTTTGAAATTCAATGTCTTATGTTCGAGCTTTCGGAATACTAATAAAAATGTTCTATAACACAAAATACTTTTAAAAATTAATATTTCAAATAATCCGAAATGAATTTTAAACTTTCAGTAAAGTAATTTTGATAATACAGTTTTTCTGTTCATCATAAACAAGCAATTTTGTTGGTATTTAGGCTGAGTGTTGCCGGGCTGTAAGCGTTCTCGTGTAAGTGTGGGAAGCGTGCATCCTCGCAGTTTAAAATAGCTTACCAATAATTTCATTACTATTACTTACATATATGATTTTTATATTTTGAATCTCCTTAAATTTAATACAGTGATGTTTTAAAATACACTTTGCTGTAGTTCATACCATGTCTAGCTTTTTTCAGACTAAAATAAATAAAACATTTCCTATCTATAAAAACACCGAAATAATTTTATTATTTTATCGTGACCTATAATGTTCTTCATTTTAAATATTTTTCACCTAACATTGCCTTATTTCCATATACATCTCATAAATTTTGAAAGACCTGTCACCAACATGCTTACATAAAAATGGAATTGAAATCCTTGTATATTAAAAAAATATTACTAGATGGGGAATATGTTTTCAAGAACAATATTTACATTCTTTTTTAAAACAAGGAAGAGACAATTTTTTTCAATTTTTTTAAGATTGTATTTTTACACTACTTTTAAAATTGATTATTCTCAATTAAAATTTTAAACATTTTTGGCAATAATATTTTTATGACTAACCTAATTTCTTATTCACATTAATGAAAAGATGAATATCTATGATTTAGTATTAATGATTTAGTATTAGAATCGACATTATTCAGACAACTATTAGTCGTTGACTTAATATTAAATGACTAAGAATCTCGTTGTATGAATAAATAATAATTTGCATCACATTTCTTTCGGATTTTCTAGTTCTAGAGAGATTTGCCCTCCTAGAATTCTTGTACATTATGATCCTACCCTCCCAATAACCTTAGCTACAGATGTTTCGCCGGTTGGTGTGGGCTGCGCTTCATCTCATTTATTTCCTGGTGGTACAGAAAGACCCATTGCATTTGCATCGAGAACATTAACAAGAACTGAGCAGAAGTATTCCCAAATAGATAAGGAGGCTCTAGATATTGTCTGGGCTGTCCAAAACTTTTATCTATATTTAAAATGCAGAAGATTCGTTTTAATCACCGACCACAAACCTTTAGTGGCGATTTTTGTGTCGAAAAAGGGAGTGCCTATTCTAGCAGCAACAAGTCTTTTACATTATGCTCTCATTTTACTGTATTTTGAATTTGATATGAAATACAGATATACTAGGAGCCATGGTAATGAGGACTGTCTCTCTCGGTTACCAACAGAGTCCGAAGAATTGGACATTAATGATGAAATCTGGATTAATCAAATGGCGCAAATTGAAATATTGCCATTCACATCGAGAGACTTAAGTAATGTAACGGCAAAAGACCTAGATCTAGGTCCACTTTTAAGAACTCTTCGAGAGGGTCAGGATTTAAAGGGGAAGAATGCTCAGTATACTATGGAAGACGGGTGCATCATGTACGGACAGAGGGTCGCTGTTCCAAAAGTGTATCAGAAGAGGGTTCTGGAAGAGTTACATCAGAAACATCTTGGCATTTTGAAGATGAAGGCAATTACCAGGTCATTTGTATTCTGGAAAAACATCGATAAATATATCGAAGAAGAAGTGAGGAATTGTACGTAATGTTTAAAATTCAAAACCGACCCAGCAAGAGCAAAAGGGCATTGCTGGGAATATCCGAGGTCACCTTGGGAAAGGATACACGTTGACTTTGCAGGTACAATATTCGATCATTCATTTTTGCTGATAGTGGCGCATAATCAAAATGATTAGAAGTGTATGCTATGAAATCAACAACCACAAAGAAAAATGTTAATTGTCTTAGGGACAGTTCCAACAGATTTGGGTTGACAGTTTAATTGTTAGCGACAACTGTTGATCATTCTGTTGTTCAGTCATCTGTTGATCAGTCGACAATTTAAATTCGTCAATTTCAGTTCAGACGATTTTAAATTATTCATGAACAGGAATGGCATTAAGCACAAAACATGTGCATATTTCAAACCATCGAGTAATGGCCAAGCTGAGTGATATGATTTCACGTTACAACAGTCACTTCGAGCTATGAAAAATTATGAAGGAAGCATAACTCAGAAGTTAAGCACGTTCTTGCTTCAATACAAAAGAGCACCAAATGTCACGACATTGCATAGCCCGGCAATGCTATTTCTAAAACGCGACATCAGAACAAGAATTGATTTATTAAGCCCGAGTTTGCAAACGCGTGTGCAAGAAAAGAATCGGAAAGGAGTTTTCCAGTTCAGAGATAGGAAATTCGAGATAGGTGATCAAGTAGCAGTTAGAGATTATAGAACGGCGAACTCGGAATGGAGATTTGGCAAAATAATAGCTAAAGGCGAGGTTCTTCCTTATACGATAAGTGTGCAAGGAACATTAGTTAGATAACAAGTGGATCAAATAGGTGATCAGGTAGTTAATTATAATCACTCATCACATTCTTCACACAGACAGTACTGGAATTCTGCTCCCAGTTGCTTGGATTTTTTTTGAAGATGAATACAAATTTTAAAAAAAATTGAAAATAAAAAATAGAGCAAGTTTTGCCAGAAAACTGGGTTCTAGAATTTGGAGACATTGCCAAAGCTTAAACTGAATTTGGTCCACTGAATTTGGTTAGGTGGGCACCTGAACAGGGATTTAGCCTAATGTTCATAGAAATGTAGGATTGTCATTAGGAACCATGAATTACCACTAGATAAAACAAATTACTTCGTATGTATAATTTTTGTTGACTAAGAAATATTTTTACGAATTGTCTTACAATATAACTAAAAAAGAATTAGCTTAATGGATGGTATGTAAATTCGAAATGACATTCACAATAACTATCATTAATATTTTACATCTATCAGGACAGTCGAACCGATGTGATTGATTAAAACGTTTAATGCATAAAACAAAGGTACTTACATTAATAATGAAAACATATTAACTTGATTTCCCCCCGTCATGCACCCATATTCATCATTTAATTATATTTTTCTATAATTTTCTCCAATCTGTAAATATCTTTATTAAACTATTTATTAGTTTATTATATTAGTTATGAAACAATAATAACAAAGGCAATCGTAATAAATATTTAAATAACTTGAAGACAACAAATAATATAGCATGCATCTTTAAATACAAGAACAATCTAACAATTTTACAACAATAGTAACAAAGATAATCATATATAAGTAAATAACTCCATGACACTAATAATGTAACATATACCAATTAAGTAACATAACAGTATACCCTTTATACAACAGTAGTAACAAAGATAATCTTAATAAATACTCAAAAAACTCGATGGCAACAAATAATGTAACATATATTAGTAAATAATATAACAATATATTAGTTATACAACAATAGTAACAAAAATAAATATATATATAATAAGCAAATAACTCGATGACACCAATAATGTAACATATATGAGTTAAATAATATAACAATATTTCTATTGTACAACAGTAGTAAGAAAGATAATCTAATTAAATATTCGAATAACGATGGCAACAAATAATGTAACATATATATGCGCAAATAATATAACAATATATTAGTTAACAATAGTAAATAAGATAATTATAAGGCAAGATATGCAAAAAATTAATTTAAAATATATCTGGATCTGAATTCGGCCTGTAAATGGTAATGTATCCATCAGAATTTATGAATGATTGATAATGATATGTTTTTAGCTACATCTCTATGATTTTTATGTGTATATGAAGATAAAATATTGAGGTATGTATCATAATAACATAAACTCTATTAGTTTTACTGAAGAAAAAACTGTTTCCGCTTCCATGAATCTGAATTAATTTTTTCAATCTATTTTCTAAAATGGAATATATTTACATACGTACATTCGTTGATGCAAATATTGCGCGATTAATTTTTCCCTAACGCTATTTTTTGAATTCTAATGAAGTATAATATTCTGCCTAGGTCTTTTTACTTCTACCGTATATGATGATTAAATATTCATAAAGAATTTATGATAAATGCACACTTTAATGAATAAAATATTTTTACAAATGTTAAAAGGAATAAAATTTTCGTAAATGCGAACTCGCTTTCAAAAATTTTGAAACAGTAATGATTAGCATTTAATGAGTCAAAGTTCCTTACAAGTTTTATGAAAAAGCTATTTGTTTTAATGTAGTGAAAGATATCAAATATTCAAACTCAGATTCAAAATAAGGATTTAAATGAATGATGAAATATATTTTGCTAGAGTTCTGGAAACTGGTAATTACTGAACTTATTTCTGGAATTAGTGTCCATTATCCATTTGTTTCTACTACATTTTTGGTAACTGAGGATGTCATAAACATATTTTATAAATATTTCATTTTTTATCAAAGGTGGTATTATTGAGTGGTAAACTTTATGAAGTATATAATAAACAAGCTCATATTTCTTAATAAATAATCAATAATCTATTATTTTACTGCACAACTGGGAATAATTAGTGTAATAACGGAAGATCTGTTGTTTTGACATTTCTGGGGCATTTACCATGAAATCAGAGAGGCTCTTGTAGTCTGGTTTGACTGAGACATGCCCTCTGGCATATTTTATTGAGAAATATGAAATGCGGTAAACAAAAACTGGATCAGATAAACTCAGTGGTTCCGGACCTATAGTTCAGAGTTTCTGTCAAACATGGTATCGCGTACCAATGACTTATACCAGGCCATGTTGAGATAACACAAAGAGTTAAGACACCAGATACAAACGAGCGAAGACTTACCGTTTTGCAGACTTGTTTTATTTACAACTTTATTTTTTCACAATCTGGTGAAGCACATAAAATATTCAATCTCAATATGGAGTGTTGGAATATGGAAGAAACTCCAGCTGATGACTCTTTCCTTAGATGAACAACAAGAGAGCTGAGGTTTTTCTGCTTCTGCTGAAGTAGACGAAGGGGGCCTTCAAATCTGCTGAGCAAAAATCCAAAAACTGCTGTTGCCAAAGCCAAATACGACTGACCCGAGTAAGCAATCCCTCTTGTCCAATGGGGTCGAAGGTCTGGGCGGGGGGGGTTCACTGATATCGCTCTCGTCCCTCAATCAACAGTGTAACTCATGTTGCACATGGTAAAAGTAACGTTGGTTGGCAGGGAATATTTAAAGTTAATATTTACAGGTTCTAAATTAAAGTTTAAGGGTGTACATGCGTTCAGCCAATAATTACACATGATGCGCACAAGTAAGAAACAATTAAAGTTATGCATGATTAATGATATTACAATTGAATATGTAGAACCGCAGTAGTTCATTCTGTAAAGTTCTTGTAACTGGAGGGTTGTGCGTTCGGAACCCGAGATTCCTAAGATCCTCCATGTTCGTTAACCTTTTAAAGGACATAATTAACAATTTTTGATATTTTAATTAAACTAAGTAATAAATGTTAACTATAAACCTTATAAATATGAAATATATAAAGTTAACATATGCATTTTTTTATATAAAAAATTTAAGATATAATAATCTTCTTAAAATTTTAATATATTTGAATAATATATTATATAAAATATCTAATAAATAATTATATAATATTTACAAGTATTGTTTTATATATTTTTATTATATATATATTTTTATACAAAGCTATATTAAACACTATATTTCGAAAAAATATATTGATGTAGGTAATTTAAAGAGCAAATATATAGAAAAATAAAGTCATTTATATGTCGTGGAGAGAGAAAAAGTTTAACAGAGGGTTCGCTACGAAACCACTGGTCCTTAAGGGTGACTGGGGGACGTAAAATATGTTCATGGTTCCAATGTTCTCCAGGTTCTCAATAAATACCTCTGGGGGTAGCAGGCCAAGCCTGTATGTCTTCTGCTTTGTAACTACCTCTAAATTACGAGAACTCCTTTGAACAAAGTCGTATTTTCAACCTAGCGGTGCTAGTTGAAACGAAATGTGAACCTGCTTGTTTGACCATATTATCAGAAACAACAACACAATTGATTTAAATTTAGACCAAATGACATACATCTCAAAAAAATAAAGAAAAAAAAGAATAAATTGATCTAAATTACTTTCTACAATAATGGAAAGAACTGCAGAATTGCAGCTAAAGCTATGCGTCCGGTATCTACCAAATCTTGTTGCAACTGAGCTCGAATAGTGAGGAAATACAGAAAAAGGAGTGAGACAAGATCCAGAGGAGACTTTAGGAGACGATATCGTGAAAGTTCTTCACTGAAGTGCTTTTCAAGCTCAGTGGCTTCTAGTGTTTCGTACATAAGCATACACACGATAACAACGCTAAACAATAAGGGAATGATTAACTTCCACAAGAGTTGCAAGAACTGCAGAATTGCAGCTCAAGCTATGCGTTCTGTATCTACCAAGGCAGAGCGGCAACTGAGACCAGATAGTTTGGAAAGAAAGAAAAAGAAGTGGGACAAGATCCAGAGGAGACTTAGGAGCCGATATCATGAAAGTTCATCACTAAAGTGATTTTCAAGTTCAGTAGATTCCAGATTTCCTACCTACACACGCACTATAAAATAATATAAATTGAGAAATTGAATACTTTGAAATAATTTGAGTAAAATGATATATAGATCTGGAGTTACGGATATAAAAGAAAACAAAAGGGTAATGCAAATTGAGATTTTTAGGAGCCGATATCGTGAAAATTCTTCACTGAAGTGCTTTTCAACTCAGTCTTCCGTTTTTACACAACGAACACAGCAATAAAAATAATTTGAATAACTTCCACAATAATTAAAATGAATTGACTAAAGCTATGTATTTATTATTAAAACTGAGTTTTTAAAGAAAAAAAAAATAACAAGATCCAGAGGAAATTTATGCCTATCTATTTCTTACTGAATGCTTTTAACTTATGAAGATTTGTTAAACACACACTATAAAAATATATTAATTGAATACTTTGAAATAATTTGAGTAAAATGATATATAGATCTGGAGTTACGGATATAATTAAACAATATAGGGTAATGCAAATTGATTTTTTCCATACTAATATTCTCATGACTCTTCCTTCAAGTCATAAGCAGATTTTACATGCGCACATAACTATTGAGCATGTGTAGAAACTCTTATAGGTTCTAATATATTGGACAGCGTGTATATATTTTATTAATAATTTTTTCTGAATAGCATAAAAATAGAACATAAAATGATCGACTACCTATTTTAAAATACTATTACTTTTGAAATTGTTAATAAAATCAAAGTTTTGTTTAAATTATTATTAATTTAATATAATGTATTAATTTAATATTTAATAAAATGTTATTAATTTAATATAGATTACAGTTACTTTTGAAAAGTTTAACACATTCATCTATTATCTCGATTTATGGATGCAGATTTTAATGCAGAAGGTGTAATGCAAAAGTACACTATGAAGTTTAGTTAAGGAATTAAATTACTAACAAAGAATAATAAATAGAAAAAAAGGACAGTCTTCAAAAATTATGCATAATATGAAAAAATCTTTTAGTTAAAAGTTTTTAATACAATTTAATAAAGAATAAAATTAGAATAACTCAATCAGTAATAATGCTACAATTGATTAATTTTAAAAGTTATGCAACATATGAAGTTCTAATGCTTAAAATACATGTAATCTATAAAATTATTATCTAAATAAAATACCTCAGATGTTTCCATTTTTGGGCTTTAAAGATGGAGGTCTGCAACAGAAAATAGGATAGCATATATCAGCCAATTAAATGCAAGAAGTAAACTCAGAAAATCTCATCTGGATAAGCACTGACACGAAAGATTAATGTTGAAATAATGTTTACTAGTCTTCTAAACTAAGCACACTTGGAATTTCAAATTTTCTAATTCCCGTAAATGTCCAAAAGCAAAGGGAAAATAAATAGTATATATCATACTGGATTGTCAAAACAAAAGTGTAGGTTAATAAATCAAAGAGACTGATGGATTTGGTTACTTAAAGGCTATTAAAGTTCGCTTAATTTTCAATTAAGTATTTTTTTTTAAAATTCTTGAGATATTACTATTTTGATTTTCCTGTGTCATTTCTTAGCTATAATAACATGTAAAAAAAAATATTAAAATTTAAAGGGAATTTATCAATTAAAGTCAAGATACACGATATAAATTCACCTGATATGCAATAACGAACAAATTCAGCTAAAAGAGTTATATTTAAGAAAATCACACAAAAAAAATTTTCAACACAGAGAGAGGCACAAATACGTATAATATGCTATTTAATTTACACAGATTAATAAACTACTGGAAAGTGAAGATATCACTCGAATGGATTGGCCAGTGTATTCCCATGATTTAAATCCCATCGAAAATGTGTGGAATGCTTTGGGGAGACGCACTGCAACACGCTTACATCCTCCGGAGAACACCCAACAGCTCAAACAGATACTGATTGCGGAATGGACATTCCTACCGCAAGAAATGTTGGTCCGGCTGGTTCTGAGTATGCGGAGATAGTGCGAAGAAACCATTGCAGTTAAGGAATGTCATACCCCATATTAAGGAGCATCTGCGTGTTCTTCCTCTTGGATAGACAATCATGAGTCATGATACTATGAATTCAATAAATCTTCTTTTTGTTTGATTCCATACCGTAGCCTCCCTTTGTGAAGGCACCTGGCCACAGTAAAGCAGACAATGCACGGCGAAATCGAACTTTTGCTGTTGAGTTGCTACTGGAAAGTGAAGATATTACTCGAATGGATTGGCTAACGTACTTCCCTCATTTAAATCCCATCGATTATGTGTGGGATCATTTGGGGAGATGCATTGTAACACGCTTACATATTCCGGAGAACACCCAAAAACTCAAACAGATGCTGATTGGGCACTCCAACCGCAAGAAATGTTTGACCAGTTGTTCTGAGTATGCGGAGACGGTGCGAAGCAACCATTGCAGTTAGGGGAGGGCATATCCCGTATTATGGGACATCGACTTGCTGCTCTTCCTTTAGAGAATCATGAGTCATGATATTATAGTCTCAATAAATCTTGTTTTTGTTTGATTCCATTACGTATCATTGTATTTCTTTTTCAGCACCGATGATTTCGCCATCCATTACGTACATAATACTCTCCCTCTTTTCTGAATTTCATGTCTCTAAGATGATTTCTCTTGGATTTATGGCAAAAAAGCCACCTATTTCTTAAGTTTTGCACACCAGTGTATATTACATTGTGGGCAATTTGGCTCCTTTTTCTTGACAGCCTCCCA
>CM063504.1:169615123-169650123 GCA_032207245.1 Pardosa pseudoannulata | reverse complement strand
TGCTGCACAGAAATATTTTAAAATGTAGTTTCCAAAAACCACTCTATAAAAAGACATCAGTGAATTTCGGAAGTTGTGTTTGCAAATCTAAATCTTTAGATGATTATTTGTTGCTTAAAAATATTTCTATGCATTTTACATCAAAGTAAATTGAACATTAAATAAAAAAAATCTGCTACATTTTATAAGTTTCTTTCCTCCGTCCTCTCCTGATATTAAGGTAAAAGGAAGGTGAGATATAAATAAAATTAACAATCATTCACAATTAAAATAATGTGGTTCCGTGAATAGCTTCGTTGTTTGAGTATTATACAAGAGTTGGAACTTAATAGTGGCAACACTGCTGTAAAAACGCTACACAATAAAACCAAAGTATATCGCATATACCACATGTGAGCTACATACCTACCTTACCTCTCTGCATAAAGAATCGTCCTTCATCCGTCATGCTCATGCGGAGTGACACGAAGAACTGATCCTTGTATTAGCTTGCGCTCTGAAGTGTTGTCAGGATGTTTTCAAAACAAGAACAACGAAGTTGGATAACAATTCAATGTGCAGAGGTCATGCAACAGTACAGTGTCATTTAGGGTTTTACCATCCACCTTACTTTCCAGGTCTAAGCTCTTTGACTTTGTCTTGATTCCTAAGATAAAGTAACCATTTCCTGGCATTCGCTTCAGAACTGTTCCAGAGATTCTTGTGTCAATAGACCGGTCCATTCTAACTATCAACAGAACAGGAGCTGCTATAGGTGTCCTGCGACTTCCACATTGTTGGAAACTGGTTATACACAATGCATGATATATTGAAGGACTGTAAAACATGGTTACATGAATCACTTTTGTATTCCAAGTAAATAAATAGTTGCCACTATTAAAGTTTCAACCCTCCTATTTAAGTCCTTACTAATTTAACCAGGGAATACTCACGGAGGGTATGACATACCAATCGCCTCGTTTAATTTAACATTCCTTTCGCTATATTTAGTGGATAATTTTAATAATAGGAGATTAAAGGTTATTCTTTTGAAAATGAAAAATTAGTTGGAAAATTTCTTCACTAGATGTTTTAGAAAAACCGTAAGTTTTTACCCACCGAGTATGTCAAACCCTGCTCTTGAATTTGTGTTACGGTTCTCGATAGGGAAGCCAGTTATTTAATTATTTTTCTGTACTGTACGTTAACGTATTTATGTTACGAAAATGCACTGTTTAAAAAATTTATTTCACAGTGTTTCTTCAAATGGAGAATTTTAAGTAAAGATGATGAAGAACCAGATGATTAGGAATATAACAGGAATCATCATTCAAATCTAAATGGAATCGAATGAAGAAATTGAAGATGATAATGATGATGACTGACAGGAAAATGATTATTTCTTACTAAAAGGCAACATTTTTTAATTGCAAATATTGCTCCTCTATTTGTACGCTTTATTTGAGACGTTATGTTTAGTAGGCGTATGCATTGAGAAGCTACCAAATCGGCATCGCACTACATGTGTTATTTACATCAACGTTCATGTTTGAAATGCTTGGGTTTTCAGCTTGCAGTATATTACTACAAATAAAAAGGCTATGAAGTATTAATTCCATAAAAGTGAAAAATATATCCTGCTGTGAAGACATAGTTTCATCTGCTAAAGAGAGTAAAGGAATATATAAAAGATATACTGAATTCCCAAATAAAAAGGACAAAAATATTAAATATGTTTATGAAAAATGTGATAAACACATATGCATTGATCACAAGGCAAGTACTTGTAGAAAATGTACAAAATAATGTAAATAGCAATTTTTAGTAGATATAAGTTTATTTTTCACTTTTTCACTTTTTATTTTTTATTATATTAATATTATGCAAGAAAATAGAATCAAACCACGATATGAAATAGCCTGTGGTTGTAACCTCGTAAGCATTTTTCGCTAGTGTTATATTGTGTTAAACACAGCTAAATCCACAAAAACATCAAAATTAATTGCGATATTTGCTGCAGCTTGTAACAGTTAGACAACAACATATCGGACAAGATGATACAAGCAATTATCCTAAGTATTGACACTAAAAGAATTGAAGCTTTTATACTATTCTAGAGAAGGCAGAAAATGAATAAATTTTAGCTTTACAAAAAAAGATAATAATCTAAAAAAGCATAATAATTTTTTTTTGCTTATTTATATGATGCAAAAGAAAATATCATGACGCAGAGGTGGTGTAACATTTAATAGTTTTAAAAAATTATTAAGTTTTATCCCCCTTATTTCTTATTACAAATATTGTGATATTTTTTTTATAATCATTGCATTGAAAAAGCATTTACTTATTCTTAAATTTCTTTAGAGTTTAACAAGCTGCTTTATTTCATATCAGGAATCTTACTCTTAAAAAATGTTATGAATTTGAAAATGTGTTATTACAGAGAAGATAAACTAAAAATGTGAATTTAAATGATAATGGTATCAGAAATTCAGAAATCCTCTGAACTCTCGTTATTCAAAAGAAAATTCTTTAAAAGCTATTTATCTTTAAAGATAATTGACTGTTATACTTCTTTTCAAGATTTTTTCATGTGACGTCAATACTTCTTTACACATCACTGTTTATAAAAGTATGTATCCAGTTTAAAATATTAATTAAGAATCATTAAACTGAGAAAAGCCATTTTTTTACTTGAAAAATAGTATTTTATCGCTTGGGCAATTCTCTTTGATTAATTTTTAAGAATTGTATAATAAATCAGTCTCCAGAATTAAGCAAAGCATGTGGGGTTTTTTTTATGAATTTTGATACATACCTTTTCAGATATCTTTTTAATTTTATGTTTATATTACTATTATTATCCACTAGAAAAATTTTTAAGAAGCTGTTTCAAAATAAATGGTTTTATAATTTGTATCGCAACATTTTTTTTTTCATTTTTACACTTGCAGCAATTTTTATTTGACTGATAATATAAAGCATAACAAAAATTACAGTTTGTTAATCTTTTTATAAATAGTTTACAGAATCGTGAATATAATTTTCAATACATATAACTATAATTTTATAATTTATAGATTATAATAAAATAACACTTTTATTAATATTTCTGTCCCAATTTTATTACATCATGAACTAAAAAATATGTGAATACATTTATTACGAAATCATATGCTCAAGTTATTAGATAAAAATGATATTTTCACATATTAAAATATCAATTATCTCTCCTTCAAAACTGAGGTATGAACTGGAAAATTAAGTTATTATCAAATTAGTGCATCATAAAGTATAAAAACAGAAATATGAATCTCTGTTTAAACTATTTTACATTCATTGCATAATTTATAATATAAATATTTATAATATAAAAAATATATATAATATATATAAAAATATATATAAATATCATAATAATAATATAATTATATATTATTATTAAAATTATATATAATATTTAACTATATATATATATATATATATATATATATATATATATATATATATATATATATATAAATAATTTAAATAATTTAAAATATGAAAACTTTATAATATATTTTAAGAGTTTTATGAGTATGCCAGCAGAAGTAATAAAAAGTGGCTATGTAATGTTTCTTGATACTAGTTTTGTTTGTTAAAACTATATTGAAAATTAGAGGAAAAGCAGATTATTAATAAAAAAATTTATTTTCTATTTTCCGTTTTTTATAAATGAAGACCTAAGGTTCCTTGTTAGTTTAAATAACAATTTGAAGAATTTTTGTTTTCACGGAACGAGTTTTCTTTTACAGTAAAGGTCAATGGCAATACTATGAACAATCTACTGAATTTCCGAGTTTCTGTTCTTATTCATAATTTTTTTTTTATTTTTGTCTAGCAGATAAACTCACATTTTCAGAATTCACATCGGTTGAACTTGACAAATAGATTTATCTATGATAAAGCTTCACTTTGAAGTACCGTATTTGCAACCCACGCCAACTAATTTTTTGTAATGAAGTATCTTTGTTTTATAAATTAATCCTGTTATTTTTTAAAATGGCATCTGTTCACTGACAAGAAAAATTTAATCTATACAAACTTAACTTTTGTATATATTTCCTCCTATCATATATTTTATTTCTTATATATTTTATCTTATATCTGTGAATTCCATAATAACTCAATTTTAAAATGTTCATAAATGTATAGGACTAGCTTTTTTAAGTCAGAAATATTTAGAAGCTAAGATACAAACTCTACCTTTTATAACAATTGTTTTACATGAAATTCTGTACATCAAGATAAGTTTTAACACAGTGTCGACCAATATCTACCAAATATTTGGTAGTCACCAACTAATCAAAAACAAAAATGGGCATAAAAATTAGGTATTGAGCATTCTTTGTGATTGTTACTTATATGATAAAAAATTTCACGTCAATTCTCAAAATTTTAATATCTTTTTCCGAAATTTCCGGTTTTCTTGATTTGCTAAAATTTATTCAAAAGTAAAGGTTGAAAAATTCCGTATCAAGCATAAAAATGTTGCTATATTTTTAATAATTGCTATCAGTGTCAGTAGTTATTATCGGAGCTTCTTTAATTTGAAGTAGATAAAAGAAATTCAGAATAATAAAATTAAATTGTAGCATTAGATTTTCAGAATTATAAAAAAAAAAATCCTACAATGAGTGATTTCAAACTGCAAAAAGTAGCAATATTGTCCTTTGAACAAAAGAAATAACAAATAAATAAATTTTGTGTACATGAATTTTCATAGAAGAAAGTTAGAAAATTTATTAAAAACTTCATTCTTCACTTTCACATTGTACAATAAGTCCATTCATAAAGAAGATATATACCTACTTATTACTAAATATAAAATTTAAAAAAATCATGATTTTTTTTTCAGTAAATCAAGAAGAAGTATGTGGTTTAGCTAATAGAAAAATATTTCTATATTGTTATTAAAAACCTTTATTTAGTTGATTTAAAAAGGGAAGTAAAAAAGAAATTGCCACTTGTGGCAAAAGTTACAGGTAAGCCACTAAAAAGACTCTTGACCTGTCGTAAAATCAACTTTTTAATATTCTGTTATCATAAAAATCTGCTGCCTGACTACAAAGTTGCTAAACGGGTGTTTTCTTGCGTTCCAGTAACCGTTTTCAATTCAGCGATAGACAAACTTACGACAATTTAATCCCCATCCCATTAAAAATACATTTTGAAACTTGAGAAAACTCGATTTAGACAGAGAAAATCGCAAAGCATCTGATATTATGAATGTACCCATTATCTTTCTCTATTAAGTCTTCGGTAAAGACAGAAGTGTGTTATCTGCACTCCTCTTCCCATTCGAGTTACCATCTTTAAACACTTTAACATATAGTTGATCAATTCTTTATGTCAATATTTTCTTCAACCGCTTCACTGATTTGTAAAATAATAATTCCCCAACTGATAATCCGAGACATTTCAGTCTACTTCCTATCTTTTGCATTGAATAAATGATTGATATCGCTTGTATATCACAGTTGTCGAGATTTTCCATTGATTGAGACAATTTTAATTTCCATACAGACTTAACCGTTTACCCGCCAATGTTCCAATAAAGGAACATGATTTTTAAAGTGAAACATTCACATGTAAAAAAATCTTATCAATATTGCTTTTACACACTATTAAACATGACACTATACAGTATTTTTTACAATAAGTTTAATTATTTATTTTTTTAAAGTTTTACTATATTTTGTCAATTTTACTCTCTTTTAAAATTAAATTTACCCAATTTATAGTTTACCTACAAAAAACGTAATACTTTAAAATATATCATTAGACAACATATCCTACGGGAATACAGCAAAAGAAAAATTTTGTTTTTAAATCTTAAAGGTAATGTTTAAGTTTTTTTTGTCTATGTTCCATTATTGGAACATTGGCGTCTCAAGGGTTCGTTTTTCATTAATGTGCAAAGCATTGTATGATATCGCAAACAATATTTTTTTTGCAATCTGACAAGAATAGCAACTTTTCTAAAGAAAATAAATAGACAAAGCAGCAAGTAGAAGCTGTGATACTTCGAAAGGATTATAATATTGGTACTTGACATTGATGTTTACTTTAGTAAAGTCATAATAATAGAAAGAAATTCTTTTTGACAAGGTGGCTGAATATGAGTGTGGGGGAGGGGGCTTTCACCTGTGCTTCTGGAGACAAGTGCAATTTACATAAAAGGTGTCTTATTGCATATGCTTATTGAAATAGTTATCAGTTTCCTTTGATATAGAGATTTTATTATTAGTTTCGTTTTACAACAGTGTAAAGGGTGCATGTGTGTTTCCTAGGTGTTTCATTTATTAAGTTTTCATAAATTAAACACCATGTTTGAAAAATGATTTACAATACAAGATTCTGTGACTTTTCTAGAAACTAATTCGGATTCTGATTTGGAAGATATAGATATTTGCTAGTTAGAGCCCGATGACATTGGTGATATAACCGATTAAAAAGATTTTGATGTAAATAATTGAGATGCTGTAATGGCGTGATTTAGCGGTGTGTCGACATCAAAGAACTTTGCTTTGAGAGGTGGACTTCGCATGTGGGGATACAAAAGGATTGTTTTCCCCGGCACCACGGTGTCTACACTGTTGTGCCCTATAGTACAGGAACAATATACCAGACAACCCGGCACCTTCACTCAGCCAAAAGTATGATCACTGGAACGACAAAGGATTCGCCGCAACTTGGATGTAGCCGCTAAGAATTCCAAGGATCCCTGGATTTGCGGCCGATGATTGTTTAACCCGGACCAATCCAGTTGTTCGAAGGTGAGGTCATCGCTAGGTGATCCAATATTGAATTGTGGGTGAGGCCCCTCCCCTAGAAAGAGACAAGGAAAGATTTGTTTTTTAGAGAAGTTAGTTAGCTAGCAACTAGCTAATACAGAGGACGCTTTTACCAGTCTCTCTACCGGAGAGTTTTTTGCTATAATCCCACATAGGAATTTTTTTCTTTAAGGAGTATCCCGCATCGGCTGACTTGGAGGTCGCCTCGACCAGTCTCTCCATCGAAGAGTTTTATTCAGCGAAATCCGTCTTGGGATATATCTCTTGCTGCGATTGAAACGATACCCTGTGCATTGGGTTTCCTTTTCTAATATAATCCTCTTCAGGATTGTTTGCATTTTTCCTTCGGAACTTTAACTGTGCTTAGATATTCTACCAGTACTTACTTCAGTGAACTTTCGCGAAAGGTACCGAATTGTTTCTTCCGTCGAATCACCAATATTTTGGTATAGACTGAATTTAGTTTAGGTACCCGTCTCTACTCAGGCCTACGTGTATTAATCACTTACCTGTGATCGGATTTTTTTTTTGTAGTTGTGAAATGATGTAAATAGCAGAAGTGCAAATAAATTCATTAATCAAGATACACCTGATTCTTCCTTGTGTCACCTAAAACAGGGACCGGATACGTTACAATGCTGTTAAGCCAATCGATGTTTGTGGAATATGTGTCATTTTAAAAAAAGATGTAATATGAAGACAAATTTCAGAAACCGGGTCCAAGGGCCAAGTAGAAACGAAAAACTGAAAACCTTGTAGTAAAATGAAAAAAAAAGTGAAATTCGATAATCGAAGAGAATGGGAAAAACCGGTACCAATATTGAGTAAATTCTATAGTGTCATAATATTTATCAATTGTACATTATTTAAAGATAAATAAACAAAACAGTTAATATTAGGAAGAAGTTTTAATTATTAGACTTTAAATTAACTATTTTCATGAACATTTGAAAATATACAAAAAATAATCATGTAACACGCCAATGTTCCAATACTGGAACATGGCTAAAAACACCCTCAAAAATTTTTTCCCCTAATTTTAAATCTTTATTGTATTTATGTACTATTATTTAATATAATAACCGAAATTCAAGTCATTGCGACTTAATTACGCATTTAAACGATTAAAGCAGTTGAGTTTTTCTAGAATACTACCTGTGGTTGATCAATAGATATTTACTTGCTCTCTCTTCAACAGCGCTGAAGTTACCTAAAATGAATACATTAATAAGTTAACTTATTATTTTGTTTGTAGCATATATTAAAGATTTTTAAAGTTGTAACTAAGAGAGCAAAAACTGTTAATAGAGAAGATATTAAGATTGAGATATATGAATATACAGAAAGTTGAAGGGAAACCAAGTTTCTTCTATAAACTCCACTATAATTTAAGACATATGATATTTATTTCCTCCTAATTTTTCTATTCATTTATATTTTGTATGTAAAATATTTTTATTATATTCCTTCATAAAACTTACTACAAACACTGGTATATCTTTTGAAGTCTTTGAGTTACTTTGAATGCAACACTGAAACGATGTTAGACATGGTCTAAGAATACCTGATTTTAAATTGCTAGTTTTTATTTATGAGACTTCTATAAACCTTTAGAAAAAGAGTTGTTACAATTTCAATGACATCTAGCCGAACGATGGCCGAATGGTTAGGGTGTTAGCCTTCGGAACCGGAGTTCATGTGTTCGAGTCCCACTATGGCAGGGATGCTAGTAGCCGTTCGGAATCAGCTTTAAGCAGTAGGTCCCGGTCTCATTAACCCTCGTGTTGAAAAAAGTAGACCACAGTGCTCCAAACCAAACCAATGACAACTAATATGCTTCAAATACTTATTAAAGTATGGCTATAAGGATTTTAACTCTAGCTATTTTATTCATAGCATTGAAATATGCACCATTAAACAACAGAACAATAAAATAAATTCTAAAAGATAAATATATATCTGATTATATTAAGATAAAAATATATGTTCACATAAAAAATCATACCAGGAAAACTCTAAAACTGATGCTAGCCCTCTTGAACGATTTTCTAAATGAATTCAAATTATATTACGTAAAATCGTATCAAAATCTAGGGATAAAAAATAATATTACGAATTAATTATGCATCAGAAATTAAATTAAAATAATTAACCCCTTAAAATATATACTTTATTGGATTAATGGCTTAATTTCATTTATCAGCATTATGTCTAAGAAAATTACACTTTCTAAAAAACAAAATTTAATTGCTAACAATTTTAGATTTTAGCTTATAGATGTATTAAAACTAGAAAGTCATTAAAAATTATTTAAACATTTCTAACACCCTTTTTTATATTTACCAATTAGTTCATGATTAATTTTTATAGAAATCACTAACTTAATAAGAAAAAGATGGAAAATAATAATAAATATTACACTTAAATGTTTAACTATATAAAAAAATTAATAAATATTATAAAATAATTAAAGTAAGTAATAAGCCTTTTGCTGACGTTGTTCTTTTTTTCAAATTTAAGAATGATTTAATGTGGTTAAGAAAAAACAATTAGTTTAAAGGAGATTTTTCTAGTTGTAGTAGTTAATAGGAAAAATAGTACTTTATTTAAAATATTGGTGTACTAGAATATTTAAAAAAATTATGTTAAGCAAAAGTACATTTTTTCTATTTAACCCGAAAGTTGTATTTAAAAATGAATAAAAGCATAATTTTATTTACTTACGGAATAATTAATTATTAAAAGTAAATAGAAAATAAAAACGGAATAAATATAATTTATGTTAACTGCCAGTCTTTTAAAATAATAAAATTTAATAATCCTTTGTAGATATTCGAATAGATTCTAATAGAAAAGCATCTATTCTAGTTTTAGTGAGTTAACTTTAGAACGTCTGGGACTCTGTAAATGAAACGTAGACTTTTACAGCAAATTTGAAATTTAATTATACGACATTTCCTTAAACATGCCCTATGCTGTCTCGATAATTTAAGACTTGTTTTTAATTGACGAAGCTAAGGAAAATTTAATTACATAAATATTGTTTTACTGTACTCCACTGTTGAAATTTAATATTTCTTTGTATTTTAATATAATAATTGCCTTTTTATCAATTGTCGTTCTAATTTTTATTTGGGGGGGGGGGGGGGGGGGGGGGGGGGGGGGGGGGGGGGGGGGGGGGGGGGGGGGGGGGGGGGGGGGGGGGGGGGGGGGGGGGGGGGGGGGGGGGGGGGGGGGGGGGGGGGGGGGGGGGGGGGGGGGGGGGGGGGGGGGGGGGGGGGGGGGGGGGGGGGGGGGGGGGGGGGGGAGGGGGGGGGGGCCAGGGGGAAAAATTGGGGCTTATTTCGCAACACGACATCAGTTTTATGATAAATGCAGATTTAGCTAACGAAGACCAGAATCACCCGATTTTAAGCTTTTATAATTATAGAATTATGAAGATCTAGTAAATCAAAGTTATATCACTGGAAGAGACTGTTTCCGAGTGTTTTAGGGAATTGACACTAGATGGCTCTCCAAATGAATTTTATTAAATGATTTTTCCTTAAACATGGCCTATGCTGTCTGGATAAGTTAAGACTTGTTATTAATTGAACAAGCTCAGGAAAAATTTAATTCCATACATCATTTTTACTGTATTTCACTTTTAAAATTTAATATTTCTTTGTATTTGAAGATAACAATTGCCTTTTTATCAATTATCTTTCTAATTTTAATTTGAAAAATGCAGTTTATTTGTTCTAGTGGCAACGAGACATCGGTTTTTACGATTAATGCAGATTTAGCTAAATAAGACCATAATCACGATTTTAAGCCGTTATAATTATAGAATTATGAAGATCTACTAAATCAAAGTTATACTATTGAAGGAGACTGTATACGAGTGTTTTAGGGAATTGACACTAGATGGCTCTCCAAATGAAATTTTATTAAATGACTTTTCCTTGCCTGGATAAGTTAAGGCCCCTTTTTAATTAAACAAGCTAAGGAAAATTTAATTACGTAAATATTTATTACTATATTCCACTGTAGGAGTTTAATATTTCTTTGTATTTGAAGATAACAATTACATTTTCAACAATCGTCGTTCTAAGTTTTATTTGAAAATTGGGGTTTATTTGATCGCTTGGCAACAAGACATCGATTTTTATGAATAATGCAGGTTTAGCTAACGAAGACCAGAGTTATTGGATTTTAAGCCTTTATAATTGAAAAAAAAATTGAAGATATACTAAATCAAAGTTATATCACTGAAGGAGACTGTGTACCAATATTTTAGGGAATTGACACTAGATGCCTCTCCAAATGAAATATAACTAAATGACTTTGCCTTAAACATGCCCTATGCTGTCTTAATAATTTAAGACTTAAGACTTGTCCTTAATTGAACAAGCTAAGGAAAACTCAATTACATAAATATTTTTTACTGCATATTGTTAATGTTGAAATTTAATATTTCTTTGTATTTGAAGATAACAATTGCCTTTTTATCAATTATCTTTCTAATTTTAATTTGCAAAATGCAGTTTATTTGTTCTAGTGGCAACGAGACATTGCTTTTTTATGATTAATGCAGATTTACCTAAATAAGACCATAATCACGATTTTAAGCCGTTATAATTATAGAATTATGAAGATCTACTAAATCAAAGTTATACTACTGAAGGAGACTGTATACGAGTGTTTTAGGGAATTGACACTAGATGGCTCTCCAAATGAAATTTAATTAAATGACTTTTCCTTAAACATGTCCTATGCTGTCTGGATAAGTTAAGGCCTCTTTTTAATTAAACAAGCTAAGGAAAATTTAATTACATAAATCTTTTTTACTGTATTTCGCTGTTGAAATTTAATATTTCTTTGTATTTGAAGATAACAATTGCCTTTTTAACAATTGTCATTCTAATTTTTATTTGAAAATTGGAGTTTATTTGATTGCGTGGCAACAAGACATCGATTTTTATGATTAATGCAGATTTAGCTAACGAAGACCAGAATCACCCGATTTTAAGCTTTTATAATTGTAGAATTATGAAGATCTAGTATATCAAAGTTATATCCCTGAAGGAGACTATGTCCGAGTATTTTAAGGGAATTGACACTAGATAGCTCTCCAAATCAAATTTAATTAAATGATTTTTCCTTAAACATGCCCTATGCTGTCTGGATAAGTTAAGACTTGTCTTTAATTGAACAAGCTAAGGAAAATTCAATTACATAAATATTTTTTACTGCATATTGTTAATGGTGAAATTTAATATTTCTTTGTATTCGAAGATAACAATTGAATTTTTATCAATTGTCGTTCTAATTTTTATTTGTAAATTGCGGTTTATTTGATCGCATGGCAACGAGACATCGGTTTTTATGATTAATGCAGATTTAGAGAACGAAGACCAAAATCACGATTTTAAGCTTTTATAATTATAGAAATATGGAGATCTACTAAATCAAAGTTATATCACTGAAGGAGACTGTGTCCGAGTGTTTTAGGGAATTGCCGCTAGATAGCTCTCCAAATGAAATTTAATTAAATGACTTTTCCTTAAACATGTACTATGCTGTCTGGATAAGTTAAGGCCTCTTTTTAATTAAACAAGCTAAGGAAAATTTAATTACATAAATCTTTTTTACTGTATCGCTAATAAATTTAATATTTCTGTATTTGAAGATAACAATTGCCTTTTTAACAATTGTCATTCTAATTTTTATTTGAAAATTGGAGTTTATTTGATTGCGTGGCAACAAGACATCGATTTTTATGATTAATGCAGATTTAGCTAACGAAGACCAGAATCACCCGATTTTAAGCTTTTATAATTGTAGAATTATGAAGATCTAGTATATCAAAGTTATATCCCTGAAGGAGACTATGTCCGAGTATTTTAAGGGAATTGACACTAGATGGCTCTCCATAAATTTAATTAAATAATGACTTTGCCTTAAACATGCCCTATGCTGTCTTAATAAGTTAAGACTTGTCTTTAATTGAACAAGCTAAGGAAAATTCAATTACATAAATATTTTTTACTGCATATTGTTAATGTTGAAATTTAATATTTCTTTGTATTCGAAGATAACAATTGAATTTTTATCAATTGTCGTTCTAATTTTTATTTGCAAATTGGTGTTTATTTGGTGGCATGGAAACGACTCATTGGTTTATATAATTAATGCAGATTTAGCTAACGAAGACCAGAATTACTGGATTTTAAGCCTTTATAATTATAGAATTATGAAGATCTATTAAATCAAAGTTATATTACTGAAGGAGACTGTACGAGTGTTTTACTAAATTGACACTAGATGGCTTTCCAAATGAAATATAACTAAATAACTTTTCCTTAAACATGTCCTATGCTGTCTGAATAAGTTAAGACTTGTCTTTAATTGAAGCTAAGGGAAATTCAATTATATAATTATTTTTTACTGTATGTTGTTACTGTTGAAATTTAATATTTCATTGTATTTGAAGATAACAATTGCCTTTTTATCAATTGTCGTTCTAATTTTTATTTGCAAATAGTTATTTGATCAAAAGTTATTTGATATAATTATTTGATAGCATGACAACGAGACATCGGTTTTTGTGATTTATGCAGATTTAGATAACGAAGACCAAAATCACTGGATTATAAGACTTTATAATTATAGAATTATGAAGATCTACTAAATCAAAGTTAAATCACTGAAGGAGATTGTGTCCGAATGTTTTAGGGAATTGCCACTAGATTTCTCTCCAAATGTGAAAGGTGAAAAAATAGACCTTAAAATCAGCCTGTTGTAAAAGATAGCGTCCTGTCAACATATGCTGTTTTGCCTTCTTCAGTTTAACAATATTTAATACAAATTAAATCAAGTCAATAATTACTATGCAAGTTATATTCCGATTATATTATTTGGAATAAGCACATATTTTTTTCTGAAATGATACAAATGTAATGACTCACTGTTTTGTGCCATATAAGGATTGTGAATCGGTTTTTACCATTAATGCAGATTAAGCTAACGAAGACCAAAATCACGATTTTAAGCTTTTATAATTATAGAAATATGGAGATCTACTAAATCAAAGTTATATTAGTGAAGGAGGTGTGTCCGAGAGTTTTAAGGAATTGCCGCTAGATAGCTCTCCTAATGTTAAAGGTGAAAAAATAGACCATAAAATTAGCCTGTTCAAAATGATAGCGTCCTGTCGACATATGGTGTTTTGCCTTCTTCAGTTTAACAAGACTAAATACAAATTATATTAAGTCAATAATTACAATGCAAGTTATATTTCGACTACATTTTCGAATAAGCACATTGGGGACACATGTTTTTGAAATCATACAAATTTAATAAGACTCGCTGTTTTGTGAAATATAACGATCAAATTTTACTGTCCTGTTGTTATTCATTTATTCAACATCTCTAGACACTGCGGCAGGAAATGCCTTGTTTTGTTGCAGATCTGACTTTTTCTTCACCTTCAAGAGGATTTTGGTGATTCCTTTGTCCATGTTCTAATACTGGCTCATATATGTAAATGATTTTTTGCCAGAACAATTAATTAACCGTTTGGGATAATCACTGCCCTAGCTTTGTGACCTCTTGGGTCCTAGACATAATACCACGTACTTTCTTTTTATAGGGATAAATGAAGAAACGTGTCTTTGTGCCAAAGTTACTATCAAACATAAGGGATCTAAAACGTAAGGTAATAGGCATTTATCATCCACAGCGTCCCTCAATCCAATGCACAAAGTCTGAGTCGCTTTTAGTTGATATCTCACAGTCATACAAGCTGCAAGCAATGGCTATATAAAACATTTATGACGACATTGTTAAAAGTCTAGTAATTTATTAATATTTTGCATTTTGTCCCATTACACTTTTCTATGCTTACATTAAAGTTGAGTTCAAAAGATATAGTAAATAAGAATTTCTTATCCTCTTTTGAAAAAGCTATTTCGTTTCATTTAAAAAACTGAACATGCATCGCATTTTACCGTCATACAAACTGCAAGTAATGGATATACAAAACATTTATGATGACACTGATAAAAGTTTAATAATTTATTAATAGTTTGCATTTTGTTTCGCTACACTTTTCTATGCTTACATTAAAGTTGCGTTCAAAATATATAGTAAATAATAATTTCTTATCCTCTTTAAAAAACTATTTCGTTTCGTTTCAGCATTGCATTTTAGCGAATATATTACTGGTTCAAATATCAGTTATTTTTTATTTCATGCAAACTATATGCCTTCATTATCAAGTAAATTATTAATACATTTACATAATATTAAAACGTCACCATGCTCTTTTTATAGTTAAAAGTTTTGCGAACTTCTTCGAAATAAGTTCATCTTAATAATATCCCCGTCTCGATAGTTCAATGTTATAGAAATTCAAATTTCTTTCTCATACTTGGTGAATTCAAAAACTGAATGAATTTCTGAACAAAACGGCAGTATCCGTGATAAAAAAAATAAGTTTTGGAAACTGCTTCCTCTGTTAGTAAAGCAGAGAAAAAAAAGTCATTTTAATACCATCTAAAATGAGGTCTATCATTCTGTATGCAATTTTTTTCGCGTTGAAATTCTCTTTTACATGACTTGAATTAATACCCTAATGGTAAAAAATGCATTTTATCGATCGAGGACCAAATAGAAGATAGAAAAAAATTATAGAAACCCTTAGCTTTATGTGGATTATTTATGAGTCGCTGAATTTTTCACTAACAAGAAAAATATTTTCTCATAAATATTTCACCGACGGAAATATTAGACATAAAACGAATTCATTTTTCTTTAAATTTTACTTTTATTAGTCCCAAAGTATGGTTCGAAAAAAAGGGAATATTATCTTTTAAAAGAATTTTTATTACTTTTTGAGAAAGATGTTTTATATTTTGAGACTTATGAAGTGGTATAAATGTAAGATTTCCCTTAAACCGTTCACTTTTATTTTCTGCCAGTCCTTTCAGTGGAAAAGATTACTATGTAATCAGGGTAAATTTATAATATTTTCGTAAGGTAATTAGTTCAAGATTTTATATGCTTTACGCAATCTGAACAATTCTTCCTGATTTGAAGAGTTTAATAGATTTTAATACTGATATAAGAGAACAGGTTATAAGTGATGAGTGTTTTTCATATATATATATATATATATATATATATATATATACATTTATATATATATATATATATATATATATATATATATATATATGTATATATTATATATATATATATATATATATGTATATATATATATATATATATATATACGTAATATATATATATATAATATAAATATATAATATAATATATATATATGTAATAGTATTCATATATATATATATATATAATGCATATTATATATATATATATTATATATATATATATATTATATATAATATATCATATTTATATATATATGGAACCAATGTCTTCATTGAATGTGTTATTGATATTTTTTAGAATCCTTCCTATTTAAATTTTAAATTTATAAGTTCTGTAATGTACGAGAATGATATCTCAAGATTTTAAGCCACGTAGAGAATGTTATGTTAATTATTACTGTCTCATCGTGATCCGTATCTTTCCAGTCTATGCGCAAATATTTCAGTTAAATTTAAACCAGCATTCTAAGTAATTTCTCAATTATTTACTTCCAATTATTCGTATCTCATACTCTAGTAAATATGCAAATACACAAACAAAATATCTCAATAAATTGGGGCCAATATATGACATGTGAATGTTTTCCTACTGACTATTCCGATAAGTCTTTTTTTTTAACAACTTTGTAATTTTCCATGTGCTTTATAGCAAAAAAGTTCAAAATACAGTTTGTTAACAGGTGTCTTATTTTAGCCCCATTTTACAAATTTTATTGATAGTAACACTTACACATAACATTTAATTTCTATCTCTTTTTTTAAAAAAATAGAAAAAAATAAAAGTTTAGTTGTTAGAAGATACTTTGTTAAGTTTTATATCACTGTATCAATTTGTTTCGTTTTATTTATAGCGAAGATTACTTTAAGATTAAAGTCGATGTGGCATTTGTCGACTTAACTATTTAATTTTGACATCCCACTTCTTAATACGTCTGATTATTTAAACATTAAATTTACAGCACTTCCCTATTTTTTTAAGCTTATTCTAAAATGAAATTGGAAAGTAACTGATTTGTTAATTCTTGTTAATCGTTCTTTTACCAAATTTATGTGTTAAAAGGTTTTACCGAGGTTATATCTTTACTAATCTCTTAAATATTTAAAGTAATATCGCTAGATTTTACAGTATTTCTTTGGTGTACTGTTTTCGGTAGCATAAATATAGCTTTAAAAAATAAGGGTACATTTAAATAAATATGAATCACATAGAAATCAAATTTGTATTTAAGTTTAAATATAAATTCATTAATTTTTTTTCTCTTTAATTTTAAATATAATATTTAAAATTGTTTTTTGCTCTTAATTGTAAAAATTCTGTAAGATTCTAAATTATATATATATATATATATATATATATATATATATATATATATATATATATATATATTATATATATATACTATATATATATATATATATATATATATGCATACATACATATATATATACATATATATGTATATACATTATATATTATATATATATATATATATATATATATATATATATATATATCATATATATATATATATATATATATATATATATATTATATATATATATATATATATATATATATATATGCATAAAAATATACTTAAATTTCTAAATTAGTAAAACATAAAATAAATATTAACGCACTAAAATATTTTTTGAAATATAATTGGGACCTATTTATTTATACACTGCATAAAATAAAGTAAAATATATAATTTTTTTTCAGTTACGAAAGTTTAAACTGCCAAGAAAATTATTATTTGCTCTCTAGCTAAATCAAAGCATTATCAAGAATTCAAAAGAAGTATTTCAAAAGAAAAAGGAAGATCAACACACTTCGTTGGCTTAGAGGAATAAAGGATTAAAAATTTTCCTCGTCATCACTTTCTATTGTTTTAAAATCATTTTTATAATTAGCTAAAAAACATAGAAACCTTAATCACTCACTTTAAAAAATAGCATATTTTTAATTTTTGAAGTATCGTTAATTAAATTAAGGCAATTAAGTTAACCCAAGGGGAGGATGATTTTTCTGCTCCAGGAAGTTAATTTGCGTTAATAAGCAACCAAAAAAAATTAGCTGTGTAAAGCTGAAATAAACTATTTGGATTTTTTTAATAAATAAGTGAACTTTGGTTCTATTATTGAGAATTAATTTTTATTTATCTATAATAATTTTTTATTGGAATAATTACATAAATCAAATTTTGTAATAATTTACGTAACCAATTATAACTATTTCTTTAAGTTAAATTCATAAATACCGATGAAAGTAAAATATTTAAAATTTCAAAAATCATAATTAAAAATGTTTAATCTGAGAGACTGGTTTTCTTCGATTATACTTGGATAGAGCATAATTTTCAATATGCATTTTACATCGCCTTTTTCTAGATAACCGAAAACTAAAGTGTCAAATTAAGAGCATGGCTATGTACACTGATAATTTTTTGTCTCACGCTTAGTCTGCTAAGACAAGCGATTGATTTGCAGCTAATACAATTCATTTATCTATCGTAGATGTAGAGACCCAAAACTAAAGAATTAAATGAGAGCATGGATATGTTCACTGATAATTTTCTGTTTCACGCTTAGTCTGCTAAGACAAGCAAATGATTTTCTGCTTATACAATTCATTTATCTATCGTAGATGTAGATACCAAAAACTAAAGTGTTAAATCAGAGAATGGCTATGTACACTGATAATTTTTTGTCTCACGCTTAGTCTGCTAAGACAAGTGATTGATTTGCTGCTTATACAATTCATTTATCTATCGTAGATGTAGAGATCAAAAACTAAAGTGTTAAATCATAGCATGGCGATGCACACTGATAATCTTCTGTCTCACGCTTAGTGTTCTAAGACAAGTGATTGATTTGCTGCTTATACAATTCATTTATCTATTGTAGATGTAGAGACCAAAAACTAAAATGTTAAATCAGAGCATGGTGATGCACGCTAATAATTTTCTGTCTCTCACTTAGTCTGCTAAGGCAAGCGATTGATTTGCCGAGAGAAAGAAACAGAGATGGAGTTGCTTATAAATGACATAAAAAATTAAAAAAACTAACATAAAATAAATATCATTCCTTTATGCTTCTTAAATAACTAACAGCTAAACGTCTACTTAAATTCTCATTTATTGCCATCAATTTTTTTTTGAATTGCTGTCATCAACATTCGACGTTACAAATGTATAGATACAATTCCATCTACATATGATAGTCAAAGTTTTGGATTTGTTATTTCAAGATTCAGTTAATTACTTATATTATTGAATCAAATATATAAGTGCAATTTATACCCGTTTGTTAACACTAGATTTACGGATGTTGATCATATACCTATTTTTACTGCAGTGAGCCAATTTGACTCATACAAGAAAATTGAAGTTTTTTGAAAAGAAAATAGTTCTAAATTAATTTAAATAAAATGTTTATTATCAAAAAATTCATAGAAAACATTTTTTACACATAAAATCTGTTTTTGAAACACATTTTCCGCAAACATTTCTATTACATTTAGAACAATGGTTTCTACATCTGTTTCTTTTGCATGATTGTTGAACTTGACAATTCTTTCATGCTTCAGTAGCATGAATTTCTGTCATTAGAATGGAAATGTTCTCGACTTCTTTTCTATATTCACTTTATACTATACTTTATATTTACGTTATACTATACTTTATATACTTTATATTTACGTTATACTATACTTTATATACTTTATATTTACTTTATACTATACTTTATATACTTTATATTTACTTTATACTATACTTTATATACTTTATACTTAATTTATACTATATTTATTACTATATTTATTTATTTTCATATACATTCTATGAGTCAAATTGTCTCACAGCCGTGAAAATAGGTATACCACATTTGATAATTTGATAATGCGGAATGAAGGGGTCTGCAGGGAAGAGGAATGAAAGTTTACATATATTGTATTACTTAACTAAAAACCAATGCATGTTTTTGAAAAGTGATATTAAAGTATTCTATATATATATATATATATATATATATATATATTATATATATATATATATATATATATATATATATATATATATATATATATATATATATATATATATATATATATATATATATATATATATATATATATATATATATATATATATATATATATGTATATATATATATATGTATATATATATATATATATATATATATATATATATATATATATATATATATATGTATATATATATATATATATATATATATATATATATATATATATATATATATATATATATATATATATATATATATATATATATATATATATATATATATATATATATATATATATATATATATATATATATATATATATATATATATATATATATATATATATATATATATATATATATATATATATATATATATATATATATATATATATATATATATATATATATATATATATATATATATATATATATATATATATATATATATATAGTGATCAAATTTTTAATGAGTCAAATTGGCTCGGTCCTTAAATATATTGTTAAATATATGAAATTCCAGAATTAGCTTAAGTTAAAATATAAAATCTGTATTGTGAAATTAAACTTTTACTTCACTGTTTTACTATAATATATACTTACTTTAGTACGTATACTTAACTAGTACGTACTTACTTAATATATACTTACTTTATTTATTATACTTATATTAGCTAATTGTATAATGAAAGATGCTGTCTACTACAGATTTCAGTAAGAAATACACAATATTTCCAGCTACTATACAAGGTGTGTTCCCTTTGTATGAAATAGAATAAAGTTGGAAAGAAATATTACCATTCAATTTCGCACTTTAAAAGAGACAAGGATTACTACAAGACGAGAAAATTTATATGCTACGCTCGTCCACTTGTCAACAGCACTTATTTGAAAATAATGTGTTCTTGGATTGTTAAAATTCTTTTAGATTCACTTTCCTGGAAATTGTCGGAAAGAATACTTCAAGAAAATGTTGTAAATTGTTTGACAAGTTTAGTCTCTTCATCCTATTAAAATAAATAATAAATATACTTAAACAATGCATATGAACGCTCTTTGACAGTAACTGAATATTTGTTTTACTGAGTGGTATGTAATGAAATACTTAGAGTTTTCTAATCTCTTTTGAAATTTAAAGTGTCTTGAGACATATATCAGTAAAGCTAGAAAATTTAAGCTGTCACAAATTCAGCAGTCAGTAATAACAGGAACTTAGTGGATAAAGTGAGTTTTCTACCTATTCCTTGAAGTTTAAAAGCTTGTGTTCATATTATGAGATTCATTTTAAATAAATAGTCATTTAAATAACATACAGTGATATGCAGATTATATGTCACAGCAAGTTTTATAGATATATGATGTGATAATCTGTGGACAATTAACTCCTATATTTAAGTAGTAAGCTGGAATACTTGTAGAATACAGCCCGCCAAATATTGTTTTGTCAGAAATAATTCATTTAAATTCGAAAATGTTGTTAAATTTAACTAATGCATACGGTTTCTTTATTTAATAAATTCATATAATACTAAGTTTAAATCAAATCTTTCCTGTTAAAAATTGTTTCGTTCTCTAAAATAATGCCTCTACAAACGGTTATAAAATTTAATTTGCTGTTCTCAATTAACTTTAATGTCAAACGCACCCATGAACTAATGTATAAAGTTTAAAAATATGTAAAAAAAAACGTAACGTAAACTAATTGTTTACTTTTTAGATTAGATCAGAATTGTTTTATTAGTAAGTTTTATGATGTAACAAAATTAAATTCAGTTGCATCTCTTTTTTAGGAAAATAGGAAAAAATGTATAGCTCTACTAGCTACTAAGGGTAAGCTTCTGGAAGGTTAGATCACAAACAATCATTTCAAACCTTCGAAAAATGGAAGGAATTTATAAACAAAATTTAGGTTACGCTGCCTTAAAACAATTTTGTTTGTTTCTTAATTTTAATTAACCACTTGACTATTTACTAATTCAGTAACTAATATGGTGATGTTAATCTAATTTTAGCTCTTGTTTTTAAGATAGACAGTAAACCACTGCAACCGTCAATTTAAAATAAATTGATGAAGAAAAATATTCCTGTGTAATTCATATAACAAAATAGCTTATGTTTTATTAAAAAATGTTCATTTTTTAGTTGTATAAGAAAAAAATTGTCGATTTTATAACACTCGTGTGGGAATCCTCCTTGTGCGTCATATCTGGATAATCATATAACAGTCCAGCTATAATTAGTGAGCATTGGCTTGTCCCATCAACTCTTATAGCCACATCTTATAGAAGACAGGTGTCCTACAGGATAGCAAACATTTCATGAAGCTTCAAGACCACAACTCCAAGATTTCAAGTATAAAATCATGATGTGTGTAAAGACACGCTGTGTCCAAGGTAGCGATACTTCTGTAGGAATCCTTTCACAAAATTGTATTTGTCGTCTGTGTAATTTCTCAGATATCCTTGTACTAAACGTCTAAAAGTTTTGAAACTGCTATCTCTTTCCTATCTGAAATTCTATCCAGAACAGAGATATTCAAAATATCCCGAATTTGAGAACCCAGAAAAGTTTCATCTATCCAGTTCTTTTCTCTTACAAGACTTCTGTGTTGAAATGTGCATTATGTCCTAATCTCATTGATTTCTTCATTAACTAGATAATCTCCTTCTCTAGTACCATACTTTTAAAACTCATAATTTTTAGGCGGGTGAGAAACTGGCAGATCAGCTAAATGAGAAACGTGCTTAATGTCTCATAAAACGCAGCGATACGCTAACGCTGCTTTCTTCTTTATTGATCAAATTTGCTTCAAAGATTACGTCAAGCAGAAATAGCAGCCATTTGCATAATTTGTCGTCTCACGTTAAACTATGGCTACAGCATATTTAATTGTTTGTTTCTTCCCACTGAGCCCCTCTCGTAGGCCCACTGAGCAAGAGTTACAACAAACATGTGTGTACGATTGTTTATCTTGACCACCGAAATAATGGAACTAAACTGTCTTCACTACCCAGCTGATAGTTTGCTTCAGGGTCGATAAAGTAATTTCACCACAAACTTAACAAAAGTTATCAACGATATTAACACTCTTCGGATCTGAAAATTGTCCTTTAGTGGTCATTTCGGAAGACTAAATATTAAAGTATTTGAAGCTGTTTAAAGTATTTGAAGCCGAGGAAAATTACAGCTATCAGAAGTACAACCTATAGAATACTCAATTTCCCCAAAATTCCTCAAATTAGAATTGACCTGTATTAGTGATATTTTATTACTCATATACCTGTCTTAGTGATATTTTATTACACAAGTGATGCTTTTATACTTTCACTGTTGAGTATCCAAAGCATTTTTTGAGTTTTCAGTGTTTAGAGACATCACCGGTTTTAAAACGTTAGACATATTACTTGCAGCTTTACAAAGCATTTTTAAAATTAACATTTGAAAAAATTAAATATATTTTATATTATTGTAAAATTTATAGAACTTATTTAATACAATAACATTTTCATATTTTTACTCAAGATCATTTGTTGTATTGAATGCTCAATATTTCTCCATAATCTTCACATAAGAATTAACCTGTCTTAGTGATATTTTATTACTCAAGTCCCCCAAATGATGATTTTATACTTTTTCTGTTGAGTATCCGAAGCATTTTGAGTTTTCAGTGTTTAGAGGCATCACTGGTTTTAAAAAGTTAATTTCTTGCAGCTTCATAAAGCAGTTTCCAAATTAACATTTGAAAAAATTAAATATGTTTAATATTAATGTAAAATTTATACAGCGTATTTAATACAATACCATTTTTATATTTTTATGCAAGATCATTTGTTATATTAAATGCTCAATTTCTCCACAAATTTCTCGTATTAGAATTGACCTGTCTTAGTGATATTTTATTTCCTAAATTTCCCAAATGTTGCTTTTATACTTTCACTGTTGAGTATGCGAAGCATTTTTTGAGTTTTCAGTGTTTAGAGGGATCACTGGTTTTAAAACTTCAATTTCTTGCAGCTTTATAATGCATTTTCCAAATTAACATTTGAAAAAATTAAATATTTTTTTATATAATGTAAAATTAATAGAGCGTATTTAACAAAATAATATTTTCATATTTTTTACATGAGATCATTTGTTGTACTGAATGCTCAATATCTCTCCGATTCCTCATATCAGAATTGACCTGTCTTAGTGATATTTTATTAATCAAGTTCTCCAAGTGATGCTTTTATACTTTCACTGTTGAGTATCTGAAGAATTTTGTGTTTTCAGTGTTTAGAGACGTCACCGGTTTTAAAACGTTGGACATACTTCTTGCATCTTTATAAAACATTTTCAAAATTAACATTTGAAAAAGTTGAATATATTTTATTCTAATGTAAAATTTATAGAGTATATTTAATATAATAGCATTTTCATATTTATATGGAAGAACATTTGTTATTTGGAAAATAAATAAATTCTAATTAAAGTGTAAACTTTAAGTTAAGCTAATTTTACATTAAAATATGTAGTTGGGCATATGCGATCTAGAGAATGAATGAACTACTTAATAAATGAGGTACCAACAACTATTAACATGACAAAAATTGATATTGTTCATTGAAAATAGATTTATTTTAATTTATTATTTTAAATATTCAAAATTTTCAAAATATCTTTACAATAATGAATCCTCTTTATTTAAATAAAAAACCTAAATTCCTGAATACTCAATTTCTCCAAAATTCCTCTTATACTTTCATTGTTGAATATCCAAAGCATTTTTTCAGTTTTCAGTGTTTAGAGGCATCACCTGTTTTAAAACGTTAGACATATTTCTTGAAACTTTATGAAACATTGTCAAAATTTATATTTGAAAAAGTTAAATATATTTTACACTAATATAAAATTTATAGACCATATTTAATGCAATAATATTTTCATATTTTTATGCAAGAACATTTGTTACCTGGAAAATAAATAAATTCTAATTAAAGTGTAAACTTTATGTTATGCTAATTTTACATTAAAATATGTAGTTGGTAAATTATGTGACCTTTAGAATGAATGAACTACTTAATAAATGAGGTATCAACAACTGTTAACATTACAAAAATTGATATTGTTAATGGAAAATAGATTTATTTTAATTCAATTCTTTTTAACTATTCAAAATATCTTTATTATAATGATTCATACTGTAGAGAAGATTTATATATTTGACTACGTAAAATCTGAAACAGTCAGATATATTAATAATTTTTAATTAATAATTTTTAACTATCCATAAGATTACTTTGAATAATTTCTATAAAAGATTATATTAAAATTATTCTAAGTGATACAAAATAATTCAGGTTCTACTAGGCATTTTGATTGTAGCTTTAATTAATTTGTTCAAAATAATTTGCAGAAAAATAAATTTTTAATATAAAAATGTACTTAAAATTAATTTAATCCAACAGTAACCACTTTAATATTCATTAACAGATTCAACATTATTTTTTGAATTCTAAATATTTACGGTCGTGTATAAATATTGAGAATTTCATTTATTTAGTAAAATATGCAACTGTACCAATTGCTGATAGTAATTTTAGCGCTATAACAAGGCATGTAAATTAAATCCAGTATATCAAATTTAAATCCTCTTTAATTGCACTAATGCTAATTTGAGGTTTGTTTATTAAAACCAGATTACTTTAAATAATCGCGAATGTATTCATTACTTAAATTAATATAAAATATTTAAAAAAAATTAAAAGTTAAACTTAGTTACTTTAATAAATTTAAAACTTAAATTGTTTTTTAAACATACCTTTAAAGATTTGTTCTTGCAATTTTCAAATGTTTACTATGCAGATGTTATATAATAGCAAATATATAAATACAGAGCTTGTTGGAAAAGTGATGAAAAGTGATGAATGAAATGAAAATTACAAACTATTTATAAACGAAAATGTATATTTATTTTTAAATCTTAAAATGATAACATATTTTACGATGTCGCCTACGTGGCGGAAAAAGGCACAAGTACAAAAAATAATCCAACAATCCTCTTATATCTCCAGCAGCAGACATCCCATACAATTTAACACATTCATACAACTTTCTCTCCAACTCAGACAATCACAAAATTACACAGTTCGTAGCTGCCGAGTGAGAGTTGAAGTCGCAATCAAACATACAGCGAGATTTAGCTTTAAAAATGGCGATTAAGATGCCTCGGTTAACTTAAACAAAACAAAAACAAATTACCGGGATTCACCGGAAGTTGAGAAGGTGCCAATCCGGTGGCAACTTCTAACAAATACATATATAATAAAATTAGTGAAACCAATATATTGTAAATTATTTAAAAAAAAAATTCTTTACTTTTACTCGAATACAAGAAAATGGATTTATTGACAATAATTTTCATATTTTTTTTAATAATAAGATCATTTCCATATTAATTCAAATCCAAAATGTTACATTGTTCTTGAGTAATTAATCTGGAAAAAACGTTGATTACTTTAAACAGCAAATAACAATGGCTATAAACAATAAAAGTAAAATGGATGGTTCTTTTCGTGTTTAAGCAATGAGACTTCCCAAAACTGTCCAATGGCAAAAGAAAGAAAAGTGGAAAATATCCTTTCAAAAGTTTTATTAAGTTCAATATTTTTTCAACACAAGAAAATGAAAACACTAGGGAACTTTGAAAAATAAATGCGTTACACCATCATCAATTATATTTCTTTCTCATTTTAGTGTTTAAATAATGAATTATTTAAACATTCTAAAATTTAATAAAACTTTTTTTTGTTTTTTTATCCATCATGTCGATCAGGAGGATTTATAAGATTTTTTTTCAAATTTCTTTCTAAGTATATGACAAAAATTAATGTTACATGAGCTATAGTTTTATTTAACCCTTAAAAATGATAAAACTTTCCTAAATTTATTTCATTTCTGTATTTTTTTACGAGGCACTCATTAGATCAATTCACATACAGGATAGTGTATAGACCACTTGATTTGATTCACAAGTGTTTTATTATTTGCAAAATATAATTAAGAACTGTTTTATCTGAAGTATTTGAAATTGCTATATGTGAATTAAAGTTCTGTTCTGAAATGATTTTAAAATAGCTTTATTAAAACGATTGAATCTGTTCTACTACTTATTCCAAACACGCACACACATACATACGAACTGTATAAGAACTGTTTGTAATAGAACACTTTCTAAACGGCTGGACTGATTTAGATGAACTTTGTGTACGTAATTAAGCTGATTAGAGAAAAGTTTAGATTCAGAATTTGATCCGATAAAAAATGTTTTTTTTATATTAAAAATCCAAAATTGCTTGCTTATTGAGATTTTTATAATGTCGCTTGAAACCCTTTACTGCCGATGTATCTGTGACGCAGTGGTCAGCACAACGAGCTTCAGTACGATAAGTCACAGGATCGAATACCCGTACAGGCGATGTGGGAATTTTAATTTAATCTAATTAAAATTGTGATTACTGTACACGTGGTGTCATCAAGTATTTTTAAAATATTTTTTCCTTATTTTTAAATGAAAACGGTTCAATGTATAGTTTTTTTAAATACATTTTATAATTTTTGTTTATATAGCGTTAAAAAAGGACAACGTTTGTAGGGCCATCTAGTATACATTAAAACTAATGTCAACAGTTACTTAATGACCTAAAAATGATTTGAAAACTAATTTCAGTCACAGGTGTCATATATCAAAATATTGCTAAAAGTCGACTAGTTACAAATATACAATTTTTGTTTAATTTCTAATGCGTAAAATAAATAAAAAATTACATGAAATTCGATTGATTTTTTTTTTTAATAATCCCCACTTCGAGATGATGATTTTACAATACTAAATGCAGCCACATTTTGCAACCATATTTGTAGGTGCACACATTTGTTGAGTGTCATTTCAGATTCACACAAATTCTGTTTTATGAGACGTTGAAGAAAATATACACCACGGAAAGAATATTATTTGCTATTAAATGGTTTTAATTCCTTAATTTGATGTCGCACCAGTAACATAAAAGATAAAAAATGATTATTTTTAGAAAAGTCCATTGGGCCTAGCAACATGATATTTTGGATTCACTGTATAAGCATATCTAATACGTATATTTTATAAATAGATATTTTTAATATGCTAATTAGCCTTACATCTGTGACATTGCATATGTCTAAGTGATAACAATTTTATTATTTCTGTATAGCAACTTCTTGTTTTGGATTTACGTATTAAATCTTGTTCTCAAGCGTATAGTTCGATGGTTAAATTTCATAAATAAATACATTATAGTGTGTTAATTACAGTACAAATTGTGGCACTGCATACATAAACCTCTTTTTTAGTTGTCCGCTAATTTTATTTTCAAGTACTACTGACAACATGGTTTTGTTATGCAAGTTTAAATTTGTGAAAGATTTAAATTCTTTATTTTGATTTCTTTTTATATAAATGCTTACTAAATGCATTAATTTTGTTATTTAGGTCATGGAAATATCTAAAACTAGAGTAGCAAAACATAAAAAGAACCAAACAAGGGATTCTAGCAAAGTGCATGAATATCTTGAAAAAGTAAGATGTGATAGAAAAAAAGACATAAAAAATAGAGAATGCATAAAATAGTAATACAAGAAAGTTATTGAGTGAAAAAAGGAAGTGTTATGCTAAAAGAAAATATTGGAAGAGTTCGGAAAATTAAGGATTCTAGCCGATAAAATCAGTAAAATAAAATCAAATAATAACAGCCCTTTTAGTTTATATCGTTATAAATGGACATATAGTACAGCATAAAGGAAAGTTAAAGCAGAAAGTGAACAGAAATCCCAGCATTTCAGGAATACCGTCTAAGAATGAGAAATTTTCAATTGATGAATCTGATTTCATACAAGGATCATCTCCTTCTGCAGGTGGCAGAAAAAAAGCTACCATTTGTTTTAGGTTTCTGAAGTTAATATTAAGTTACATTCTAAAACTGGAAGTTACTAGATCTGGCCAGAAGAAAAAGAAATTTCATGTGAAAGCATGGAATCCGTTGTTAAAGCTTTACAATTCTCATATACAGAAGCCAAATTCAATTTTCTTGATAAAAGTTAAAACAAATAAATCGATTTAACTCTTACAAACATGTCTGGCTTGGTATATTCATTTATTGTTAAAAACCGTAATTTTAATGTAAGAATTTTTAAAAGTATTCGGAACGAAATCCCACCCGTATATTGTATCACACCTGTACCATATTTTAAAATAAAATCTAGTAATTACATTTGTCATTGAAAATTTATAAGTAATACATAGTATTAAACATCTTATATTCTTTATCAGAAAAAAATTAAGGACTTTTAGATATTACCTATTCGCTGAAATATTATTAATTGTAAACCTAAGATTTTTTAAAAATATTCTGAACGGAATCACACGTTTAACACGGTTTTTTGAAAAAAATCTGGTAAATAAATTTGTCGCTAAAAATTTACAAATAGCACATAGTATTAAATGTTTAACATAAAAAATTTAATGACTCTTAAATATTACCTATTACCTTAAAAATTAACAATTTTGAACCTATGTGTAACACCTGGCAAGATAATTTTTACACCCTCAACAGCTTATTTATAATTTCTTAAACATGTAAAAAAAGGAATTTCTTTAATTTTTGAAAAATGTTTCTTTTTGTGCTGCATTTGTTCATTAAAAATATATGTTAGAAATATTAAATATTTTATAGAAAATAGGATAATAGTCGCATTATATGTCATACTAGTAACTATTATTGAAAGGCCGAAATGTCATATGAAATAAAAAGTCAGATTTTTTTTTGTTGAGATTATTAGAATTTTTTGAGAAAGGTCAAAATTAACACTGAGTTGCTTGAAAAAAATTGAAACATACTCTATCTGGCCAGAAGTAAAAGAAACGTCATGTGAAAGCATGTATTTGGTTTTGTTTGGAGTACTACGGTCTACTTTTTGTAACTCGAAATGTAATGAGACCAGGACCTACAGCTTAAAGCCAATTACGAACGATTATGAACATCCATGCCACTGTGGGATTCGAACACATGAACTCCGGTACTGAAGGCCAGCACCCTAACCAATCGGCCATCGTTGTGAAAGCATGGAAAAATACATAGTTACAGTAGAGTTATTAATTCTCATAAATAACAATATCATTTACATTGATAAAAGTTAGAACATACAAATTCATTTAACTATTACAAACATATCTGTTTTGGTTTATTTTGTTTTACTTTTGAAAGCAGTCCTTTTAATGTAAAATATTTTAAAAGAATTCTGAACTGTTTCACACTCGTTACGTGTTTTTTTGAAAAAATCTGATAATTATAGTTTTCTTTGAAAATTTAAAAGCAATGCATAGTATTAAGCCTTCTTTACAATAAAAAATTTAATAACTATTAAATATTACCTGTTTGATGAAAGATTGGTAATTGTGAACCTATTGGGTAACACCTGATAAAATAAATGTCACACTCGTAACATAACATTTATTATTTTTTAAACATGTAAAAAAGAAATTGAAATTCTTTAATATTAGCAAAATGCTTCATGGGTGATGTATTAGCTTGTTGAAAAAATATAATGTTTGAAAGAATATATAATGTATTGAAAAGTGATAACAGTCGTACGATGTGTCACACCCGTAACAATGGAATGAACTTGTATATGCATATATATATATATATATATATATATATATATATATATATATATATATATATATATATTAAGAAATCCTTACACAATACACTTTAAATTTTACTTCTCCGACACTCAAATCTGTTTTGGAATAGCTGTTTCTAGATATCAATTTGTTGCAGATACGGTAGGAAGCGTATTAAACATCATCCATCAGTTTCCAAACAGTTAAATTCAATTAAATATATGCTTTTTATGCTGTATGTAGACTTGATAAAACTTATACATATTTTCAATAATGATATGGTACGGTGGATGAATTATTTAATTACCTGTGCCACAGCAGTAATATATCATAACTGTAAATTAAGGAATGTTGAATAGTACAGTTGGTTTAACGTGAAATCCAAATCATAGTCATTATATTGACCACTTATGTTATAAAGCTTACAACACCATAAATTTTTAAAACCTTTACACTATATTTTTAACAACCCTCCCTCCACTCGCTCTCTCCGTAATGTTTCACTTAAATTTAACGTCATTCTAAGCAGTGGTTTTCTAGCAGTGTTATACCCTAGTATTGTCTGTTAATAACAGATACAGCAATTGAGGTATTTTTAAATAATCCTATCGTCAAAATATCCTTTATGTAACATATTTTATAGAATAAAATTCTTCACCATGAGATTTCCTCATATTTTTGAATGATACATTGGTTTGTATTCTTTTTTTAGATATTTCTCAATTCTGAACGGCCGGAAGTAAACCAACCGATAGTCAATCATTCGCTCACCGATTTTCAATCTTCGGATTTTCATGATTTCATATAATAAAGTTTCAGGAGTTCTTAAGTAAAAAAATAAGTTTTCTAAAACTAAAATGATTTCTTCTTGCAGGAAAGAGAACTTATCTTTGTAAAGACGCGTGTCATGTGTATTTCAAAATATTGAACATAGTGGAAACCGTATATATATATATATATATATATATATATATATATATATATATATATATATATATATATATATATATATATATATACATATATATACATATTCATATATATACATATATATATATATATATATATATATATACATATGCATATATATATATATACATATTCATTCATATATATATGTAAATATATATATATATATATATATATATATATATATATATACACACACACACACACACACATATATATATATATATACAACTAAAAAGTACTTTAGATTTATAAGTTGGATTATCTTGAAATGACTAAAATTTCGAATCTATTAAGTGAAAATGTATTTTACATAAAATATGTAAAATATGATGAATAAATTTCTAATTGTAGAAACTTAAACTAGTAAAAACCTTAAAATCCTCAAAATGAGAAACTTGAAATAACTTGTTTCTCTTTTAAACTTTCGGCAGAGAATTGTTGTGGAGTTTCTATCCCTCTTGACAAATAGATTTTAGGTATGAATTGCATTCAATGAAAGGTTTAAACGAATCATGAATTCAATTACTTGAAACTAATTAACGGTTGTCAAGAGAAAAGGGAAATAACACTTACCGTTCGTTAATTAAATTATCTTTTCCTTGACGGGTAAAATGTTTTTCTCTTCCAATATCATACGACAGTAGAGTTATAATTTGCATGCTTGTCCTTGATAGAACTTATTTTTAGTATCTACAGATATGAAAGTATTTAATTAAAGAAAATAGTTGATTCAATTAACTAATTTCTCTGTGACTCTGCAAATTCCATTTATAACTTCAAATTTGGAAGATTAATTAATGTTTATTCGATTATTTATTTCTAAGGAAATTTAGTTAGAATATATTTTATCAATTTTATTTTTCTATAAGAGAGTTTAGTTGAATATATATTTAATTCTTACAGACTATTTTTCACAATATGATTAATTAAACTAAATTTTCTTTTAGATAAATATTAACATAAATGTAAATATATAAGCTGTAAATTATGAAAAAGTTTATATTATTCCAAACATTTTATTCCTAAACGGTTTCTATATTTCTAAAAACAATTTGATAATTAAATTATTTTAAAAATGAATATTTGATTTTTTGAGTATTTTTTAAATGTGTTATATTTTTTGCTCACTTGTCATGATTTAAAATACATTGCCAAAAATCTCACTATTTAGTTGAAGTATACATTATGTGACCTAATTCTTAACTTTTTTTTCCTGTCATTTAATTCTTAATTATCCTATTCAATTTTAATTCATCTCTTGTCAAATTTTAATTTAAATAATAAATATACTTTTCAAATATTTATATAATATTTATATATTATATCTAACTATTTAGTTAAAGTATACATTATGTGACCTAATTCTTAATTTTTTTTCCTGTCATTTACCTCTTAATTATCTTATTCAATTTTAATTCAACTCTTGTCAAATTTTAATTTAAATAATAATTATATATTTTTCAAATATTTATATAATATTTATATATTATATCTAACTATTTAGTTGAAGTATACATTATGTGACCTAATTCTTAACTTTTTTTCTGTCATTTACCTCTTAAATATGTTATTCAATTTTAATTCAACTCTTGTCAAATTTTAATTTAAGTAATAATTATATATTTTTCAAATATTTATATAATATTTATATATTTATGCATTTCATCTCTCACATTTCCAACAAGTACTATAAAATTTATTATTAAATTCCTTCACATATTAAATGAAATATTATTATAAAGATAAACGGGCAAATAATTTATTCACTGTCACTGAAGAATATATGAGACACACATCTGTTTAGGGAATATCAAATATTTCAAAAGTTAATTTTTTAAGATCTTACAAATTATTGTTCTGCAATTAATTTTCACCATATGTATTTATATACTAGATTGAGAAATATTCTTATTATAACGATGTTATAGGCCGAAAAAATAGCACATTATATGTATGAGTCGTTTTCTTTGAAAGTGGTGTAAGTGTATTTTATTGTATATGGAAATATTTAAGGTTATTCACTTGATTACTGTAAAAAATAGAGATTTATGTTATTACATATTATTATTTAGTTTTTAATTTTTATATAATACTAGCAATTTTATGTAAAACTGTTTTTATATGAAGTTCATAGTAAATTGTATTCATTTTTATTAATAACTAATTTTTTTTATGATGGACTTACACCGCTTTCAAACAAAGCGGCTCATATGTAACTTTGTCTTAGTTTCAATTTTAATATTATTTTTTTAGAAAAGTATAATATTCATGACTATACGTAAAATTAAATAAAATCTAATAGATATACTAAATGCTTGAAGTGTTTCTCATTTGATTACATGACCGTTTACAGAAAGAACAAATATAATGAAGACATATATCTGTGTATCTATAATTTCCAATATTATTTCAAAATCACAAAATGTTAAATATTAAATTTAAAACCTTATTCTTTTGTTTTGAATGACTTTTGTGACTAGAAATGTTACTTTCACTATGTAGTTAATTTTTTTATAGATCCGCTTTTATTGTAATTTTAAGTAAAAGTAAATTTTATATTTTAAAAGGGTTTTTTATGGATGAATTTACAAAAATGTTTTCCCAACTGATTTTGATTTAGAAGAACCATATATTTTTTACTTTAACCAGTTAACGTGCACACTGGAGTTAACTCGAGCGCGATAAACTGGCCAAACCGTGCACACTTGAGATAATTCGAGCGGCGTTGTACTTTATGTTGCTATAATTTTTCACACTCGAATGCAATCGAGAATTAAAATACCAATGTGAAATAAAAAAAACAATCGTTTTATTGATATTTATCATTCACATGGTATTGTAAGATATAACAATTACTTATTCAAGTATAAAGTGTATATTTTTTTCTACTTATCTCTTACGACTTATCTCTTCCTTGTGAGCCACTTTCCGACAGCTTATTCATATTCAGATTCTGATTAGCTTATTTTTCAATATATATTTAAGCTCTAAATTGTGTTTTTTGCATTAGAAAAAAATTGATTTTTTTGGCCGGAATTTAAAAAAAAAAACTGTGCATTACAGGGTTAATACGCAATGTGTTTAATTTTTCAAACCTTTAACTTTTCAATTGTTTTTAAATTATTGAAACAAATTATACCGATTTTTAATATTATATATTAAGTTTTTGGAAACAGAAATTAGAACACATGAATTTTGTCTGATGCAACAGCTTAAAATACCTGAAATTGCTTAATAGCCCGATTTTCCGTGAATATAAGAGGTAGATATTGCTTTCGTTTCAGTTGAT
>CM063504.1:169605123-169610123 GCA_032207245.1 Pardosa pseudoannulata | reverse complement strand
ATATGTTTCTCTTTAAATTAAACATTAATATTTTCCTTACACTTCAAACAAAAATTAGACAAAAATTGTCAAAATAATCTTTCAGTTTCAGTTACACGATTGCAACAATTTCATTCTGTCTCTAAATTTATTTTCTGTCTTTTAATTCCCTCTCCGTTGTGATTCCAACACAGTTTTTCCGATAATTTTAGTAATTGTCAATAAAATCTTATTAGTCTTAAACAAAGCTAGTTATTAAGTGTAAGATTCAAATAAACTCCAGTAAAATTTTCATCAAAACCAAGTTCACTCACTTTACTGTAGTGAAGATTAGCAAAATGAAGCTCATCTGCGCTGGAGTAGTGCTTCGCACAACGCACAGTCCCACGACGAATGTCCGAAGTTCGATCCCTGGACTGTGCAAGGTTAACTCAGCCTTTCATCCCTTCAATTAGTAGATAAACTGAGGTCCAAGCATGCTTGGGAAATAAACGTTGGAGGTTCCATGAATCACCTAATGATTGATCATTTAACCAGAAAGTATTCTTTGCATCCCAGGGCCCTTGGTCATAGAAAAGTAGATTGGTAAAGTAGGTCCTGCCCCTAGAGGCTCTTGCACCATAGTTTTAGAATAGTAAAATAAAACTGATAGCAGAAACTATAAAAAAACAGACAAAAATTTAAGGAAAAGGGAAAACAATTGCTATATATTTTGTAAATAGTTATTGGACACTGATATTTAATAACTGTTTCTAAGACAATAATTAACAATTTACTCTAGAATTTTTAGAAGTACTAGTTAGATTGAAAATTAAAAAACATAAAATAAACTAAAATGTAATAGTAAAAAAGGTAATCGTTAAACTATTTTAAACAGACGAGATATTGCCTTTTCTCAGTACAATTTTACCCTTGATGATCAAAAATACGTTTTCTTGCGTTGAAATAAAATCAAATTTACCCGCTTTAAAGACATTAAATAGAAGAATTATCACAATAAAATAAGTCCTAAGTAAGTACAGATTTCAATAACTTCGTTGAAAAGTAAAATTGTGTTAAATTTTAAATATATTTAAATCAGAATCTCACATGAAAAAGTCATGTGGCATAGTAATAGTGTTAGCTTTGACTGACGTCACAACTAATTATTTTGTGATAGAGGTATTATAGGCCCCTGTAAGTCACTAACGGTAAGTGAACTTGTATTTGCCACATCAGGTAAAAATAAACTGTCTTTAAAGCTTTTTCGATATTCAACAAGAGTAAACTAAATTAACCAAGAGTAATAAAGAGTAAACTAAAGGAATTGACTTTGTTTCAAGAATTTCAGAAAAGTTCACATACACTGCAATGAGATTAAATTTGTTTTTCTGAGACATTAGAATATGCCTAAAGTATAGTTTACTGCAATGCAGATTGTATTTTGTAAAGTGTACATAAGAAGTCAAAAGAGTAGACTATATTGTCATAAAAGTTTCTTAATAATGCTTCAAAAGCTAAAAGAAGCTCATAGAAAAACATAGAAAATATTATCTCATAAGGAAAAAACGTATTTATCCAGTCTTTGGTTGACTTTTATAGAAGTGGAAATATTTCTTGAGGTCTGAAAAATATAAATAAAAGAATTCTGGTATATATTAAATTATATTCCTTGATATATGTGTAAACTTACTTAATCATGATATGTAGAAATATCTTTGAACTATATAACCATATATAAACTTTGAATACAGTTTTTTCTCACATATTCTCCTATCACCACTACTTTGTTTTCTATCATAAATCTTGAGGGTATAATTAAGGCATTAATATTAGTAATTTTTGTATTCATAAATTTAACTACTTTCTTTTATTTTACCTATTCTAATCCCATATTTCAAATATTTATTCCAAAGAAATGTATTTGAATAAGATTATCTTTTCAACACTTCTGTATAAACAGTATCATTTTGTCTCAAGATAAGCTAAAGAATAAAATATTTTTTTAGAAAAAGATTGAATCAAATCTGTTTAGGAGTTTATTGTTTCTTTATTTAATTTAAAGAAAATTATGCTTGAATAATATTTTTTCCATTTCATTTCATTTTGGTTTATTTTTTGTAAAGAAATATTCTATACAAAAATGTACGTATAGTAATGCATTAAAAGTATATTTCATGCCTTTCCAACAGTTACTAAAAAACAGTTAAAAAAATCTTAAAAATTCATACACGTTAAATTATAATAATGTAAAGTAGTTTACATATTTAATATAAAGGAAATATCATAGTTGGAAATAGAAGAATAATCAATTAAAATAGTGTATGATTTGTGTAAAAATAATATTACGTCGGCCTAGTGAAAAGACAGAAAAAATTAATACACATTAATAAACACATGGTAAAATATATTTTGATTAAATGTACTCGAGACTGTTCACGAGTCGGCGCCTGCCCTAAAAAAACAATATGGCGATGATTTTTCTCAAAAGGTCTATCCCGCAAGCCACAGATGCCAGCAATGTTCACCTTCTACTCTGCTCTGGTCACAACCTTGTCCTCTAAAAATGATTAGACTGTCTAGCGGAGAAAAAAACAGAGGTCCATTCCAGAACGACGGGAGGTCAGAAATCCCCAAACCAAAGGACCCTTCTATTGGGAGAAGTCCCAAGTTTCTTTCTAGTTTAAACCGGTCCTGTTCTGGTGTGTCTTTGACGATGACTCACGGGAAGAGGTAGAAAACGCTGAAAAAATGTAACTTATTGTTCCAATTTGACAAACACTTACTGAAAATGGAACGCTTGACGTATTAAAATTATATTTTTAGAACGAAATTGTATGTTTATTCTTTGACAAATTTTTATGATACACTTAAAGAACAAATATTTTCTACAAATTAACAACACTTTGTTGTAAGAGAAATTTTTTTAACACTGTATTAGCTTGATATTTATAATTTATTATATAATGGAAAGATTATATAATTTATTATACAATATTTTCTCTTTTGAGGTTAAATTGTCGTTAAACTTTAAATCAGAAGATGGTCTTCCGAATACATGCTTCAATATGATGTTGTGATTTTTTGTAAGACGGATAGATTTATTGGTATTTTTAACATTATGATCCTTTTACATAATCTATAACGATAAAAGTAGAATTTAAACCAAATTTATAAAAAATGGGGAGTGCAATCATTAGTTTGAAAATCATGCAACTGTAAAAACTCTATTCAGTATTAATTAAGAGGGAGTTATTTTATGACTCCTTCTAATAAATTAACTACCTTTTCGAAATAAAAGTATCCACTGTTTTTCCAGACAGTGTCACATTTTTCTATCTCTGCCATGTTAAATTCTAAATTTAGAATTAGAAAAGAACTTGTCAGTGTTCCTATCAGTTTGACTTTTATCCGCATCACTTATTAACTCAGTAATTAATGTAAGTAATGATGAAAATCTCCAGACTTCCTTTCAGAAAGATGCATTTTTTAGAGTGTGGGGTGGTAACAAAAAATACATATTTGCTGACGTTATTCTCTAACTTCTTTTATGTTTATAGGAGCGTTAAGAGTAAAGATAATGAGTGTCATCATTAAGATGGGTAGTAAATACGCATTTGTCAAAATAAAAATAATGAAGCTTTATTATTATTTAGTTTTCCTTTGATGCATAAATAAAACACAAATATTTATTTTGTCACAAGAATTTTAAATTCTGCACACTCGTTACTGTCAGTGGCAAAACTGAATAGACAATTTGCATGACATTTTGTTCTGAACTATAAAAATAGTAGTTTTCTTTCATCTTCAAAAATTTCCAGACCTAACGAAATTATCATTGTTTAAAGATTTATTTTTCAAAAAAGTTGGTGAAGGATAAACACAGGTTTAAGTAATAATGAACAATGTATTTGTCAACAAATAATAAAGACGTTAACAAGGATAAAACTTTCTCGCTATATTTTTCCCGAAATACTTATTACAAAACAAACCAAACAAACCAACATACCACAAAACGAAATAAGTATTAAGTCTAAAAAATACTTTCTTTAAATTTGTATTAACAGTTACTGCTTAATGTAAATTAGGAAATGCTGCCTTATGTTAAATATCAAAATTCTTTTAGATAGAAATTTAATCAAAATTATTTAACATCATCACATTAAGACAAATATTTATGAAAATTATTTCCCAGGAACACTGATATTTGAATATTTTGTTTTTAACTGCTTCGGTTTTGGGTTTGGCATATTTTGTGTTTGAATTTAAATATTACAATTTTTTTACTTACACTTTTTTGTAAATCTATGTTTTCGATTATGTAACGGGTTAAATTTTTGTTTAAAAGAAATTTTATCTTAAAGGGACCTACATGTTTCTTAACCCCTTCCGGTAAAATGACGAGTCTAGCTCGTCATTAGTTTTTCATTCCATACCGCACAATGACGACCTACACTCGTCATGCGATTAAAGTTACTGTTAAATATGATAATTAATTTAGTTTAAAATTTCTAGTGTACTGAATTTGGCAACACTTTTATCACTTGTGAAAATCACAAGTCACTATTGCATATTGTTTACTTAGAATTTCTTGGTACAAGTCATTGTCAAATTAATGAGTCAGAATAAAAGAAAACCTACTAAGAAATGCCGTGTGTGTTACAAGAATCAAATTAAAAGTGAGACTACTTGGCGGTGTAAACAATTAAGAATTCCTTTGCACTTTGTTTTGAAAAGTACCACTAGCTTGAAGACTATTATCTGTATACCTTATTAATGTTTTGCTTTGATATTTTCTTAATTTTACTGTTTCTGATATTATTTAACACTATGTAAAAAGTGGATTTTAATTGAGAATATGTTAGAATTGTAAAATGAAACAAGTTTTTTAAATAAAAATTAAAGGGTTATTTCATGCACAGTTTTTCATAATTAAATCATACCGGAAGTAGTTAATAATGTAAAAATTATGTCAAACTTTGTTTTGTGTCTTAAAGAAGTTTCTGAAATTTGTTTTATGCTTATAAAAATAATATTTATTT
>CM063504.1:169582623-169600123 GCA_032207245.1 Pardosa pseudoannulata | reverse complement strand
AATTACTACACTTAGAACATGTCTTAAAGCCCCCCGTATACACAGTTTATAATTGTGACATTTAAAAAAGATAGTCTAGGGAATTTTAGGCATGAATGAAGAATAAAATTACTCTAAAAAGTTATATTTCAAACTAGAGACCAAATATATTTAATGCATGTTCCTTATTTCCAAGTTTGAGACTGTGTAAAAAGGATAATTATTTTAAATTAATTTTTTATGTTACTACGAAGAGATTTATAATTAACATATTTAAAATAACTTTCTTTTTAAAATTAACTTAAAATCCGAATGAAAAATTTTATTAAAATGGAGTAATGGTATTTTAATCAACTTAAAATACATTTAGGTTTGTTATATGATGCATCAAAAATAAATAGATAGCTTAAATACAGCTATCTACAGTGGACTCCCCTTAATGTGATCGCGGATATTGCTATCGAAATCGCTTGGTCCTGATTTTCTCTATTCATTTGTATGTTAAAATTATCGCTTTATGTGATCGGTTAATGTTATCAGATTTCGAACCTCATTTTAACTGGCAAAGGAATATTCACAATGTATTCAGAAGGAACCCATTCTTTTATATACATTCGCTGTTGTTAGAATTTCCTAGAATTCTCTCTCTTCCACGTAGGGAAATGGGGAATGAACAAAAGAGCGTGGAATTACACATTCCTAGAAATTTTCAGAAATACGCACAACCTGCTGGTGGTCAATGGTTGTTAGATAAGCAGAAGGCAACACATTCTTATCAGAACTGAGAAGGAGAATATCCACATTTTATGCCCTGAAGCTTGTCGATATAGAATCCAGAAAGCGAAATTATTTAACATTAAAACAAAAGATCAAAATTTTAAATCGTTATGACAGGTTGATCATGATTACCAACATCGAGCTTCTTAGAAAAAACTGTAAACAGTCAACAATTGATCAATTTTTAATTATATATACAATTCTTATGCTGTAAAGGACATAGAGTACATAAATATAACTACAGATTCTTCATTTTATTTTGAAATTTAGTACATGTGAATTAAAGGGGAGGGTAAATTAACTAATTTTGCACATCGCTTATTGTTATAAATCGGTTATTGTTATCAAAATCACGGTGTCCCAAAATTATCACATTAAGCGGAGTACACGGTATTTATTTTTAATACATAAGCTAGTTCGTAATATTATACACCATTCAATCCTTATTTAGCTTTATAATAACTAAATAATACTGCATTATAAATGAAGATATATTTCACATATAAGTCAATGCAGACAGGAATCTAACACTAAATAGTGAAAATTTTATTGTCAGATACGGAAAAGCATCCTTTAACAATTTCACAAACCTCGAAGTGTGTTTGTACATTTAATTTAACTTCTATGATTAGTTTTTTAAACCTATGTAACATTTTTCTTTCTGCTGTATTTTTCCCTTATTCATTCAACTACAATTTTATCCTAAGCCTTGAATTAGCATAAACAAATCAATAACATGTGAGTATTTTTTACACCAAAATCACAGTGATGGTTCTCAACACTAAAATTCACTTTCATCCCTTTTCCGTTGCCAACAGCTTTTATTTTTCATTTCCTATATAGAAGGATCACACTAATGCTGTAGAAACTTTTATTAATAGAACATGGAAAAAAATAAAAACGAACATTAGAAATGTCTGGAATATTATCGCATTTATTTTCTGGTAAATTATAAAGAAACTAAATTTCGAAAACAAGAAAGATTTTTTTTCCGTTTGTTAAATATAGCATGTTTATATGACAACATCTAAATCTCCAAGACTAAAAAGAACCTTCTGACCTCTCGACAGCAAAAACGCACACACACATCTGTTTTTTTCTGTTTTATACATTTTTGACAACAAGTAAACAGAAACCATAAGTTTAGTGGAATATTATTTGCATAAAAAACACTGTTTTATTGTCAAGAAATTAAATAAAAGATTACATAAAATAACAACTTTTATTTTACAGCTAGAAACATATTTCTTTTAATAGAATTTAATTTCTAAGCCTTGTCTTAATACTTAAAAATACTTCTCTCTCCTCTTCGACTTAAAATACTGAAACTGATTAGACTAAATCTTTAGTTTCGTGATATGCAAAACTGTTAAAATATATTGCCATTGATTTTCCAATTCAGTCTAAGGGCTTTAAGTTAGATGGCGTTTAACAAACATTTGCAATTTAAACTAAATTTCAGGTGTAAATTAAAGTTCGTCGCAGTTTGCATATTTTTTTGCTGGCAAAATATAATTCAGAATAATTTTTATTTGTTAGAAACTCATACCATTTCCTCTCCAAAATTTCGGATTGAATGAAACATTTCAAGGGATTTATTCAAATATGCTTGTACAAAGAAAGATTACAAGCCTTCTCAACAACTCAGATGATTATGCAATTATTCTACTCAATAGATGTCAATTTATAAATGCGTCAGTTTTCATTCATCCCAAAAAACCAAATATTAGAAATGTCTGGAATATTATAGCATTTATATTCTGGTAAATCATAAAGAAACTAAATTTCGCAAAGAAGAAAGATTTTTCTCTGTTTAGTAAGTATGTCATGTTTATGTGACAGCATCTAAATGTCCAAGACTAAAAAGAAAATTCTAACCTCTCGACCACAAAAAGGCACACATGCATCTGCTGTTTTTTTTTCTGTTTCATACCTTTTAAACAATAAATAAACATAAACCCTAAGTTTTAGTAGAATATTTTTTGCATAAAAAAGGTAAAACACTGTTTTATTTTCCGGATATTGAATATAAGATTACATAAAGTAACTTTTATTTTACTAGTAGAAACATATTTCCTTTAATAGAATTTAATTTCTAAGCTTTGTCTTAATACTTAAAAATCATTCTCTCCCCTCTCCGTCTTAAAATACTGAAACTGATTACACTAAATCCTTAGTTTCGTGATATGCAAAACTGTTAAAATATATTGTCATTGATTTTCCAATTCACTCCAAGTGCTTTAAGTTGGATGGCGTTTAACAAACATTTGCAATTTAAACTAAACTTCAGATGTAAATTAAAGTTCCTCGCAGTTTGCAAATTTTTTTACTGGCAGAATATAATGCGAAATAATTTTTATTTGTTAGAAACTCATAATACCATTTCCTCTCCAAAATTTCGGATTGAATGAAACATTTGAAGGGATTTATTCAAATATGCTTGTACAGAGAAAGATTACAAGTCTTCTCAACAACTCAGATGATTATGCATTTATTCTACTCAATAGATTTCAATTTATAAATGCGTCAGATTTCATTCATCCCAACAAAGGGAACGCAGCGTCTTTCATAAAAATAAAATTGTCAAATAACTCTGTCTGACGAATGAATGCTTTCTTAGAAATTTATTTAAAATTCCCTTCTATTTAAAGTACCTCATTTTTTAGTTAAAATTTTCCCTCTTTCATATCTCGTAATATAGTTTTCTTTTCCTCTCCTTGTCAAGAGTATCTGGATTCCTGTCAACATTTATTATATGCCACATAAAAAGTCATCAATTTTAATAAAACGAAGTCATAAATAGTTTTTCAAGAGTACAAATGTAATAAAAGAGCAGAGCTGGGAAAGAAAAATATAAAATAATGTGCGTCAGAAAAAGATAGAAAATCAGATTTTAGGTAAGGTGAATTTTAAAAAAAATGTATTTCTTTTGAAAGAAAGTTGCTTTGCAGTATTTCTTGCAAAAAGCTTTTGAGTGTCTTCAGTGCCACATTTTGATTAGATTTAAGAACTTTGGACATAGTGCTACAAAAATGTGCTTTGTTTTTTAACTTTTAAATCTCCTTTTTTAATAACGTACAGAAGTTCAATGTAAATTTATTAATGTAAATAATTTTGTTGCTTTTTCTGATCGTGCATTTAACTCTTATATATTACTTTCATTTCATTCGGTTTGAGCCTGTATACATATTATAAAACCTATATGTTTTGAAGGCGTCTTAAAACATGATTTTATATCAAAATAAATTATTACTATTTATAAACATTCTGATACTAAACTAATAAACATGCTAAACTAATATATTTTTATATTCTATTTTTTTAGTAATTTGTGTGTTTAAAGCTATTATTATCCTTTTTCTTGTTACATGATCGAAAATGATAATTTCATGGTAATTATAGATAACTATTTTTCATTTAATATAATTAATGAATGTTGTTAATAAATATATTTGATTACTGCCTTGTACACTACTAGCAAGTTTTTTTTATACTACTATAAATTCTTATTAATAATATATTAATATTGAGATATGTCCTGTAGTTAAGAATATATAATATAATATAACCTATTAAACCCTATATAGCAATGAAACTTTATTAAGCAATAAATTCTTTATAAGGTTTGAAATTCAGCATTAAAAAGATAACTAGTTTCCTACCTAATAAGTTTATATGCAAATCCAGATTAATATTATAAAATGAACGTTCTAAATTTAAGCTTGATATTTTATTTTTTTAAATTTATTTTGTACTGTAAAACCTTGAGTTAAATAAATTCTTAAAGATAACTTTGACTTTAAATTTTATATGCTTTACCACTTCTTGATGCGTATAATGTGTATGTCTTTACTCTAATTTAACACCTTCGTGGCCAACGTCTCGTATACGCGACGCATCGATTTTACTCTTATCAGTCAGTAAATTTATTTTGTACTGTAAAACCTTGAGTTAAATAAATTCTTAAAGATAACTTTGACTTTAAATTTTATATGCTTTACCACTTCTTGATGCGTATAATATGTATGTCTTTACTCTAATTTAACACCTTCATGGCCAACGTCTCGTATACGCAACGCATCGATTTTACTCTTATCAGTCCAGCGTCGCCTACACACGATGATCTACGGTTGATATTGAGAGAACAGAATCACGTATGCGTAATCGGATATCGTATCGTCTTATTTTAATTTTTAAATACTAGATTTAATTACTATATGGCGTAAACGGCAGCGGTTTCCACAATGGTCGATTCGTAAAGCATTTACATGTGGTCCTCGAGGGGTTAAGCAATCAATTTTTTATGGTCTCAAGATTGGTCCTTCATAGATTTTCAATCTCATTCTGGTTGTGAATGTAAAACTACCTCAAGTATATGGCCTTTTCAGGTATCAAGACACTAACTATTTTGCTGGTTTTATATACGTTCTTGTCTAATAATAACCACTTATAAAAAATATGCTTTTTATAACAATGTAATTTATTCTTCTAGAAATTGATCATTTGTTTGAAATTAATATACAATATTTTTGAATTAGATAAGTATTTTTGGTTTACTGGATGACCACGATTGCATTTAGTATGAATGACTCTACATTTAATACGAAAATACTATATGTAGAATTATGATAACAATAAGTGAATTCCTACTATTAAGTGATCAATTCTTCAGTAAATGTACAGATATTTTGTGTCGTAAATCAGAATTATAAAAATAAAAATTTGGAAGAATAGTGTCAAATATTACATACCAATTAAAACAAATGGTTTTGAATATCTTAAAAATTTAATTTCTTATTACAAGTATCGGTTAGAATATCTAATAGATATAAAGTATTTTTATTGGTATTTTACTTCTTTGGGCAGAATAAAGAGAGCGCTGCAATCGCTGAAACTTTTAGTGTTCAGAGTAAATCTGTAATACTCATTTTCACCATGCTTGATTCAGCCATAGTTAATTTCAACACTAAGTCCTGTATACAAAAAGGTAAAATACATTTTTAAAATGTCATATATTACCACAACCTTTTAGTTACTAGATAGTTGCCTTTACCGATTCAGCTACCGCGGCTTATTTCAGATATATGTTTATATATATATATATATACATATTCATATATATATACATATTTATATATATATATATATATATATATATATATATATATATATATATATATATATATATATATATATATATATATATATATATATATATATATATATATATATATATATATATATATATATATATATATATATTTATATATATATATATATATATATATATATATATATATATATATATATATATATATATATATATATATATATATATATATATATATATATATATATATATATATATATATATATATATATATATATATATATATATATATATATATATATATATATATATATATATATATATATATATATATATATATATATATATATATATATATATATATATATATATATATATATATATATATATATATATATATATATATATATATATATATATATATATATATACATATATACATATATAAGTAAAGAAATTTATATATTAACTAGAAATCGATTATTGTTCACGAAGTTATTGATACAAAACAGTGCTTAAAAACAAAGTTTTATCAGTAAATAGTTCACAGAGGTTTTCCGAATTTATCTACCATAACGCTCAATGACTTACAGATTTGTAAATTCCTCTACCTTATTCATTACGATCTTAAGTTGGTAAATAAGATTTTTCTTTGAAATACTCGAAGGAAAATGATGTAATACATCATGTTAAATATACCGTTACTTTTTTCCAAGGTATTCCACAGAAAAAACGCCGTAAAATATTTATTATTTATAGGCTAAATGAACAGGAAAGTTTTGAGATAGAGTGATTTATCGTCCACGAAGAAATATTCTCCGAATAAATACGTCTTTTTTTAACAGCAGTCATAAAAGTATTTTTGCTGACATGGATGGACCGTTTTTGCTTCCATTCATAATACCTATTTAGCAGGAAAGTTATGAACGAAAAAAATCATTAAATAAGGCGAATCTTAATTAAACCATTAATTTAAGCACAAAAAGAGTCATAAATGCATGTTAGTCAGTTGATTTTTGTTTTATGTATTACAAGAAATTTTTACATTAAGAGTAAACCTATCATAAAAAAGATATTTACCATAAATAATGAGTAGCGATTTTGCAAAGAATATTTAAAAAGAACAAAATAATTAAAATACTTATTATTTAAGCTTGTTTAAAAAATTGTGACAGATGGTCTGAGATTTAGGAATTACAGTAGATTTGGGAAAACGATTGAGGAAATTCGATGCTTATTTGAAACTATATTATATTTATTATTAAATATATACTTAGGGGTTTTTTTTTTGTTTTTTTTTAAATAAAAAAAACCTGTCTACATAAGAATGCTGTATCTGCATTTATAATTATGTTAGATTAATCATAATTCATTGATCAGATGGATTTATAATTATATTAAATGATGATGTAGACGAACGATTTTTCTTACAGAAGCATATTTTGTTTTTCTTAAAATAGACTCTTTCAATAAATTTTCAGTAAATTCAAAATAAACTGTAACTATTTTGCATTGTCTAATCTCTATTTAATTTCATTTAAAAAAATATTGATTCATTCGTTTTCATTCGTTAATTTCATTCGCTTATACCCAAAGAAGAATACAGCAAATTGGCTAATGTATAGCATATAAAAATTTTCAGTATGTAAATAATGAGTAAATTTTAAAAGGTGGCTTGATTTCAGTGATAACAATAAGATACAGTAGATCAAAAATGTGAGAATACTATATACTTGGTTTCGTAAAAGAGGACATGTTTTACCTTCACCTCTTGATCACTTCATAACAGTGAAAATTCATTTCAGACCATCGACACGTACAGTGAGTTCCCGATGGATCAACAATTCAGATAGAAAATGAGAAGTCAGGATATTAAAGTTATGAACACATCTTCTAGACATCAAGGCCGAACGATGACCGATTGATTAGGGTGCTGGAATTCGGTACTGGAGCTCGTGAGTTCGAATCCCACAACGGCATGGGTGTTCACAGCTGTTCGAAATTGGCTTTAAGTTGTAGGTCCCAGCCTCATTAGCCCTCATGTTGCAAAAAGTAGACCGTAGTACTCCAAACCAAACCATCTAGACAACAAGTAGAATACTTAACTCGACTTCTAAAAAACAATAACAAGAAGTATAGGTAAAGAACAACACTATATTACACTTGATACTTTAATGTAAAATAATACCCAGAAACGTTTCTAGGCTATGGGAGCTGAGAAATGTTGTTGTAGTAGTCATTAGTCCCCAGGAAAATTGGAACACTATTTTGATATAGAAGGAGCTAACTACCATGGAAAATTACAAATCTGTTTTTTCTGTCTGCCATAGAAACTCCATTTTCAAGAAAACTATAGCAAAACATCTTAAAAAAAGGATGCCAGTTGACCTATTCTGTGTACCATTTTTGAGAGGTAAACATTTGCAAGGAAAAATCTGCTTTTAAATCGTCATCTGAATTGAGTATATTTATCGTGTTTTCTAAATGCATACGTAATCGTACATGACCGAGGGTGGAAATATTTATTGTAACAACAACTTTCTGGAAAGACATCGGCTTCTGATATCCCGATGACTTCATCATAATCAATAGATTCGCGGAAATCTATGAGTTTGATCAAAAATCTATTATTAGCTGACGATACATCGATGACTTTCTGCCTCAACAGGTTTAACATTTTTGAGGTTCTGTCAGAGAAATGTTTCTCTTGACAGATTATTTATTCTGATGACTTCTCATCTCTCATAGATTTCTTTTCCTACAAAAGGTTGATAGCGACAAGATGGCAAGAAAATAAAATATAGTTTAAAGGAGGGAAACGACAATGGTTGAGGTCTCCAGATCTGGGAGGCCAGTACCTTCTTCACCTTCAAACGAGAGAACAATCTAATTTCATTGACAAAATTAAACAAGCATTTCAATCTCTTGAATGGAAATGATAAAATAGTTTAATGAGACCAGAGTTTTCAAAAGAATCCACCAATGGTTAAAATGCTTTCACATGAATGACACTTACGTAAAAGAAATGTTGCTAATACTTTCAATTCTATTTCATATTGCCATTTTGTCATTTTCAGTAGTTTGTTTCAGTAATGTAAAACAAGAAATAATATAAATATATCAAACTTACCTGCACGACAACCGTTGAAATGTGTATATTAGTAACTAAATTTTTCTTTTAAAATGAAATAAAATATTTCTTAAATAATATAAACCACAACTATCAAAATATGGGACATCTTATAATGGAAAAAAGTAAACCTTATTTAGAAATTGAATATTAAAAAAAATAGCCATCATTATGATATAAAATACAGGGTGTCTATAAAAGAACTCCGGGGTTTTGAGGCAAAATATTTTAATGAAATAAAAAACATACATACATGTTTTATACATGACTGGCAAGCTTACATTTTCAAGTTTTTTTTAACACTTAGTAAAGTTCTATATGAGCCCCGTTAGTGGCACGGCAGACGTCTAAACGGTATTCTACCTCTTCCCATGTCCTGGCGAGCATGTCTGGGGGGACGGTTGCCACACAATTGACTATTCGTTCCCTGAGATGTTGGACATCACAAATTTTCTCTGCATGCACAAGATTCTTGATATGCCCCCAGAAGCTATGCCACCTCTTGAGACACACTCGGCCTATCCGGCAACTTTTGCTTCAAAACACTTCCTGTTTCCTTAAATGCACTGAACCATTGACGAATGGTTTTGTCAGAAGGCGGGTTAACATCATAGTTACTTCGAAAGTTTCTTTGTACGGTAACTACAGACTTCGTTTCTATGAGCCAAATAACACATTAAGCCTTTTGTTGCGGAGTCGCTATCATTTCAAATTTCGCGACGTCATTTCAAAGTCAACGCCTTCCAGCGCCGCCAACAGTTGATACAAACATTCCCAATTGGTATGAGTAAAACTTTTTGAGCTACTCTTTTCAGAGAAATCGACTAAATTTTGCTATCTTTTATAGTTAGTGAGATATGAATTTTTAAAACCCCGGAGTTCTTTTATAGACACCCTGTATATCGCTCTCTAATTTCGGAATATAAAAAATGTAATTAGCTTCTATTTGATATAAAAACGAGTTTCTAATTTATATAATTTAAAGTTATTTTATGTGTAAACGAATTAAATTTATACTTCGATACTTATTATTTGTATTAAAAGTACTACTTTATATAAAATAGCTAAATGAGATTCTATTAATTTAAAATCTTATTAGTGACCTAGAAATCTTTTATTATGAAAAGGTAAATTTTTTATTTCATATTGAATATATAAAATGGGTATGATAATGGAATTTGTAAGCTTTGAAGATATTATATCCCTTTAGAATTCACAAAATAGTCTTTATATATTATCTTTGTTGACACGATGGAGTAAAATGTGATTTATACTTTTTTACTCTGCATTAATATTTATATTCTAACATTAGCGTCATTTTCATAAAAAAAATTAAATTTGCAAAGTACTGAAGTTTTGACATTCACTTCTTTTATCATTTGTTATGTTGTTGAAACTGACTTACAAGTGCAAAAAATTAAATAAAATATAATGCATAAAATATCCTTGTATATACTCGAATTCCGTTGAGAGATCTACAAAAACAGATAAACAGACTATAATTCAGATTACTTCTTTTTATCATTTGGTAGCACCACCTGCGATTTCAAAATTTAGATTCGTTTGTGAGATATCAAATGTGTGCTGGGTATCAAATGTAAAATCTCATTTACTACAGGAATAAAATAAACTTGTTTATGAAATAAAATAAAATTACATTAAAAGATTTGAAGATGATTTTTTTCTTGATAAATTTCTATAGGGAGGTTTGATACGAATAAATTATTTTGATATATGTCGACCTATGAATATGTATACAATATTTGAATAATATGTGAAATATGATTATATGCTAATTTATAGAAAATATTCACAAAATTAGGTGAATGATTTTTTTTTATATTCGAAAGGGATGTCAATAGATTAAAAGTTCAAATTGTCTGTTTTATAATTTAATAGGTCTTTTAACACTAAACATACCATATAACGTGTCAAATGACCTATAAGGTTTATGTAAAAATGCGATGAGAAATGAATTAAAAATTCTTATTCTTTGTGTTTGCAATACATAAAAATTGACAATATACAATTTTGCTTAGTTATAATAAAGTTTATTTGTCTATTTTCTTCCAATTTTCATAACTCATACATTTATAATCAGAAAAAATAACGTCCGGTCATTTGACCGGCTATGGTAGAAATAGGTATGTATTAAGTGTTGGTATGTTTAGTGTTAAACAAAGATTAGTTTAAGTTAAGAATATATTCTATACCATACAATATTGTTGAATATGTAAAATGAAGTTATTATAATATAAATCAAAGCATTCAGGAAAATATAATTTGCAACAACATTTTCATATTAATTTAGATAGATTTTTAAATAATATAATTGAAATTTGGTGCTCCAGATATTAGTTTCCACCTTTATATCTATCAAAAACCCAATTTTTTCTAACAAAAAAAATTAGTAATCCTTTTAAAGGATAAATGTCGCTTTCTAGTGTCACCTACGGTAACGAAATACATAGATTGTGCCGTACTTACGTGTACATTGTTTGTAATTAAAGAATTTGCAAAACCTGCAACTATTCAATGTGTTCACCCTCAGATATAAAAGTAGTTTACATCTAAGTGGGAAAAAAAAACAATTTCAAAGCAGCATGTATGAGTCAAAAACAATCATCTAAAAGAATATGAGATCTTTTACCCCAGACATATAAAAAGAAGAACAACTTTTGGTGAAACTTAAGTTTATCAGAAGTAGTAGGAAATATTCAGCCTTTTTTCTCAAAGTAATGAAATGCATGTATATTTTTTTAGAAATCTGGACTAAACTTTGCATCGAGTCTTAATAACATGATTTCTAATTCCATTTTTTCTTCAGAAATGTTCCTTTCATAGATGTATGTAGTATATTTTATGATTTTTTAAAAATTCATTCAAATTGATAGGGCCAGTAAATTTAAAATTATATACACAATTTTTCTATTACTCAGTTTATTTCTTAAAAGTATGTAAAAGACTTGCTACATCAATTGAATTAAAACCTTCCATAGTTTACTATTAACAAGCAATTTCTATAAACCGAATTTTTTAATAAAATAAATAGCAAAAAAATTAATCAAATACATATTGTTAATGAGCGTCATAGCGTCAAGGCCGGCCGTGAATCTAGTGGTATTTAAAAAAAAATAACTAACTCTTCCTGCTGAATTTTGTTTATTAAATGTTAAATAAAGATGTAAATGGCAATAGATATATAAAATGGGTTTAGGGTTATGATGCCAAATTAACCACACTAGGTCGAAGATTTAACAAACATGGCGCCTTGATGAGAAAAAAAAAATGGTGCTCGAACTCTTGCAGAAGATCCAAAAATCCAAGCTACTTCTACTTTGCTCTCTGTCCAGAGGGGGCCTGCAGATCTCTCTCAAAAAAGTTCGTTGGGGAACGTTGCTGGGCCGAAGCGGGCTACTCCGCGGTTAGCAACCCCTCTTGACCAATAGGGTCGAAGGAGGGTCACTCCGCTTTCACCTCTAGGTTGGTTTCTCTCTTGATTTGTCCAACTTGAATTCTTTGTTACACATATTTATGTAAAAAAATGGAATAGAAAAGTGTTCAAGTAATCAATTAAATTTAAAAATGGTAAACTTTTAAAGTCTATCACGATTCAGCAGTTTGTCTCTGCATCTTAATTTAAAAAGCTTATATCGAAAATTAAATTTCATTTTACATTCATATGTTGTCGGAATACTCTATACTCATGCAACAGAGTCAATTTTTTAAATTATAAGTCTACATAAAATATTCTTTACTAAAAAATTTTATTTTCGACAACTCTTAGCCTTATCCAGGAAAAGTGCAATATAGATACTTTTGTGTGCTGAATTCAAAAATTTTTCTAAAGATTTCTTAAATCCATTTTTCTGGAAGAGAATATGAAGTGAAGATTGAATGGGATACAAAAGCTGAAACTCTTTTATTTCCTGCTGATTCAGTAGCCAACATGTACGTATATAAATGTTTCAAAATGACCATCAATGCATGTCTATATGACGTCTTGTAAAGGATTTATGTATTAGATGAAGAGTTATTTGAAATAATTCTATAGCTCTAATAAAGTACGTAGTTATATATGACATTCATACACACACTATCTATTTTGTGATAGAAAAAAACCAGTATATATATATATATATATATATATATATATATATATATATATATATGAATATATATATATATATATATATATATATATATATATATATATATATATATATATATATATATATATATATATATATATATATATATATATATATCAGTAATATGTTATTTAATTTTAATTTTTTGAAATTTCATTTTGATCATTAAAATGTTTATTGTAATGTACCCGTAAGTTTTGGATATGCATCATATATCATTTAAATTATCCCGGAATTTTTATAAATATTTCATTAATTTAGCAATGCAAAACTAAATGAGAAAAATCATTTTTTTCAATTATGATTAAAAATATTATACTGGTACTGCTGATACGTCAAATCGTAAAACATATTTACGTCATAAAGATATCACTTAGAAATATTAATAAATAGGAAAACTGTATAAAATTAAGTATAAGGGATAAAATTAAGTAAGGGATATTTTATTAATCTGATTCTCTGTAAGCTCTTTGGCCTTACAGAGAATTAACACCTTAAAGTCTATCTAAAATGCCAACCTTTTTATGTTTTGTTCGAAGCGTACATCCCCATAGAAACCACCTTCTTCCACAATTAGATTATAGTTTTTGCTTCACTTATATGACTATGTACAAATAGTCATATACGTGCTATAATAAATAATGCTGTCCTGAAGTTTTCAGTAATATCGGTGTTTAATTTTTTCTAACCCTGCTACGTCTTTTACGTTTTTCAAATTCAAATTTTCTTTTGGCGGAAATCTCTTCCAATTCATCTTCTAGTGCTTAAAATTAGATAATAATGGTGTAATAATATAAATATTTATCTTATCTAGACACTGTAAATAAGTGAGTAAACAAAACTATCGATAGTTTAGAACTTTTCTGCAATACCTCCAAAATTATTGCCAAAAATCGAACTAACAAATTATACGATATTCTCATGCCGCGAAAGAGCTATGTATTAAAGCTGTGAAAGATGTTTGTGCAAATGTATGAATTTGTCTAGCGAACTACAATTTCTTTTGTACTCTGCAAAAATTTGGTCTATGCGTATATAAATAGTATCAAGCTAATAAAATTTAATATAATTCAAAAATAGCGTCATTTAAATTGTCTTAAATTAATCTGATTTGTTAAACCAAATAAGAATAACTAAAAGAGAATATAACACCTTATAATAGTAAGGCAAAATTTTATCATAAAAATGTTATCGTCAATCTCGAATTTTCACTTTGATCAGATGAATCTAATAAATCTCAGCCTTATCTAATTTGATGCAGTAATATATTTCTAATATTGTCTACAATAAATGGATTTAATATTGCTATCGCGAGATAAGAAAAGGAAGTATTTGCTTTATAATTAACCAAAATGCTTTGTTTGCAGGATTCGACGGTTGTTCAATAATGGTCAGGCAGGAAATAAGAGATTGTTTTATGTCTAAGACTTAGGAAGGAAATAATTATTTTCGAAATAAAGGAATGTTATCTCAAGTATTTGGGATATATATACGATACGATCCTAGTGAAAGAAAATGTAATGGGGTACTTCATTTTTTGCTTTTCTGCACAATATTACAATAATCCATGTTCTTAATAATTTAGTTAAAATGTAGTAAATAAAACACTCTGAAAGATATTATTTCGACCTATCATATAACCCATCATATAATGGTATCAGTAATATGATTTCTTGATATACCTAAATAAGTAATAAGATACATGCTTATTTGTCCATGATTTTATCTTCCTCAAATTTATCTGAAAAGTTTAGAATTATCTTGAAAAGTTTCTGACATGACAAAAATATATATAATTAACATAAAAAAAAACTTGACAGATCGTATGTTATTTGCCAACTTTAATTTATCTTGTCATATACGTGATAGGATGGGCAGCAGAAGTTTTAATATTGAAAGTGATTAGTTGGCGGTATATATGAATGATGTCCAAAATTTGGCGAATCGATTGTAAACTGAGAGGTTATGTATAAAATACAAACACACAAAGGAACAAACTTCTTAATTTTCAAAGATATATAACTTAAACACTAGATATTAATTAATCCGTGAAATAGACTCTTAGACTTTAATAACAAGAATTTGTTTTTAATACCGGTGATAAAATTTTCATTGCAACAAAAAATAATCTATGATTCAATTTAAAATTATCACATGTACCTAATCTATTATTTAAGCCAAATATAAAAGAAAATTATTTACTTAATATCTAAGTCCAGTAATAAAACGTATGAAAATAATGCAGAAGATATTTAAATAATTTAAAATAAGAAATGATTAATTGAGATGGTTAAAGGAATCACGTCATAATGCTAGAAAAAAACGTTATTATTACCTATTTAGTATGCCATAATTCGATAAATTTAATCGCCTATTCTTAACCGGGGAAAATAGGGCTTGAAATAATGGCACTACACGATCGGAAAGAGAGAAAGGGGTTGATTTCGAACGTTTTCAAACTCATTTTCAATTTTGCTAAACCTAACTCATAATGAATGCAATATGGATGCCTCTATCCATTCCAGGTCCAATAGCTTTAAAAATTCGAGGACGGTCGGATTGATAACTTTGGCTATTATTATATAGAGGATGTTATCAAACAATTAATCAAGACTTCGTTAACCATAGGATCTTTATTCCTAATATATATACACATATATACATATCTGTCTATTTATATGTACATAGATACATACATATATACAGTAGAACCTCCAAAGTTGACCACCTCTCTACGTTGACCACCTCTCTATGTTGACCGAAATTTATTAGTTTGAACGGTCAAAATGCATTTTCAATGGCGATTTACCTCTCTATGTTGACCACCTCCGTAAGTTGTATGTTGACCAATTTTTAGTAGGTTTTACTCTCTGTAACTTGACCACTGATGTTTTCTTGAATTAGATTTTTCCTCCCACTATTCTCCACCTGGTTTCCAGGAATTTCTTTATCAGTCATTCGGATTATCTGAGCAACACTCGCGACCCCCCCCCGTCTTTGGTGCTCCTTTAATTGTTCACTTCCAGTAGGGTACTATGGGAGGGAAATACCAGAGATTACCCAGCCTTTTGTTAATGAGAAATGATATTCTAGCCCTTTGCATGCTTTCATTTTTTGGATTGGCTGTAATTGCTGAAATCTGTCGAAAAAGGTCAGTAGATTGGGGTATGTGTGTAGCGGTGTAGCATTAAACGAACTACGCCGAATTGGAAAACAACGTGTATCGCTCACATATGAAAAACGTTCTGTTCTTTTTGTTCTGGACATCGCGTTGTGGCAGTATCAGTCGTTTATTTGCGAAGTTTTATTAAAAACAGCGCAAAGAAAAGCTCTAAAAGAACTTAAATTTAATGAGAAAGTGAATCTTCTTAATTTTCTGGAAAGCAACAGCCAAAGACAGCAAAAACATTTGGTGTGAGTAAGAGAACTGTGAGCAATATTTTAAAACATAAGGAAGAATATCTGGAAAGATATTCTTCCGAAAACGGGGAACTTCAAAGAAAAACGAGACGATGCTGTGAATGAAGCCACATTTCGTTGGTTTACAGAGATGAGATCAATTAATACAAGAATATCGGGGCTATGCTTCAGGAATTAGCAAAAAAAAAAAAAAAATTGCAAAAGAATTTGAAATTGAGGATTTCCAAGCGTTAGCAGGTTGGCTTAAAAATTCAAACTACGATGCGAGATTTCTCAAAAAGTTTTGTGTGGGGAATCGAATGAGGTTTCAGCTGAAGTGGTGGAGAAGTTTATTGAAAAATTCCCAGAGTTTGCTAAAGGTTTTAAAGATGAGGACATCTTTAATGCTCATGAATGCAGTCTCTTCTTTAAAGCAATGCCGTATAGAACTCTAGTAATGAAGGGTGACTCTTGCAAAAGAGAAAAACTTTCAAAACAGCGTTTTACTGTTCTTCTATGTGCTAGTATGAATGGAGAAAAATTGAAGCCTATGGTGATCGGCAAAACCGCAAAACCCAGTGCATTTAAAAATGTAAATTCTGATGACCTTCCTGTTTTTTGGAGAGCGAATAAATCTGTTTGGATGACCAGTGAATTAGAAGAGTGGGTTAGAGGAATTGAAGCAGAAATGGGGAAAAAGAAGAGATATATTCTACTTACCGTGGATAACTGCCCCAGCCACTCAAAAGTGAATAATCTCACAAATGTGAAGCTAAAATATTTGCCTCTAAACACAACTTCGAAAACCCAATCTTTAGATCAAGGCATTATTCAGTCCTTCAAAGTGCACTACAGAGCTCAACTTCTGAAATGGGTGATCATGAAAGCACAAAACTGTGGTCCTTCTTAGTTGGCATCATCAAAAGCTGAGACAGTAAATGCTTTGAATGCTGT
>CM063504.1:169572623-169575123 GCA_032207245.1 Pardosa pseudoannulata | reverse complement strand
AAACTGGACATTTATATTTTGTGCACAATTAATCCCTTAACAGTTTGAGAACGAAACAGTTCCAAATTATTAAAAATCAGCCATAGTAAGCATGGTTTGTTATATCTAATATCTTATAGCAATTAATGGTTTGTTATATCTAATTTTCTTATGCATTGCGCACTTTTAATATATAAGAAAAGAACTACAAAAGGAGAGTTGGATGCAAATATCACATAAATTATAATACAGATAGAGGCTGTTTGGATACTGTGAGATCAGGAGAAAATGTTAGGCGACCATACTTAAAACATTATTGCCAATTTGTAGGGGGAATCCAGTTCTTGAGTCAAGCCTTAGCAACAATTCGGGTATGAACTATAGTATCAGGTTAGCGAGAGAAAGAAAGAAATGCAGTATTTATGAAAGGCAATAGGTGGAGCAGATACACATAAATAAAACTATCGAAAGTTTTGTATAGCTTGTCTTGGTTTTGCAGTGATCATAGTGTTTTTTACACGAGTCACTCTTAAAAAACAAATTATTGTTTTTATTAGAATTACCAAACATATTATTGTTTTTGTTTACAAAATTAGACCAAGATTATCTTATATTAACCTCTATTTTCTTAAATTAGGTACTATTAGATTTGTTTTATCTAATATTTTATTGTTCCAGTTTAGTAGATAAACACTGCTTTCTTTTAATGTTGATTTTATTGTATCTTTGTATTTTCAAATAATATAAAAATTGATTTTCTCTATCGGAATGTATAACTGCTTTTCAAGTTTTCGTTCTACGACTATGAAAAAATTTTGCTGCTCTAGCAGCATAATTGAAAGAAATTACTAAATCGTAATAAAGTAGGCTTGAACGTTAAATTAAAGTAATATTGAAATGTTCTCCTAAATGTAAGTTCCTATTGTTAGTTTAATTTCGTAACTCAAAGGTAAGTATAAGTTTATTAAATTAAGTTATCAAACTTCATTCATTAAAGTCGACTAGTTGTTTACAATTTTTATAATAAAAATCTTATTCTGATGTATTCTCTATCTAATTCATATACTCTTTTAACTGTTTACTCGTCTCCATTCTAGTAAATGAGAAATTCTCTTTTAATATTCAAGTCGTGACTTTAGCACTAACAGTGATTAGTTTCAAAAATACTGTATTTACAAACGCAGTAACAAATTAAGATAACTTAACACTTTATAACACATGTATTTAATTGTATGAAGTGCTTAATTTTAAGTCGTTGCATTTCTCAAAATGTGGGTATCAATCTTTATCATACAGGGATTGAAATGCATTCTCATGGAAAATCTGTATTTTTATAAATCGAAATACTATACTTTATAGCATTGGATAGTTTAACAAAACTCTTCAAATTTTGATAAGTTACGCGTGAATTTATGGTTTTAAAAAGTAAACTGGAAAATGTAACCTTATTTAACATAATAAATTTTAAGTATAACTATGCTTTACTTAAATTAATTTCAAGAAGTTCATATGGAATAAGTACACTTGTAGGAAAAATCTGAAGAGATACACTGTATAACACATGTATAGGATTGCGTAAAGTGTCTAAGTCGTTGCATTTCTCAAAATGTGGGATTCAAATGTATTCTCATTGAAAATCTGTATTTTTATAAATTGAAATAGAATACTTTTAACATTTGGTAGTTTAACAAATCTACTCAAATTTCGGTATGTTACACGTGAATTTAGTGTTATAAAAAGTAAATTGGAAAATTTAACCTTATTTAACATAATATAGTTTAAGAATAACTATGAATTATTGAAATCAATTTCAAGAACTTCATGTGAAATTAGTACACCTGTAGGGAAAATCTGATGAGATTGATTACATTTTAATGACGATGAAAAATAGTAGTTTAGTATAATGAAGACATATATTAAAACGTCTATCAGTATAAGTGAGCCTGAGGCTTAGAAAGGAACTTTGATAAACTGTTCGATAATCACAGGAAAATACTTAACTCTAGATTTACGGACCTAGCCAATTTGACTCATTAAAAACTTGATCACCATATATATATATATATATATATATATATATATATATATATATATATATATATATATATAAAACATTATTATCACTTTTCAAAAACATATGTTGGTTTTTAGTTAAGTAATAAAATATATGCAAACTTCCATTCCTCTTCCCCGCAAACCCCTTCATTCCGCATTATCAAATGCGGTTTACCTATTTTCCCGGTTGTGAGCCAATTTGACTCAGAGAATGGTTTAACAGTTAACGCATAACATGAAATTTATTGGTCCTATCAGGCGTGGGATAATTTCAATTGACTGAAGAGCTAAGAAGTAAATATAGAGAAGAAATCGAGAACACTTCCACTCCAATGACAGAAATTCATGCTACTGACGCAGGAAAGAATTGTGAAGTTCAACAGTCATGCAAAAGAAACAGATGTAGAAACCATTGTGCTAAATGTAATAGAATTGTTTGCGGAAAATGTATTTCAAAAACAGATTT
>CM063504.1:169565123-169567623 GCA_032207245.1 Pardosa pseudoannulata | reverse complement strand
ATGAGACGTTGAAGAATTAAAAAGCGGAGAACAGAGAAAGGAGAAAACAGTATTAAAATATAATAATAAAAATCAATGGCTTATAAACAGCTAAAACTTTCAGGATGTGGAGAGACGTTTAAAAGATATTTGATGTCAGGTGTACCAAGTAAGACTCAAAAGTTCCCGGACTGAGTCTATAAAGTAAAAATTATTTTCAGTAGTGCGACTGCGAGAACATTTTTGTGGTATTACGTTCTCTCCCTTTTCTAAAAGTGGTTTGTACCAAATCATGTAGTCGGAAACTCTAGGCAGGTACATTTAGTAATCGGTGATTGAAAGAAATGACATTACTTGATTAGATAAAGAGTGCTACGGAGACTTTCGAAATGTTGAATCATGTGTACAGAAGTAATATGTTACCGACGACTCAAGCTTTTGAGTGATATTGTAGTTTCAGAGAAGGCAGGGGAAGGGAAGAAGACGGCAAACGCTGTGGCCGTCCCGTGACTTATTGCAGCGATGAACCCATCAATAAGGTTTCTGTGGCTGTACAAGCAACACAATATATGCCAAATAGCATAATCAGTCAGGATATCAGAGGATACATGTCAGTGGATACTGACTAAAGATCTTAACAGGGTATGTCAACACATCATTCCCCGCATGTTAAACGAAGACTAAAAGGCAATTAGATTGGAAATGGTGGGAGACTTAATATTGGTTGTTGATAAAGATCCTTCAGTACTTGGTAGAAGTGTTGCTGGAGACGAGAAATGATTTTTTTATATATGACCCGCAATACAAGATATAGGCAATGTGGAAATCACCACAAGCTCAGGGTAGAAGGAATTCCTAAGATCACTCTAAAGTAAATGTTGTGTTAGAGGTATTCTTTGATATCCATATCATTGTGAATCCTGAATTTATCGCTGAAGAACGTACTGTGAACAAAGAACTCTATGTTGAAATCCTGTGTCGTGTGCGTGAGACGATCCGGAAGAAGAGACCAAAAATGTTTGATGAACAAGCATGGTGCACTGGTGCTCACCTATCTCTACTCGTCAATGACTTTCTTGCGAAAACGAACACTTGTTTGCTTAATCCCTCTTGTTTCAGTGATCTGCAATCTTCCTATTTTCTGAACTGGCATGACGATTGCGAGACTTGACTGAATTTTAAAAAACATGGTAAAAATAGATTCCAAACATGTTTTGATGAATTTTATAGGGATAGCAAAAGTGTGTCGGTGCCCAAGAGCCTTATTTAGAAGGAGGATGTCTTTCGGCAATTTAATTCATAGTAATTATTACGGTTTAGTCTCAGTTCATGAACATTTAAATTCTACAACTTAAAAGAGTTAAAATATTGGAAACTTTGATGACTGAAGAGGGGACAGTCGTTGAGGCCGTGTTTAACGGGCATGTCAACACTAAGTAAATATATTTAGGTGTGTAAATGCTGAGTAAGTGATGACGATGGGGGACATCATGTGTCCAATGCGGAGACAAAAGAGAGTCGTCATGGATAAGCACATCACTTACCAAAAATCGGCTTGATCATAAGCAGTTTAATAAGGGAAATATTGGGAAATCTGATGTTTCAAGATTATAGTTGTATAGCCAATTATAGAAATGTCTTTTACACATCATAGAAAGACCTTTAACACTAGAATGTTCGGGATATTGATTACCTGTAAATGTGTTATTTAGACACCGAGATATAAAAAATATAAGGTAATTGTAATAACTGACTACTTACAGGACTACCATATGTTATTTACCCTATGTTATGACCATTTATCATGAAAAAATGTTGCAAAACAAACACTATGTAAAAAATATTTAGTACCAGCAATTTTAGTATAATTAATTTATTTCCACTATAATACTTTATTCAAGTTCAAACATTTATGCAATAGCACTTTGGGAAGTTTTCTTTACTAATGATATCTACTTAGTACACTATCTTTTGCTGAACGTCAGTTAATGATATGTTACCTTGCGGTCGAAACGACACCGGCTGCCGTTCAAGGTATATTTAGTTGTAAAATCTCCCCTGATAAACCTAGAACCACTAAACCTTTTCAATGTGGGAACGTTGGAAAATGATTCAAAGTCACAAAAAACTTGCGAAATGGAGAATAAGCTAAACAGGTTCAGATGTCCAATGGACGACGATGTACGTTCTAATGTAATGTTCGACTACTTCATATATAGTTATAGCAGTATTGTGTGTGATGGATTTCATTTCCTCTTCATGATAGGCGAAATAATATTAATTTTCTATCTCATATATTTCATTCCGTATCTGAATTTATCCATTCTAGTGAAAGATAATAAAGTCATATCTCTACAGTTACAAATTAAAATTTTATTTTGGCTTTTCCTAAAATTTACAGAATAATAGTTATAAACTACTACTTTTAATTTATTAAGCTTTCTGATTTTTTCAGGGGTAAATACTTTGCAAAGAATAATGATTATTTTTGAAGTCAATAATATGAATTCCTTGGGATATT
>CM063504.1:169530123-169560123 GCA_032207245.1 Pardosa pseudoannulata | reverse complement strand
ACACGAATGTTTTAAAATATATAAACAGTATTTATACTTTACACTTTTAAAACAGAATTTTCAAAGTATAAGTATTTACTTTAAAGTGTCAGTACTAATAATTAATGTTAATTACAAAACCTTATACAGTAATAAACATTAATCACCATTGCTTTCTGAGAGAAGAGTCTTGTGTTGGAGGCGGAGGAGAGGCTCTCACTTGACTCGTAGAAGCTTTAGGCTCATTGGGAGATTATTCTGCTGGAGGCACTGATGGTAGATCTGGTGGCTTCTCCCTGGAGAGAAACATGGTGATGGGTAGTTTTTGTCTTTGTTTTTCTCTTTTCCTCCAAAATTCAAATGTACAAGGAAATACTCCCGTCAAAGCGATTGCTGAACTCGATATCTCAAACCGTATTGTTTTCAATATCTTGGTAACATCATGGACAAGACGGCGAGATACAACAAGAGAAGATTCTAGGTGAGGTTCAGATGATGCACAGACAGTCAACTCACAGCGATAAATGCACTCGTACTCTGATTGGTCGATGTCGCACCGGAAACCAATCAGGAGCTTTTAAGACATGGTTGAATATTTTCATTTTTATTTTTTGAAGAATATTTTTTTTAAAAACAGGCGATGCACTGAAGCCACAAAACATGAAGCATTAAGTGGCGGGGGAACACTGTATTCTCATTCTCAAAACGATTTCTCATCTTCATACTGCTTACGGAGTCTGCATTAACGCAAAATGGGAAATATATATAATATTATATATATATATATATATATATATATATATATATATATATATATATATATATATATATATATATATATATATATAATCAAATGAAACTTTTAAAAGTTAACTGCAAATATATAACGTAAAATATTATTAACTATAGAACAATTATACAGTACAATTAATTTCAAATTAAACTAGCTCCCTAAATTTCTTTTAAAAGATCATATTTTGACATTAGTTTTTTTTACCTAAATCATAATCTATACGAAATGGTGTGTGTAAGTGTGTATGTTGTGTATGTTTGTGATTTATACAATTCCACAAGCTTTGTAATAGAGTTTTCAAATTTTGCACAGATATTTTTTATACTGTTAGTTTGGTTTTGGAGATGAACGGCCTATACATTTTTGCTACACGAGTGTTCATAATACCAGGAACTAATGGTGGTACACTTAGAGTTTCGTCTACCATTCGACCCTTTCGGCCAAGGTTGGTGTTTCACCATTCTGTTTTTAATTACGATATAGGAAAAATGGAGAAAATGTCCATTAATTCTTAACTTAGTTAACTGTAATTTATCTTAAGATAAAATTGTATCTCTTTTTAAATATATATTTAAGTTTTTTTGCATCAAATCAGAAATAAATTATGTATTAAAAACTCCTTTAAGCCGATAACCTTATTATTGGCAAACTCCTTACAATTGTCAGATTGTTATATAGATAGTCTTCCAAGCAACGAAATTGGGTCCACGAGGTCGTACTCTATTTCTTCAGCTCTATTTGAAATTATAAATGGTTTTGTGAGATGGTAATAGATACACCTTAATAATTTGTGATCTCTAGCAGACTATCTAAAGGTCAAGTTTGTGTATCTATTTACAGATCTACATGAAATTGAAAAAAAAAAAAAAAATTCTAGGTTTTATAATGCCTTTTTTCATACCTCTATGTGTTTTTGTTAATATTCAAAAATGGAAGAGTACAGTGCTGTAACAATAAGTTACATTCGGTTCATCTTTTTTTTACCTCTTCCCCTGAGTCATCGTCAAAGACATACCAGAGAAGGACCGGTTTGACATAGAAAGAAACTTCGGACTTCTCCCAACCAATAGAAGGGTCAATTGGTTTGGGGGATCCTGACCCCCCGCTGTGGACCTCTGTTTTTTCTCCTTGAAGCAGTCTGATTTTTTAGAGGACAAGGTTGTGACCAGAGGATAGTAGAAAGTGAACGCTGCGGCTTGCGGGATAGACCTTTTGAGGAAAATCATCGCCATATTGTTTTTTAGGGCCGACGCCAAATCGAGAGCAGTCTTCGATGTCTACAAATGATTCCAATTGTATTCCTTAGGCATTTATTTAGTTGTATAAAATCATTTAATCAAGGTATATTTGTCCATGTGTTTTTTAATCAGTTTTTATTTCTTCTCTCTCCAACACAAAGAGTAATATTATTTTTACAAGTGGAATATCATGTCATGTACCATTTTTATTACGTTCAAAGATCTTTCAAAATTCTATTCAGGCTTCAGTGTCCAATAGCCAAATGAGCTTTGTGAAGTATGCGAAATAACTCAAAGTACGTAACGTGATACTATGTTGTAAGGACATCTTCTTTAGCAGGATATAGAAGTTTACTTTCACAATCATCAAATCAGTTGTTCAGCAAGCAATAATCCCCGGGTTCCATCTCAGCAGTCATTTTGTCTTCTCGTATATAATTTATTCTAGTGAGTAGTATCAGTAAACATAAAGAAACTATTTTTAGAGCATTAACTCAAATTTAGAACAGTTCTTCGTCATATCGTTGTTTTGTATCTATAGTCCATGACTCCTCCAACACTAAACAACTTGATAGTACATCTAGGAAATGAAAGAAATATGAAATCTTTCATAGATTTCTGGCTAATTTTAGGCATTCTATATAATGCAATCACTCTATGATAACATAAGAATAGAACTAAAAATAATAATAAACAAAAAATTTAGATCGCATTCAAAAGTAGTCTTCATTTTTAATATGTAAAATATCTATGGCAAAATAAATTATTTACAGTATATTTTATTTAAATTGATAAGGTTACTTTATATTTTATTTGAAAATATATAAAACTCAAATAATTTACTAGAATTTTGCATTCCATATTCCGTTCAACTGCGCAAAACTTTTATTCTCATTAATATGTATGCTTCCTTGGAACAATATTATTTTAATTTTTTATATGCATTTTTTTATATTCTTATAACTGTTATTAAATTTTCCAAATTGAATAAATTATGTTTACCATAATGGTTTATGTACATGAAAAAAAGAATGTAAGCAAATAAACAGACACATTTTTATAGAGTTAGAAAAAATTCATATGTGAATGCAGATTTTAGAGAATTGTAGTTACAAGTTTCTATCTTTCAGCTGTAGATGTAAAAGAAATATTTATTCATCTGCAGTTTATAATTTATTTTATTGAATTGAGTTTCCTGTGTAAAATAGTATACATTTTATAGCTCTGTATGCAAATAACATAAATTGCTGTAAAGACTTTTTTATAAGGTCATTTTTAAAATTGTATAATACGTAAATTTGCTTCTAAATTGCATCTGTTTCTATGGATGCAGACTCTTCTTGGATAGGGATACTTTAGAAATTTCTTTGAAGATAATATATTTTTGCCATTTTAATTAGATAACTTATTTTAACTAATATTTTATATAATTTATCTTAAACTCTTATTTTAAATTAGGGCATGTTTTGCAACACAAACATAACTAAGTACTTTATTTTTAAAATAAGGAATTAAGAAAGCTAGTATATTCTTAGTTATATTCTTGTAATACTAGCAAAACTAGAAATTCAAATATGGGCTTAAAAGACTGTAAAGTGGGTAATGAAAGATTGCGTATGTGTGTAATAGATAGGACAAATTCTGAAACAAGGTTTTTATCTATATAAGTTATCTGAAAGTTAGAGGAAATCTAATTTAGAAATTCACTACAGGGAAAACCCCTTAATTATACCGAAGGGAGAGTGTCGAGGAGAAAATAACGTTATTCCCAAAATGTGATTTTCAAAAATGATTGAACGCTTAGTTGATCTCATCAAGACTGGAAATTCGGGTCACGTGGTCGGTGGTGTCACTCGCCATAATAAAGGCACCTACCTTCTCTGAAAAAATAGATAGCATACTTTGTCATGAATATTTCGAGCTCTTCTGGCAAACATAGCTTAATCTCTTATAAATAGTTGATTTTTGTTGACAAATAACAGTTACAGACTTATGAAAATCAGAGAAAAATTATACTTAAATTAACTTAGTTTAAATACGATAAAGTAATGATATGAAATTATGATAAAGTAAAGGTATTTTTTGTACAAAAGATTTTATCAACTGTGTTTGTGAACTCTGCAAAAAACTTTTAATTTAGAAAAAATTAATTGAAGGTCTCATGAGAACTTTTTAATATGTCGAAGGAAAAAAATACAATACTTTTCTGTAGAATATTTCTTCGAAGTCAGTTAAAACTTCCTAACTCACTTTTATGTACATGTACGCAAAGTACATAATAATATTAAAATTGCCAGTATGTATGAAATCCATAATGTAATTCTGTACAAACAGCTTAAAATAAATAGTAGAAATTGTCTCTTTCTTAAATCGAAGATAATTCAAGGTGCCCCACTCTCCCCTACTATATTACTATCATCGATAAAAACCTATATAAAGTTTATCCTCCTCCATAGAATATTTAAGGTAATATTGGTTACAAAGACGTTTTAGTGTAGTGATACACGTAATAAAGATACCTGCAATTTTTCTCAAAAGTTGTACATGCTACATGATAATAGATCATGGAGCGACCAAAATTTTGAAGTGTCTGTGCTTAACCATTCTTTATGTGCTATAGAACACTTGTGAAATGTTGGAAACACAAAATAGAAATACAAAGAAATGTCTGCTATTAGACAAAAATAAAACATGTGTACATATACTTCTAAATTTGTTGTTTAATGTAGAATAAAAATTTAAAATGGCAGATGTAAACTAAATAATTTACTAACTACAGATTTTGTTTTATATGTAATTAAACCTAGCACCTGTGCTAAAGAGTTTTTATCATTCTGAAAGCTAATTTAACAGAAATGGGTTTATTTAAAAAGCTGAATATGTTTTTAGAATTTTGAACCTTTCAGATGAGTATTAAACTACTTACATTTTTACTGTTATTTTTGGATTATGGTTACTTACTCTTACTTTTTTCTTCGTACTTTTACGATTTTCGAACAAAAAATGTTTTTCAACAGTCAGCGTCACATCAGTTATATATGTACACATAATAAGTTTCAGAATTGTACAACGTTGTTTGTTATACAGCTTAAAATTCTTTACACTGCCTTTTGCAAGCATTTTAGACTTTTAGTTACTTAAAATGAAAACTCTTCGACTCTTTAAAAACAAACACAAAGGCTTTGGAATACAATAAGCGCCTTAAATTTTCTGTTTATTAAAAAAATTAATTTCTATTATTAGGATAAAATTAATATAGTTAAAAAGTATGCAGTTAAGCTTTTCTTCTAATAAAAACGTAAATACATTACTTGTAATAGATATATGTCATTTGTGAAATTTTAATGTATTTAATTATCCAACATAATTGAATTAATAAATCTGAGAAAAAAACGTAGGTTGGCAAATAAAATAATACAGATTTCCATAATTGCTTATCCATTTTAAAGGGAACAAGCTGTGTATTTATTGTTTTAAAATGGATATAATTTAGTCTGAATACTAGTCGATTTTTAATTATTCTTAAAATAGAGACAGCATTACTTTTTGAATTGCTTAATAATTCTAAATAATTTGCAATTTAATTTAAAACTAGGCATTTTTCATGTCTTAATATTAATCTTTTATTTTTTTACTATGACATGACAGAGTTAATATTTTTATAAGGAAAACTTTCATTAAAATTCCATTTTAAATTCTTCTGAAACCAAAGTGCCTATCAATACGTTTTAAATTTTCCCGGGTGTCTTTCAAGAATTTACAACACTGTTTTTTTAGAATAACTGAAAACCACTTTAACATTAGGATGTAAAATAAACTCACCCCTTTGTTTATAATAAAACTTGTAATCTTGAATGTTGTAACTTTTAAAAATGAGTGTTGAGCTTTTGTGTTAGCTGTGCTTTAAATTAAAACACATAATGCAGTACAGAATTAATACACTGTGGAAAAATTTAGTAAGTTATATTCTAACAAACAGCTCTTAATACTATAAAATAATTTATGTTTTTGATTTAAGAAAGCATGCTTAAGAAACATCATAAAATCAGCATAGCAATGTTTGGGATACAAATACACTTCTTACATAAAAATAATATTGTTATTTTTTAAACACGATAGTTATCTTTTAGGACTTTATGTCAGGGGGGGGGGTGGGGGGGGGGGGGGGGGTGGGGGGGGGGGGGGGGGGGGGGGGGGGGGGGGGGGGGGGGGGGGGGGGGGGGGGGGGGGGGGGGGGGGGGGGGGGGGGGGGGGGGGGGGGGGGGGGGGGCGATAATGATACACAGATTGATGTCGGTGTTTCAAACTGTAAAAATGAGTCTCCATAAAAAAGATGAGAAAATAATATAACAGATGACTCTTGGTAGAGTAAAAATTTATGAAGTAAGAGTTTATTATATTAGTTGATCCATAACAGGAATATCAAGAAGCTGTAATGTATTATTGAATTTTATTTTTTGCCAACAAGTATGAACATGCTGATATAAGTCTAACAATTATAAGCACTCCTGAACAATAGCAAAATAAATATAAAAAAAAATTAAATTTAATTAAACTCTAGAAAAAGTAATTGAAATTAATGCATAAAACATATATATATATTACACCATGAATAAAACTTTTGTTTTTTTAAATTAAAATATTAGTACTCCCGTATGTTTTTGAGTTCTTTTTATTAGATAGCTACGTGTCATGATGGAAACTGCCCCTGCATGTGAATTAGAAAATTTAATTCTTTTAATTATTTAAGCAATCTCATTTTGTTACTTAAAAATTCTAATGTAAATTTGAACAACTGGTTCCAGAGAAATTTCAATATTTCATAATATTTATGTTACAGTCCTATATTCAGGGATACGCTTATTTTCTGATTACTGGTATCAAAATATTACTATCAAAGGTGAAATAAACTATACTAAAAGTAATTGAAAAATGCATATCTCATATATCTTACATCATGAGTAAAACTTTTATTTTTAGAAATTTAAATAATATGACTCTCGTACATTTTCGAGTTCTTTTTATTAGAGCCCTGCGTACCATGTCCCGATGTGAATACAGAAGTTTAATTCTGGAAATTATATAAGCATTCTCATTTTGTCATTTAAAATTTCTAATGTTAAGTTTGAACAACTGATTCGAGAAATTTCAATATTTCATAATATTTATGTTACAGTCCTATATTCAGGGATACACTTTTTATCTGCATACTATCAAAATACTACTATCAAAATTTTTATTACTCTAGGAAAAAAAGTAATCGAAAAAATGCATATCACATATATCTATACATTTAAATAAAATGAAATTTTTTTTAGATACTTTAAATAATAAGACTACACATTTTCGAGTTCTTTTTAATAGAGCCCATGCTATAATAAACTGCCCTGCATGTGAATATATGAAATTTAATTTTCGAAATTATATAAGCATTCTTATTTTGTTATTTAAAAATTCTATGTAGGTTTAAACAAATGGTTCGCAAGAATTTATTATTTATAATCTTTATTTTACCTGCCCTATATTCAGGGATACAATTTATTTTCTGAATATTGCTATAAAATACTAATATCAAAATTTTAATAAAACTATAAAAAAGTAATCAAAAAAAATGTATATACATATATCTTAAATCATAAATAAAACTTTTATTTTTAAAATTTAAATAATATGACTCGCTTACATTTTTTTGAGTTCTTTTTATTAGATCCCATGCCATGGCCCTACATGTGAATAAAAAATTTAATTCTCGAAATTATATAAGAATCTCATTTTGTTAATTTGAAATTCTAATGTAAGTTTGAGCAACTGGTTACGACAATTTCAATTATTCCTTAATCTTTATTTTACTGTCCTATATTCATATAACATTTATTTTCTGCATATACTATCAAAATACTACTATCAATTTTTAAATATAAACTGTAGGGAAAAGTAATCGAAAAAAATGTATATCACCATATATCTTTATATCATAAATAAACTTTTATTTTTGAATTTAAATAATATGACTCGCGTACATTTTCGAGTTCTTTTTATTAGAGCCCCATGCGTACCATGGCCCTACATGTGAATTAAAGAAGTTTAATTCTGGAAATTATATAAGCACATCTCATTTTGTCTCATTTAACATTTCTAATGTAAGTTTGAACAACTGGTTCGCGAGAAATTTCAATATTTCTCAATATTTATGTTACTGTCTTATATTCAGGGATACACTTATTTTCTGCATACTGGTATCAAAATACTACTATCAAAGTTTTAATATTCTCTACTAAAAAAAGTAATCGAAAAATGCATAGCACATATATCTTACATCATAAATAAAACTTCTATTTTTAGATATTTGAATAATAAGACTAGCTTACATTTTCGAGTTCTTTTTACTAGAGCCCGCGTGCTATAATGGAAAACTGCCCCTGCATGTGAATTAGAAAATTTAATTCTTTAAATCATATAAGCATTATCATTTTGTTATTTAAAAATTCTAATGTGAGTTTTAACAAATGGTTCGCGAACAATTTCAATATTTAATAATCTTTATTTTACAGTCCTATAATCAGGGATACATTTATTTTCCTCATATTGCTATCAAAATACTACTATCAAAATTTAAATACAACTGTAGGGAAAGTAATCAAAAAAATGTATTTCCCATATATCTTAAATCATAAATAAAACTTTTATTTTTACAAATTTAAATAATATGACTCGCGTACATTTTTGACTTCTTTTTATTAGATCCCCATGCCATGGCCCTACATGTGAATAAAGAAATTTAATTCTCGAAATTATACAAGAAATCTCCTTTTGTTATTTGAAAATTCTAATGTAGGTTTGAGCAACTGGTTCGCGACAAATTTCAATATTTCCTAATCTTTATTTTACTGTCCTATATTCAGGAATACATTTATTATCTGCATATTACTATCAAAATACTACTATCAAAATTTAAATAAAACTGTAAGAAAAGTAATCGAAAAAAATGTCTATCACATATATCTTACATCATAAATGAAACTTTTCATTTTAGAAATTTAAATAATATGACTCGCGTACATTTTCGAGTTCTTTTTATTAGAGCCCCATGCCATGGTCCTACATGTGAATAAAGAAGTTTAATTCTGGAAATTATATAAGCCATCTCATTTTGTCATTTAACATTTCTAATGTAAGTTTTGAACAACTGGTTCGCGAGAAATTACAATAGTTCATAATATTTATATTACTGACACATTCAGGGATACACTTATTTTCTGCATACTGGTATCAAATTACTACTATCAAAGTTTTAATATTCTCTAGGAAGTAATCGATAAATGCTTATCACATATATCTTACATCATAAGTAAAACTTATATTTCTAGATATTTAAATAATAAGACTAGCTTACAATTTCGAGTTCTTTTTATTAGAGCCCAGCGAGCCATGATGGAAACTGGCCCTGCATGTGAATTATATGAAATTTAATTCTCGAAATCATAAAAGCATTCTCATTTTGTTATTTAAAATTCTAATGTAAGTTTGAATAACTGGTTCGCGAGAAATTTCAATATTTCTCAATATTTATGTTACTGTCTTATATTCAGGGATACACTTATTTTCCTCATATTGCTATCAAAATACTACTATCAAAATTTAAATACAACTGTAGGGAAAGTAATCAAAAAAATGTATTTCCCATATATCTTAAATCATAAATAAAACTTTTATTTTTAGAAATTTAAATAATATGACTCGCGTACATTTTTGACTTCTTTTTATTAGATCCCCATGCCATGGCCCTACATGTGAATAAAGAAATTTAACTCTCAAAATTATACAAGAAATCTCCTTTTGTCATTTAAAAATTCTAATGTAAGTTTGAACAAATGGTTACCGAGAAATTTCAATATTTCCTAATCTTTATTTTACTGTCCTATATTCAGGAATACATTTATTATCTGCATATTACTATCAAAATACTACTATCAAAATTTAAATAAAACTGTAAGAAAAGTAATCGAAAAAAATGTCTATCACATATATCTTACATCATAAATGAAACTTTTCATTTTAGAAATTTAAATAATATGACTCGCGTACATTTTCGAGTTCTTTTTATTAGAGCCCCATGCCATGGTCCTACATGTGAATAAAGAAGTTTAATTTTCGAAATTATATAAGCAATCTCAATTTGTCACTTAACATTTCGAATGTAAGTTTGAACAACTGGTTCGCGAGAAATTTCAATATTCCATAATATTTATGTAACTGTCCTATATTCAGGGATACACTTATTTTCTGCATACTGGTATCAAAATACTACTATCAAAGTTTTAATATTCTCTAGGAAAAAAGTAATCGATAAATGCTTATCACATATATCTTACATCATAAGTAAAACTTCTATTTTTAGATATTTCAATAATAAGACTAGCTTACATTTTCGAGTTCTTTTTATTAGATGCCTGCGTGCCATGATGGAAACTGGCCCTCTTTGAGATTATATGATATTTAATTCTCAAAATCATATAAGCATTCTCATTTTGTTATTAAAAAATTCTAATGTAAGTTTGAACAAATGGTTCGCAAGGAATTTCAATATTTAATAATCTTCATTTTACTGTCCTATATTCAAGGATACATTTATTTTCTGCATAATGCTATCAAAATACTACTATCAATATTTAAATAAAACTGTAGGAAAAGTAATCGAAAAAAAATGCATATCACATATATCTTAAATCATAAATAAAACTTTTATTTTTAGAAATTTAAATAATATGATTCGCGAACATTTTCGAGTTATTTTTATTAGAGCCCCATGGTCCTACATGTTAATAGGAAAATTTAATTCTCAAAATTATATAAGCAATATCATTTTGTCATTTAAAAATTCTAATGTAAGTTTGAACAAATGGTTACCGAGAAATTTCAATATTTCCTAATCTTTATTTTACTGTTCTATATTCAGTGATACATTTATTTTCTGCATATTGCTATTAAAATACTACTATCAATATTTAAATAAAACTGTAGGAAAAGTAATCGAAAAAAAATGCATATCTCATATATCTTACATCATGAGTAAAACTTTTATTTTTAGAAATTTAAATAATATGACTCTCGTACATTTTCGAGTTCTTTTTATTAGAGCCCCATCCCATGGCCCTACATATGAATAAAGAAATTTAATTCTCGAAATTATATAAGCAGTCTCATTTTCTCACGTAACATTTCTAATGTAAGTTTGAACAACTGGTTCGCGAGAAATTTCAATATTTCATAATATTTATGTTACTGTCCTATATTCAGGGATACACTTATTTTCTGTATACTGGTATCAAAATACTACTATCAAAGTTTTAATATTCTCTAGGAAAAAAGTAATCTAAAACTGCATATCACATATATCTTACATCATAAATAAAACTTCTATTTTTAGATATTTAAATAATAAGACTAGCTTACATTTTCGAATTCTTTTTATTAGAGCCCCGCGTGCATGATGGAAACTGGCCCTGTATGTGAATTATATGAAATTTAATTCTCGAAATCATATAAGCATTATTATTTTGTTGTTTAAAAATTCTAATGTAGGTTTGAACAAATGGTTCGCGAGCAATTTCAGTATTTAATAATCTATATTTTACTGTCCTATATTCAGGAATACATTTATTTTCTGCATATTGCTATCAAAATTTACTAAATACTACTATCAAAATTTTAAAAAAAACTGTAGAAAAAGTTATCGAAAATAAATGTATATCACATATATCTTAAATCATAAATAAAACTTTTATTTTTAGAAATTTAAATAATATGACTCGCGTACATTTTCGAGTTCTTTTTATTAGAGCCCCAACCCATGGCCCTACATATGAATAAAGAAATTTAATTCTCGAAATTATATAAGCAATCTCATTTTGTTACTTAAAAATTCTAATGTAAATTTGAACAACTGGTTCCAGAGAAATTTCAATATTTCATAATATTTATGTTCCTGTCCTATATTCAGGGATACATTATTTTCTGCATACTGGTATCAAAATATATTACTAACAACGTTGAAATAAACACTAGGAAAAGTAATTGAAATACGCATATCTCATATATATTACATCATGAATAACACTTTTATTTTTAGAAATTTAAATTATATGGTTCGCTTCATTCGAGCCCCATGCCATGGCCCTACAAGTGAATGAAGAAGTTTAATTCTCGGAATTATATAAGCAATCTCATTTTGTCACTTAATATTTCTAATGTAAATTTGAACAACTGGTTTGCGAGAAATTTCAATATTTCATAATACTTATGTTACTGTCCTATTTTCAGGGATACACTTATTTTTTGCATACTGGTATCCAAATACTACTATCAAAGTTTTAATATTCTCTAGGAAAAAAGTGATCGAAAAATGTATATCACATATGTCTTATCTCATAAGTAAAACTTATATTTCTAGATATTTAAATAATAAGACTAGCTTACATTTTCGAGTTCTTTTTATTAGATGCCTGCGTGCCATGATGGAAACTGGCCCTCTTTGAGATTATATGATATTTAATTCTCAAAATCATATAAGCATTCTCATTTTGTTATTAAAAAATTCTAATGTAAGTTTGAACAAATGGTTCGCAAGGAATTTCAATATTTAATAATCTTCATTTTACTGTCCTATATTCAAGGATACATTTATTTTCTGCATATTGCTATCAAAATTTAAATAAAACTGTAGGGAAAGTAATCAAAAAATGTATATCCCATATATATTAAATCATAAATAAAACTTTTATTTTTAGAAATTTAAATAATATGAATCGCGTACATTTTCCAGTTCTTTTTATTAGAGCCCATACCATGGCCCTACATATGAATAAGGAAATTTAATTCTCAAAATTATATAAGCAATATCATTTTGTCATTTAAAAATTCTAATGTAAGTTTGAACAAATGGTTACCGAGAAATTTCAATATTTCCTAATCTTTATTTTACTGTTCTATATTCAGGGATACATTTATTTTCTACATAATGCTATCAAAATACTACTATCAATATTTAAATAAAACTGTAGGAAAAGTAATCGAAAAAAAATGCATATCACATATATCTTCAATCATAAATAAAACTTTTATTTTTAGAAATTTAAATAATATGACTCGTGTACATTTTCAAGTTCTTTTTCTTAGAGCCCCATGCCATGATGCCTACATGTGAATAGAAATTTAATTCTCGAAATTATACAAGCAATCTCATTTTGTTATTTAACAATTCTAATGTAAGTTTGAACAACTGGTTCGCGAGAAAAATTTCAATATTTCCTAATCTTTATTTTACTGTTCTATATTCAGGGATACATTTATTTTCTACATAATGCTATCAAAATACTACTATCAATATTTAAATAAAACTGTAGGAAAAGTAATCGAAAAAAAATGCATATCACATACATCTTATATCATAAATAAAACTTTTATTTTTAGAAATTTAAATAATATGACTCGTGTACATTTTCGAGTTCTATTATTAGAGCCCCATCCCATGGCCCTACATATGAATAAAGAAATTTAATTCTCGAAATCATAAAAGCATTCTCATTTTGTTATTTAAAAATTCTAATGTAAGTTTGAATAACTGGTTCGCGAGAAATTTCAATATTTCTCAATATTTATGTTACTGTTCTATATTCAGTGATACATTTATTTTCTGCATAATGCTATCAAAATACTACTATCAATATTTAAATAAAACTGTAGGAAAAGTAATCGAAAAAAAATGCATATCACATATATCTTAAATCATAAATAAAACTTTTATTTTTAGAAATTTAAATAATATGACTCGTGTACATTTTCGAGTTCTTTTTATTAGAGCCCCATCCCATGGCCCTACATATGAATAAAGAAATTTAATTCTCGAAATTATACAAGCAATCTCATTTTGTTATTTAACAATTCTAATGTAAGTTTGAACAAATGGTTCGCGAGAAATTTCAATATTTCTTTAATCTTTATTTTACTGTCCTATATTCCAGGGATACATTTATTTTCTTCATATTGCTATGAAAAATACTACTATCAATATTTAAATAAAACTGTAGGAAAAGTAATCGAAAAAAAATGCATATCACATATATCTTAAATCATAAATAAAACTTTTATTTTTAGAAATTTAAATAATATGATTCGCGAACATTTTCGAGTTCTTTTCTTAGAGCCCCATGCCATGGTTCTACATGTGAATAGGGAAATTTAATTCTCGAAATTATATAAGCAATACCATTTTGTCATTTAAAAATTCTAATGTAAGTTTGAACAAATGGTTACCGAGAAATTTCAATATTTCCTAATCTTTATTTTACTGTTCTATATTCAGTGATACATTTATTTTCTGCATAATGCTATCAAAATACTACTATCAATATTTAAATAAAACTGTAGGAAAAGTAATCGAAAAAAAATGCATATCACATATATCTTAAATCATAAATAAAACTTTTATTTTTAGAAATTTAAATAATATGACTCGCGTACATTTTCGAGTTCTTTTTATTAGAGCCCCATGCCATGGTCCTACATGTGAATAGGGAAATTTAATTCTCGAAATTATATAAGGAATCTCATTTTGTTATTAACAATTCTAATGTAAGTTTGAACAACAGGTTCGCTAGAAATTTCAATATTTCTCTATCTTTATGTTACTGTCAAATAATCAGGGATACATTTATTTTCTGCATAATGCTATCAAAATACTACTATCAATATTTAAATAAAACTGTAGGAAAAGTAATCGAAAAAAAATGCATATCACATACATCTTATATCATAAATAAAACTTTTATTTTTAGAAATTTAAATAATATGACTCGCGTACATTTTCGAGTTCTTTTTATTAGAGACCAGCCTGCCATGCTGTAAATTGGCCCTGTTAGTGAATTAGGAAATTTAATTCTCAAAATTATATAAGCAATATCATTTTGTCATTTAAAAATTCTAATGTAAGTTTGAACAAATGGTTACCGAGAAATTTCAATATTTCATAATCTTTATTTTACTGTTCTATATTCAGGAATATATTTTTTTCTGAATACTGAAAGTATTACTGTCAAAATTTAAACAAAACTCTAGAAAATGTAATCGAAAAGTTGCATGAAACATATATATCTTACACCATGAATAAAACTTTTGTTTATAGAAATTAAAATTATAGTACTCGCGTATTTTTTTCGAGTTTTTTTTTATTAAAGTCCCACGTGCCCTATTGGAATCTGGCCTTGCTCGTAAATTAGGAAATTTAATTCTCGAAATTATATAAGCAATCTCATTTTGTTATTTTAAAATTCTAACGCAAGTTTGAACAACTGGTAAGAGAGAAATTTTAATATTTCATAATCTTTATTTTACTGACATATATTCAGGAATAGATTTTATTTTCTGAATACTAAAAGTACTACTATTAAAATTTAAATAAACTCTAGGAAAAATAAACGAAAAATGTATAGTACACGTATCTTACATCATATAAAACTTTTATTTTTAGAAATTTAAATAATATGCCTAGCTTTCATTTTCGAGTTCTTTTATTAGAGCCCCGCGTGCCATGCTGGAAACTACAACTGCATGTGAATTAGAATATTTATTTCTCGAAATTATATAAGCAATCTCATTTTGTTATTTAAAAATTTTAATGTACGTTTGAACAACTGGTTTTCGAGAAATTTCAATATTTCATAATCTTTATGTTACTGTCCTATATTCGGAAAAACTTTTATTTTCTGCATACTACTATCAAAATAGTACTATCAAGGTTTAAATAAACTCTAGGAAAAATGCACATCACATATATCTTACATCCCGAATAAAACTTTTATTTTTAGAAATTTAAATATTATGACTCTCATATGGCTTTAAGTTCTTTTTTTATTGTACATCCATAGCACAGTCTTATATCGTTCATCCTTCTACACAATATTATAAAAATGCAGGTAATAGGGTGACTTTTAACGGGTGTTTATATTTATTGTTATGATCTAGGACATTATAGGCAAAGAAAAAAGGTAGCTATTATCACAGAAGTTCGTAAGGAACATTGTTCTGACACACAAAAGGAAATATCCTGTCTATTTTCGGTTTAAATGGTAGGCTTAACTCCTTTGGGTAGCCTTTTTTCCAAAAAAGGTATAGAGGTATTCTAAGAATAAAGAAAAGAGTTGTTGTGCATATAAAGAAATTAGGTGAGCTTTTGATTAATCCAACTGTGAGCTGATGAATAATTATTTGTGCTAATTATTCAGAGAATGCACTTTTATTCAAATTATTATTCATCATAAAAAGAAAATAAAATATTCTCGAAAAATTTTAATATGGATTTTTAATACAGAATATTTAATGATTTTTTTCAGAAATGCAAATATTTCCCTTTTGATGTACTCGTGACTATAATACAATAAAAATCCAGATTTATATTTCTACCCTTTGTAATTTTATAAAAACATATTTATTAATTATTCAATATTTTTTTTAGAAAAAGTTCAGTTGTTTGTTTCATGTTTAAAAACAAAATTTCCATGCATAATTAATATTCTCTAGTTACGTTTTTCTTCAATTTCTATAACCACAGCATTTTAAAGAAAACAGATCTTATATAAATAAATGGACTAATTATTAATAATTATTTGCATAAGCGACATATTTCTCAAATATTTCTACATTCTAAAAGTTTGAGCGGAGTTTCATAACATAATTTATGTTGATTTTATATTTAAATTTGTTTATTCGATTATTAATATTTCTTCAGAAATTTATTCTGCAGTAAAAATAATTTCTGCAGAATCTCAAGCTAATTTCCTGAAACTGATTAAACTAATAACATATGGATAGGTAAAATGCAATTTAAAATTACATGTTAATATATATTTATTGAGTTTGTTATTCATAAATTTGTCGAACAATTTTAAGAGTCACAATGATGAGAACAATTAATAAGCTTGAAATTGTATTTGGAGGCAATTTATAAAATATATATCCCTTTACTATGAAAAAATTGTTATTATCATTGAAAGTAAACACGACTTAATTCTACTTGTATTGTCGATATTTTGGTTTGTATGCTTTGGATGTTCAAGTAACACTACTTAGTACAAAACTGCTATAGATACAGGTATAATTTGTGGGTTGTTATAAAATAAACAGTTAATATTATATCACGGATCAATAATTGCATCAGTAGTTTTACTAATTTTTCCATGAAATTTTATTCCGGGAAGCGGCTGCCAAGCATGAATTACAAATGAGGAAATTTTATTTAACCACTCATCACTTTTTGCACAGACTTAGTTTTGCTTAAACACTCATATAAAACATAACAAAATTGTAGTAATACATAGTGTTCATTGCGCGGACAAATCTTTATCGGTGTTAAATAATTAATTTCTAAATAAACAATTGATGTTGTTATGTATGTTTAGTTTGCGCTAGAATATTTGATCTGCAATAGCCCTGACTCTAATATGAATTTTAAATGTTTCAAATATATTGTCAATAAATTGATATTAAATATTATGAAATGAAAAAAAAGTGATTTGCTTATAAAATTTACTGAAATAAATCGATTGGAATGGTAATTAGGTCAATTATAATCTAGAAAATAATTGAAATCTACTTTGAAGCGAAATAAACAAAAATTTAGAGTCCGCAGTATTCAGGATAATAAAAAAGAAGTGAAAGTACTGAACTCATTCCTATACTCTAAGCTCTCTTATGTTATAATAATTACCAGATTTTTCTTTATCATACTTTATAAAGATGACTTATTAACATTAATGTAAAAATTTCATCTATTAATATTTTTACACACATACATTTACACATACGTTACACGAACGTTTCTCACTTATTAATACGAATGCCAATAAATCGGAATCTAAGGTATTTGCCTATTTTTTGCTTTCAATTTGTTTGACATAGTACAATTAAAATCTATTTAAGTAAATGTGCACGATGTGTAAATGTTCCGAAGAATTTATGATAAATTCTTCGGAATTGCGTAAAGTTAGATTAATTCTTGTGAACATAAAAAATGGATTTTTTTTTTTTTTTTTTTTTTTTTTTTTTTTTTTTTTTTTTTTTTTTTTTTTTTTGCAAAGGCAGGTTATTGAATAGCAGATTACATCCTATGCTCGTAAGTCGTAGTAAAACACAGTCAGGAATAAAATAGAAATTCATATTTAATATATTTATATTGACTTCGATTTTCAAATTTTCACCAATTTTTAAAAACACTTTTTATACATTATCCTAAAAGTTATATTCTATTTAATTATTATGGTTCATTTTCTCTAATATAAGTATTGTTAGGAATTATTAATTTTTTGTTCAGATAATGATATTTATTTCTTTTTATTTAAATTTCAATACATTGCAGAAATATGTAAGAATGCAGCTACGATCGTTTTGTTAATGAAAATTGGTTAACTTTGCAATGATTTTTTTCTGTTGCAAAAATTAGGTGATTTACAAATATTACCCAAACGTAATAATTTTGTGCTCTTCCCAAACAAAAATGTTTGTGTTCTTCACTTATCTTTTAAGAAGTGTTTACCCACTATAAACAAACGGCATATTTGTATGTGCAGGGTATTTTTAAAGGTAAAAGTACAAATAATTTTTTTATTCAAAATAAATCCATTTCATCCTATTGAAAATAAACCTAAAATATTTTAAATATGCATTATAGTTTCAGTCTTAATAGAAAAAACTTGCAATATGCTCGTGTAATGTCGTTTTCTTAGTGTCTGTTCATGTTAATCTTTTCTGCATAAGATATTATAATAAAATTTAATACAACGATTTTATGGTGTGAGTATTATACTTTTCTAATTTAAAAATTACACATGAACTTGGTGTAAATAATATCACGAATTTCTTTTTTTTAAATTGTGAAATACTAATCTTATGTTTACTTATGTTACTAATTATATGTATATTTTATAAGTGTAGCAGAAACCGGACTCATGTATAAGAATATGATACAAAAGTATGACTAGTTTTACGTAGCATAGACTTTACGTAGCAAGACTAATGCAGACTTATTAGTAGCAAGACTTATTACGTAGCAAGCCTAATGTTAACGCGAAGGTCATTATCAGTGCTTAGACATGTGAATGCTAAGTGCGTTTAATTACTACTTGCAAATTATTTTTAATATTTATAATTGCCAGTACTAGCATTTTAATTGAATGCATGATTTCTAGCACCGAAATAAGGCTAATATGCAATAGTTCCGTTTTCATTTCTAATTTTAATATTATATAATACAAAGTTAACTACTGATGCCATATTGCTTACTTAGAGAGGTATTCTTTCCCCATAATGAATTCAGTTTTTATTTTTACAGTACTACATATAATAAAGAAAAAAAGGCTGGAGACATTTTGGGATTCCCAATATTTACAATTTTAATGGAAAGAAGTAGTTTCTAACAGGGCCAACTTTTAAGTAAGGCAAAATAAGTGACATACTATGAGGGAATAGAAATCTTCCAGACATAAAATCTACATTGTAAATTCTTTTCGATTCTCCATTAAATTTTTTTCTTCTTTTTCAATGTGATTTATCAAGTTCTTTTGTAACTCTCATATTAAAAATAATTCTTTAGTTTTTGGATTTCACGTAACGTGCATTTAAAAAAATATAAAAATTAGAAAAATATAAAAAAAGGAAACTTACTTACCGAAAGATAATTTTTGAAATATGGGTATTAGAAACTAAATTATTATTTAAAATATTCAAGATGAATATCTTTATAACATACTATGTTAACTTAATTTTAAAGCTAAGTGACATTTTAAAATTTAAAATAATAAAATGAATTAAAAAACAAAAATAAATCAATATTTTTTCTTAGGTTATAAAGGAAAATAAATCATTCATGTTTATATGAGACTAATAGAAACAAAACCAATAATTTGCTTCTTTTTTATATTACAGTTAGCTTACAAATTAGTTTGCTAATTTACAAATATATTATTTCATTTTGCTGGTCATTTTATTCAAATAGATTTTTCTTATTATATACATTTCATTGTTTTTAAATACAATTATTACTTAGAGAACAAAACTAAACTACTTTTATAAGTTTAGTCCTATAATACATATCTAGGGCTTTTTTAACATCTGAGCAGATTATTTTGTTTTATATTAAATAATACACAGTCTGTTAGAAGAGAAAACTTTAGCCCGAATTGTACTATAGTTCTTTATAAACGGCATCTTATTAATTATATATTTTATGCATAAAAATTTAATATAGTCCGAATACAATACTTTTGAACAATTTAAGCATGGAATCAGATTTAAAAAGATTATTTAATATCTAACTTTCAGCGTGATAAATCGCATTGAAGCTGGATATTTATGCTTTATCTATCTTATTTTTAAATCTACGGTAAGTATAAATAAAATGGGGTACAGTATTGATTTAGGGCTATTTTAAAATTCCCTTTGAATTTATTTGTTCAAAAGTAGTATACTGAGTGAATTTCTTCCACTTACATATCACCGGCCCCGGGAAAAATCCTTATCCGTTTAGTGGCTGCACTGTGTGTGTTTTGTCTGGTATAAAAATTGACATTACTACCTCCATTGCCCCGAGCTGCTGGAAAATATTTAAGGTTAGCTAGACATGATAGTGTCTCCTACATATTTATGAAATGCTCCCTAAACTTTTATGAGAAGTGAAATAATTTTATTTAAAGCTTCTTTTAGAATTTCCGTGTATTAAAAAATGGCATACACTATATAGCACTCTCTTAACAGCATTACTGTTCTAAGATTTTTTAATCAATATAACTATGTCTACTTCTATTACAAGATATCAATAAAATCATAATTAAAATTCATATTCATTTATTTCTTAAAGTATCTGGCAAACAACTATACAGTTCTACTATATACAGTTGGGGCACACAGTCTTTAAAGCATTAAATACTTCTAACAAAAATCGTTTAAAAAATGAGCGAACAGTCTCTGTACTATGTATGAAAAAGGTTGACCTCAATAAATAATTATTATATCCTTTCTTATTTGAGTTCATTAAAGTTAAATTATGTAATGGTAGTCTACCGATACCAGTGTTGCAATCTACTATGTCAATTTTGGCTTCAAAATGTAGGATTTCGTAAATGGATCGAGTTTTTCTCAGACAATACAAGAATCTTAACCCCTTCCTGGTTTTTCCCGAGCCGAACTCGGGCAGGCAAAATGTACCATACTGACTCATCTCGAGTGTAGCTCGAGCACTGTGAAATTTTACGCTGTGCAATCAGTCTTTCCCGAATTATTTCACATGTGCTTTTATGGTTTCGAATTCTTTTGTTTACTTTTCTGCCTACTAGATTATTTGCTGCTCAAAGAGAGACAGTAGAGAGAAGAAGGTATGGAGAGAAACAAGAATCTACTGTCCAGATTGCGATGTTGGACTCTGTGCAGTACTGTGTTTTCGATTGTATCATACACGACCAAATTTTGATTAATAATTTCATAATCATTTATGTAAATGCATAGGATATAAACAAAATTTAATTCAAGATAAAAGGTAGGTATTCTAAGGTTTTTTTTTTATAGTTAGTGGGTATTGATTCCAAAGTCTAATGATTTATGCCGTACAGAAAGCCAACTATGCATGTAAATTACTCATTTGTTTAAATTGAATTTTTTTACATTAATTTTCAGGACATTTTGTATGTGAGTGATGCTATGTTTAAAAAGCTATGCATGTATAAAAATAAGCATAAATAATTAACATTTTTTAATATAATCCCGGAATAAAATGAACCTGGAAGGGGCTAATCAGATCATTTATTTGGGCCTATCATGCGCAAACTGTTATAAAATGCATCTGAAGATGATTCTGTTACACTAGATGAATAATAAAGTTCAGGTCCAGCTGCTTGTCTTCTAAATTTGACGTCGTTACAGTTAATAATATCGTAAAACTTATCGCTCTCAAAGCTTTCTTGTTCACACCATGGAAACCTAACTAGAAGGAGTGGAAGAAAAACAGAGGCGGATGTGAAGAAAAGTTACTAATACAATACACGGTCAGAGAGACCAGATTAATATCAGTTGCAGATTGATATGCTAGGTGTTTTAAGCTAGAATTTGACTTTTATATTTACTTTTATTTTCAAAATAAAACAGTAAACTAAACTTTACAGTCTATGTTCTATCTTATTCTTTCTGTTTTCTTCTGGAGATCATCATAATTTCTTATCTATGTATATCCTGATATTTATTCTACTAAGTTTTCATTGCAACTCTAAAAAATTAGCTTATAAGTAAGACAAAAGAAAACTTGCCAATTGTATTAAAATTTTTTTTTTAATTTTTCATTAAAAAATGGATATTAATTTTCGCGTACTTAAGTTTTATGGATTGCCTTTTTTTAGCTGGAAACTAAAGGAAAACAATTAATGTTTGTTGAATAAATATGATTCAATTGATATTTTTGTAAACAGGGAATAATATAGCCATAAAAAACTATTAATTGCAACACTCTCTTAAAACTTTGTATGCTTTCTTTTGTTTAATTTAAATGCAGCATTAGTTTTATATTTATGAATTCAAAATAAAAGGTTTACAATTTCAATAAAAAATCAAACAATTATTTTAAATAACAAAGGTCCCAAAATATATTAACAATGATAATACAGTATACCAGGAAAAGCATGATAATTTAACATATTATGACATTTGTTAAAATGTTAAATTTAAAAAGAAATACCTTATTACAAATATAAATATAAATATATATATATATATATATATATATATATATATATATATATATATATATATATATATGTATATATATATATATATATATATATAATTTTTATTTATATTATATAAGACTTGGAAAAGAATAAATATAGTATTATTTATATAATATAATAATAATATATTTATTCTTTTCCAAGCTTTAATGTTCAGCAGAAAATTATTTTTCATGTATTTTTCATCGTTAATTAGCTCCAAAATATAGTATTTAATATATTTTACATCTCTTTATTTGTAATATAATTGCATTTACATTCAAACATTGTGAGTTTTTATCAAGAGACTATAATAGATCTAAGGAATTGCAGATTTTTATAGAGTAAAATAATTATGTCATAAATAATAAAAAAATATATGTTTCATAACTTTTAATAAAAGCGATTGTGAATTCTCAAAACATTCTCTTACGTAATTTGAAAGAAATATATTTGTTAATTAAACGTTTTCAAGCAGCATACGCTTGTATACTTCCTTTTGAAAAATTCGTAGGATTTGTTATTTTAAATATACACTTATTTCAAATATTTATACTTATATTACTATAAATTTCCAAATTTAAACCTACAGAGATTAGCTTTAATAAAGCATTAAATCAAACAGCTTGTAAATTTAATTAATTCTATAAAAATGTATAAATAAACTTTGAAAGCTAAATTTTATTATTTACTCTATAATGTTGCTTTTTATTCCTTTTAAATGCAAAACTTATTTTTTTCTAGAGACTATGACGTAAATAATATAAATGTTTACTTTGTAATTTTAATCATACTTTTAATTTCAGTAAGACATAGAAATAGTGTCTAATTATTACAAATCACTTTATTTGCAGGAGAACATTTCACTGCAGAGTGTTGGCTTTCAAAGAAGAATAATAACCTTTCACAGATTCATTCTATCTGTTAATCAAGAAGATACACTTCATACCCAGAGAATTACTAAACTGGAATTATTCATTTAATAATTTATTGAGAAATGAAAATTTTAAAAGTGCGTATTCAGAGTTTGATGCTGAAATAATAAGCAAATAATGGAAACATAACGAATTCGTTTTTCAAATTCATATTTAAGTAATTTAAATTGTAAACCGCATAACATTATTTGCAATCAAAAGGATATTATGGATTTATTTCATCGAAGTATTTAAAGCGACATAATATAACTGTGTTTATTAAACAAGTAATAGAACGGTTAATTACTTCTTTATATTTCAACAATTTTAATTTTTGCATTCCAAATGCCTGAATATTTAATATTTATGCCTAATATTTCAATAATAATAAATTATATGCATAAAAATATTTGGGAATTTTTTTCTGCATTTTAAGAAACAAAGCAGACGTTCACATCATAATTCGAATCCAATAACACTCATATACTTGTTTTATATAATATGAATGCAATTCTCATATATGTCTCATATATGTCTTTCAATAACAAAATTCAGCAACACTATTACTGTGCAAAAAAAATTATAATTTTAATTAAGACTATAATTGTGTTCAGAGCATAATTCTCCTATATTTTAAGGATTTTGCAAAAAATCATCATTTTTGTGTACATTTTATCAATATACTGCTGCATTATTCATGTAATTAACCATGAATAGCACCTAAAGGACTTAACACATTTGTATAGCATTACATTTCATGCATACGTAATTGGACACTACTATTAGGAGGTTTATGTAAAAGTATAACTATTGCATTTGGTTTTTGCAGTCAAAGTTATATACTTGAAGTTTCAATTTTCTTTCACATCTAAATTTTCAAGCATTTCTGTCTAATAACGTGTGTATCCGATATATAGAAGCTTATGATAAACATATTTAAAAATATTATATGCTTATTACAATAGATTAATTTGAATAAAGAACGGAGATATATTATTATTTTATACTATATCCAAACCGCAAAGTAATCGCATTATAATGCGATTAAACTTCATATATAGCTATAAAATATATTGTTCACAACGCTTTTAAAAAATTATGCTCTATATGTGAGCCGTAAAACCTCTATGATGTAGCTAGAAGTGTTGTGTAGGTATGTATGCATGTATGTATATATATATATATATATATATATATATATATATATATATATATATATATATATATATATATATATATATATATATATATATATATATATATATATATATATATATATATATATATATATATATATATATATATATATATATATATCAATCTCTGTGTGTATAAAGATTTGAAATCTACATGTATTTCATTGGAAAGTTAAATTTCAAGATGTATGTAAGTAATTTATTTTTTTAATGATAAAAAACTGATTTTATAAAAATACTAGTACAAATAGTAGAAAAATACTACAAAATTTTTATTCTCCATTTCCTAAAGAAGATATTGATAAAGGTAATTACACTATAAATAGTTGTAACGTAGTTTTATTTCTTTGCATGTGTTACCAGTTCTCAGCTATTGATCGAGCATACATTTAAAATTGAACTTAGGTTATATAGAAATTCTTAAAAATAATATTTGTTTAAAGTTAATATACTATTTAATTAACAGACAGTTTCTAAAATCAATTATCAAATACGCACTTCTCCGAGCACATGCATGAATAGAATAATTTAGTTTTAGTTATATCTAGTGAATGATGTCATTAGGCATTTAAATGGATAGGAATTTACAAGTGGAAGCTTCAAGTAACGTTATCATAGTCAGCGATCATATTTGCGTGGGCCTTTAAAACACATACACTCTTATAATGATCATTATCATAAGGGTGATGAAATTGTGAAATTACCACAACATGAAATGCACTTTAAAACCAGATGCACTGTAGACACTTTCATGTATTCCTACAATTAAATGTACTTAAATAGTTTAACATTAAAAGCACATATTTTGTTTACCCTTATATTGTAAAATGCAAAAATATATTCTCTATTAAATATGAAAATCAGCATTAAATAAATGGCTTTACGTGACATTAGATTTCAATAAACTTAATTTTCCTTAACTAAGACATTAATTTTCAAGCTTCATAATATAATTGGTAAAGAGTGCATAAAATATCATTCTTAATAATTTACAAATACGTGCTTTTTAATGTATAACTTTAAATTTTTTAATGTCGTTTTAAAAATTGGTTGTTATTGTAAGCATCTTTTTATGTTTATTTCCTAAAGACTGATACTTTAGAATTTGTTTTTACAGAAACCATACTTAAAGAATTATTATACAGAGCAAACCTTTGCAATAGTCGAAGATGTTTGTTTTTCCTAGTATACTTGTTTGGAACTTTTGTCCCACCTGAGGCACCAATTTGTCTATTTTTCTCTTGGATGATATTACTCATAGACGCTTTAGATATCAAAAAACAATGACTGCCACATCATGTATAGATAACGGAATATAAATAATTTTCTTCGGAAAGAGCATAAATATAGCTTTCAAACCCCTGCTTCATTAAGAACGCCATTTTGAATAAAACCAAACCTCTGAAGGTGTAGACAATAATTTTGACTTTTAAAAACATAGTACAGTTACAATTATTTATTTTGCATGCACTTTAAAACCACATGCACTGTAGACATTCTCATGTATTTCTGCAATTAAATGTACTTAAATAGTTTAACCTTAAAAGCACATATTTTCTTTACCCTTATATTGTCAATTGGAAAAATATATTCTCTATTAAATATAAAAATCAGCATTAAATAAATGGCTTTAGGTGAAATTAGATTTCAATAATCTTAATTTTCCTTAACTAAAACGTTAATATTCAAGCTCCATAATATATTTGGTAAAGAGCGCATAAGATATCATTCTTAATAATTTACAAATACGTGCTATTTAATGTATAACTTTAAATTTTTTAATGTCGTTTTAAAAATTGGTTGTTATTGTAAGCATCTTTTTATGTTTATTTCCCAATGACTGATACTTTAGAATTTTTTTACAGAAACCATACTCAAAGAAGTATTATACAGGGTGAACCTTTGCAATAGTCGAAGATGTTTGTTTTTCCTTGGATACTTGTTTGGAATTTTTATCCCACTTGAGGTACCAATTTGACGGGGTTTTTTTTCTTTTGAGCGATATTACCCATAGATGCTTTAGATATCACAAAACATTGAATCTCATATCATTTATGGATAATGGAATATAAATACTTCTCTTCGGAAAGAGCATAAATATAGCTTTCGAACCACTCCTACGTTAAGAACACCATTTTGAATAAAAATAAACCTCTCAAGGCGTAGAAGATAATTTTGACTTTTAAAAACATAGTACAGTTACAATTATTTAATTTGCATGCACTTTAAAACCACATGCACTGTAGACATTCTCCTGTATTTTTGGAATTAAATGTACTTAAATAGTTTCACATTTAAAGCACATATTTTCTTTTCCCTTATATTATCAATTACAAAAATATATTCTCTCTTAAATATGAAAATCAGCATTAAATAAATGGCTTTACTTGTTTATTTTTAGCTATGAAATATATGGATTTTTAATTTATCTGCATAAATACATGTTAATATTAATACCAGTCTACTATTAAAAGAGTTATCGGTGTTAAGTTACTAAACTTCAAGCTTAAACGAATGAACTCTTATGTTGTAATATGTGAAATAATATAACATTTTTAAGCAAGGCCTTTATTCAAAATTTTATATCGGTAACCAATAAACATGTAATCGTCTATTTTATATATTGACAAGATAAATTATTAAATTACATTGAGCTAAATTGACATTCTCACGTGCTATGAATTCTATTCTATTTTAATCAAGATGGATTTACAATAGACCTAAAGTGGATAGATCTAACATTTTCTAAAAGTGTAAAAGCAACAGTTTTTTAATCGTTATCAGACACAAAGACCAAAACACCTCCTTCCACATAGCGTTTGCAACAATATGATTTGAAGTTCAGATGAATGCTATAAATCATTAAATATTTTATGGGCGATTGTAAATAATATGAAGCATTTGTAACCAAGGATAATTTGTCTTCGAGAAACTAATCCAAATAAACATTATTTAAATAGGCATACTATTAATGAAATTACGGATAATATAACTAGTATAATTAATGTAACTAGTTTTTATAATATAACTAGTAATTATATACGAATAATGCAATAATTGTTTTCATAATATAACCAGTATCAGAAATATTTATAAAATTGAAACTTTATCACAGATTTGGTATCATGTTTAAGCTTTTACTATGGGCTAAGGAGCTACGGTAACTCAGCCATGAAATGCCGCGTTCTCGTAAGTGAAAGGTTGTGGGTTAAGGGATCAAGCGAGCATAAGATTCGCCTCGTTCGTAAAAGATTACCGAGGCCCGTAAAATATGTTCGTGGTCACAATGTCCTCCAAGCTTCAAACGATACCTCTAGCTGTGGCAAGCCAATCTTGACGGTTTCCTGCTTGGTCCCTGCTCCTAAATTACGACCCAGGAGTAATGTTACTCACTTATTTCATAAGTTATACTTGTTCATGGGTGGTGCTAAATAGACAAGAGATTTTCAGTCTTGTGTTGGTATAAAGGTGTATGTGCTTGTATTCCCAGCTTCATTCGAAAAACAAATAACTTTGTACTACATACTGTAATACTTTACAAAGATTAATTTCAGGCAGTTAGATAAGCATTTTAAATTGATAAATATAATCTATCTGGAATTAAGCTTTTCTTAGGTACTAAATCTTATATAAAGTTACTAAACAGTCTGTTACACTTTTGAGTGAGCCGAGGTAACTCAGTCGGTAAGTGAATTCGACCCCGACCGGGCGTGTATCCATACGGTAAACTGAATGATGTAGTTGCCGCAAAGTAACCACAACACCACAGGGTGCTGCTGACTTACAAGAGGCTCCTTCATGGCTCAAAATTAATGTAGACGACCCCAGTAAGGAACAATACTACAACAGTAAGTTCGGGACTACCAGGGAAGACGGAAGAGAAGGATCACTCAGGAAACCCTGGGTTCGTGACACCCGAGTATACCTAAAGGAGGTATACCCCTTGAGTCATTCAGACGGCTATCATTGGCCTAGGAGGGACACTCCTAGTTACCAGGGGGCGCACGAGGAGGCTGATAGCTGTCCTAGGTGAAGTACCGTAGTACAACACCGTGTTGCTCTTCCCCAGAACCGCACCGAGGCAAGACAAAGGTGAATCATTGCAACACCCCCTAGCTCAGTCGGTAAAGGCAACGCTCTGGTAATTGAGAGGTTGAGGGTTCGGAACACTAGCCTGCCTAAGACCTGCCGTGTTCTTTAAAGCTGACTGGGGTATATAAAATAGGTTCGTGGTCACAATGTCCTCCAAGTTCTCTGGGGGAAAGGCCAAGTCTATGGGTCTTCTGCTTGGTCTCTGCTTCAAAATTACGAGGACCTACTTGAGAGAAGTCGTTCTTTCACCTTAATGGTGCTCATTGAAACGAAAGGCGCACCCCTTGGCCTTAATACGAGAGAATGCAGGCTCGATCGTGCTTGGTTCGACCAAGTGACATAAGTCAACAACAACAAAAGATTTGAGTATTGAATTCAAATTTATATTTCACAGTTTGCCTTAAATTATTTTTTATTCAGTTAAATATCTCATGTCGCTAACTTCTAGATTGTATTCAGGAAAATTTTCTTGTACGGCTTACGTCAATTAACGGATGTAAAGTAACATGAATTGATTTACTGGAAGAATCATATAAAAAGAATATATTGAAGGTAAGCAAAATAAACTATTCTGTGACTACTGTGAAAGTAGTTATTTTAGTGCAAGACACTGTAAGACATGGGTAACTTTAAGCAGAGCCTCAAAATAGATTTTACACAGTCACTCCAGTATTAAAACATAAATTCCAATAGCTAAAATAATCAATTAAATTTATTATTTTATTTAAACTCTCAAAATTAAAATAATTTCTGTAATTGCAAGAAATATTTGTTTCTTTTTAATAAAATACTTTAACTTAATTAATTATTTTTTTTTCTTGAATTATTGTATAAAAGAAAAACAGAAATTACAAAAACAAACTCATTATAATTTTATTTGGAATTTTAGAAATACTACAGATTGCTGTCCTAATACATTAAATAAATTTGTGTTTCAAGCTTAAAATTTTTAACCAATGTCGATACTTTCTAAAACAGAAAAAGAAATAT
>CM063504.1:169430123-169522623 GCA_032207245.1 Pardosa pseudoannulata | reverse complement strand
GACCATACTTAAACCATTATCTCCAAGTTGGAGGGGGTAACCCGATTCTAAAGTCAACCCCACAATGTGTTATATATTTGCAAAAACCTTTGCAGATATCATTTTTATTAAATTTTCTAAAAGCATACTAATCAGATATAATAAAATATACTACTAATCAATTTTTCACATGGTTTAAATCAGAAATCACAAAAGCTGTTTCCTTTTTTCATATACAATCCTCAAGAATACCATAAAAGTTGCTTTTATATTTCTTTACAGATAATGGTCGATAATTGTTCACTTAACCGATTATCCGACAATTGAGATATTTTCCAAAGAACATTTAAGAAATGATTGGACCATTTCTGAGTAAATGCCTATTGTTCTTGGAAGTAATAACTACAAGTTCCTTTCAATTAAGTGGAAAAAAAACAGAAATGAAAGAAAAAACTGTTTTAAAGATTTATTTACACCATTTATTTTGTAAAAGGTAGATACTTAATGGTTATTGTGCAGAGTGGTATGGAATATTAACTTTACAATGTCCTGTCAAATAGAGAGTAATTAACTTATCCTGGAATGCTTTCGGTTTTTCTTTTCTTTAGTCAGGTAAATAATTATATGAGAAAATTTATCACTTTTTCGTTATTTCTAACTATGTTTACAAAATAATATTTTGAAACTAATATTACACTAAAGTTTATCTGCAAATACATATTTATGTTTAAATAGAATAAAGCATGTGGGAATTCTTTTAGGGTAACATTTAAAAATTTCAAATATAAATTTGTAGATATACACACAAAAGCGGTTGTAACTTCTGAAAAATGTACATTTATTTGTATACATTTTATTTTTATTTTCCGCTTGTATACTTTTTTTCTTCAAAAAGGGATTTTATTACATAGTCTGACATACAGAGATAAAAGAATTTGTTTTGAAGATTTGCATATCGTTATTTATTTTAAGATATATAGCGATATAACACACTACCTTTTTGATAATTGTTTATAAATCTCATTACAGATTTAATATGAGATAACTTTTGTAAACATAGAGACTTAGAATTAATTGTGAAAGGAATCTTACCACAATGTATGCGGGACACGTACTAATACGTTTTCTGACGATTGATATTTGAGAGCGGGACACATAATAGTACCTTTTCTGACGGCCTAGAGGCCTAAATTTATGTTTTGATCTCTTCACGTTCGGAGGTTAAAGTGAAGACTATCCACTTCGCTAGGTACTCCGTTAACCCAATTACCTTGACCTTGACCTTTTCTGACGCTTGATACTTAAGCGCGGGTTACACACTAGTACGGGTTATTGTAACAACATCGTTTGTTTGTGGGTACACAAATAACGATATATACATTACAATGATGCCGAATGTTTTTGTCTACTACATAGATTCTGGAAAAATCTAGACAAATAAGAACTAGTTTTTTCATCAGACGGTGCGGAACCACACAACAGGAAGGTTCTTAAAAAAATTCAATTTAGATTTAAAATTATCTTTTTATTTATCCTTGCGAAAAAGATATTATATATATATATATATATATATATATATATATATATATATATATATATATATATATATATATATATATATATATATATATATATATATATATATATATATATATATATATATATATATATATATATATATATATATATATATATATATATATATATATATATATATATATATATATATATATATATATATATATATATATATATATATATATATATATATATATATATATATATATATATATATATATATATATATATATATATATATATATATATATATATATATATATATATATATATATATATATATATATATATATATATATATATATATATATATATATATATATATATATATATATATATATATATATATATATATATATATATATATATATATATATATATATATATATATATATATATATATATATATATATATATATATATATATATAATATATATATATATATATACATATACATATATATATATATATACATATATATATATATATATATATATATATATATATATATATATATATATATATGTAATCCATTTTTTATAAAACTCCTTCACAAATAGAAAGTTCAACAGCTAGCATTCATAAAGTACAAAGATGCAGTCGGGTCTCATATTCAAGAGAACTCAGAAGTCTAATTTAAAACTTTATTTCAGAGCGGCAACACGGCACATCTGTCCTTCTGGACAATATACAATCAAAAGCCACAGAGTTCACTCTGCTCTCACACAAGTACACCCAAGAGCGCTGACAACAAGAATTTTCCCACAACAAAAACAACTTAATAAGCGAATTGACTGCAATATCAGCAAAACGCGAAAACATGTTCCGCCAACACCTGGGAAACTGCTGTATAGACAGAAAGTTTATAGTTTTATGACAGAAAGGAATGTTAAGTGGAAAATACTCCGTTGAACATACTATGTTGAGACTGGTAAAGATATTTAGATGAATTAAAATGGAAGAGAGGAGTTTTTTGAAGAAATATTAAAGTTAAATAATTGTGATATATTACATATATATATATATATATATATATATATATATATATATATATATATATATATATATATATATGTATGTATATGTATATATATATGTATATATGTATATATATATGTATATATATATATATGTATATATATATATATATGTATATGTTTATATATGTGTGTTTCTTTGATTATTTATATATTTCTTTATATATTACAATATAAATTCGAAAAGATGGTTAAAAAATTAAATAATTTTCGATCTATTGACATTTAACTGGATAACTAAATATAAGCTTAAAACACCCGCTCCCGGTACTATTCCGCTGCGAAATGTACCGGCACACAATGTGTTAATGAATTTCTCATATGGTTTAAATAAAAAATATTAAAAGCTGATTCCTTTCTTCGTATAGATCCTCAAGAATACCATAAAAGTTGCTTTTATATTTCTTTACAGATAATGGCCGATAATTGTTCACTTAACCGATTACAATCGAGATATTTTCCAAAGAACATTTAAGAAAGAAATGATTGCACAATTTCTGAGGAAATGCTTATTGTTCTTGGAAGCAATAACTACAAGTTTGTTTCAATTAAGTGGAAAAAAGAAAACAGAAATGAAAGAAAAAACTGTTTCAAAGATTTATTTACGCTATTTATTTTGTAAAAGGTAGATATTTAATGGTTATTGTACAGAGTGGTATGGAATATTCACTTTACAATGTCCTTTCAAGTAGAGAAAAATTAACCTATCCTTGAACGTTTTCGGTTTTTCTTTTCTTTAGTTAGGTAAATATTTATATCAGAAAATTTATCACTTATTCGTTATTTCTAACTATGTTTACAAAATAATAATATTTTGAAACTAATATTACACTGTATCTTAACTGCATATATATACTTATTTTTAAATAGCATAAAGTATGTGTGAATGTTTTTAGGGTAACATATAAAAATTGCTAATATAATCTTGTAGATATTCACACAAAAGAGGTTGTAACTTCAGAAAATTGTATATTTATTTGTATGCGTTTTATTTTTATTTTCCACTTGGATGCTTTTTTTCCTAGAAAAGGGATTTTATTACATTGTCTGACATACAGAGATAAAAAAATTTGTTTTGAAGATTTGCATATCATTATACATTTTAAGATATATAGCGATATAACACACTACCTTTTTAACGCACTGTTTTAACCTCCGTAAATAATCCTGACAACATTAATTATGTAAATAAAAACCAATAGCAATCTTTTAGATGAACTCAGACTACTGAAATTTTCTCTTCACTCATAAAGAATCTTTATAAATTAATATTACAATATTTTTAACTGTTGAGCATTTAGAAGACTGATGTTGCTGCATATATAAATAGATTTACAGCATGTATATTTATGTATATGATTTATATATATAATTTCGATATATTTTTTCCAAACTCTTAAAACTATCCTCTTAATCATAAAACTATTTACAAATTGATATTAGAGTAATTTTAACTCATGTTGGTAACGTTTAAAAGATTGAAATTCTGAAGTTATTTTTTATTGGTTAGAATATTTATATATCATTTTAAATCAGAAAAAAAACGTTCTGAAGTTAGTTTAGTTAGGAGTAGATTTAGAGATCAATAAATTTATGTGTAAGGGATTTATGTTTATAATTTTTCTATAGATCATTTTAAACTAGTGAAACTGTCCTCTTAATCAGAAAAAAAGTATTTATAAATTGATATTAGGGTATTTTTAATAAATGATAGTTATACTTAGAGAACTGAAGTTACTGTAGTTACTTATTATTGGTTAGACTGTTTGTGTCTCCTGCACAAGAAAATTTAGATATATTTCATTTAAATATTAGTAAATCATTGATATCTATAATGATGTTAATAAGTATTGATTGAAGAACTGTCGACGAATATACATTAGTATCAATATTTTCATCATAGTTAGAAATTGGAAAGATTATAAAAATTTCAGAGCATGATTTAGTCTTAGATAGACATTCATTATGAATTACTTAAATCACGTAAACTTCACTAAAATTCCTTGTCTAAATATTTTAAATATATAGCAATAATAACCGTATATAAATATATTATTTTTGTACTTGAGCAATGAATAAGTTAAGTATTAAGAAGTGTTCACTACATATTTAATGGAGTAATTTGCATATTATTATATGGAGTATATTATTTCAAATCACTCATTTAAATATTCTGTTTAGTCAAATTATAGACCTTTTTAAGTCTGAATATATATAGATTTTGTCTTCAATTAAACTTTTAATATCTGACAATCTTGTTCTTTACTGAACATTCGGCATTTTTTATGAGAAATAATGTTCCATAATAACAGTCTCAGTTTCGTAAACCATTTAAGTCTTAGTGCAACAGAAATAAACTAAGTTTCGATATAGCATTATGTATTTTTGTGAAACATTTTTAAAACTAATATCATAAAATTTATTTAAATTTTTATAATATTCATTTTTAAGGTACTACACTAATTAATGTATGAAAATAGAAAGAGAGAAGGTTTGTACTGTATTCCTCATTTAACAAATTTTAAGTGTCACAAATGAAAATTTTAAATTTATTTCTTTTAAACATTTTTAAATATGAATGCAGTAAAATATCATAAATATATGATACTTATTTATTTTATTTGGAGAATGTTTTCTCATACAAATTAGTTAATTAGTTATAAATGAAAATGTAACACTAGGGTCATCAAAATAAATCATTACTAACGAAATATTAAAAAAATACTGTGTATTATAATCGATATTATAGATCTTTTATTAGAAATTAATTGAAACTTTTGCACTTAACTCGGTGAGTTTATTACTTCTTCATTTAATCTAAAATTAATAGAATTATTCATTCAATTTCCAATCAAATTCAATTTACACCAAATTGAAGAATTAAATATTATTTCATACTTGGATTAAGTTCATAATTTTAAGAACTTTAAGAATTTTTTATAGGGCTAAAAATTATTTTCCAGTTATTTTCCGGATCCTATTTTTAAGGAAAATTTTATGACAATGTAAAAAACAAAGACAAAAGTATAAAAGCCGTAAAATTGGATGAAAAATAAAATTTGGTTTCGTTCTTAACTCAGAAAATAGCTAAAAATCATAAACTTATATAGTATAAACATTTATTCATCCATATATTTAAATCTTGCTTGATATTTTTTTAAGTGATTATAGTTGTAAGCTATAAAGTAAGTTAAAATGCAAGCAGTTTAATAAAAAATGAAAATATTGATTTGAGGTATCCTTAAGATAAATTAAAGTTACTAATATCACCAACATTTATGCATTCTTTCACAAACATTTATGCAACTTTTATAAATTCTTTATTTTCTGATCACAATAGTCTATAAAATTTGATGAGTACATAAAACAAATTCTAGTTTATATGTCTTAGAAAAGGTCCACGTAACACCCCAAGTATGTAAACAACTTAAAGCACATTAGAAATTTAAGTATGTACTACATCATGAAACATAAAAAAATAACCAATCACGCAGGTTTAACAATGAATTATATATAAATAAGCTTTCATTATGTACCATGATCCTTTTCTTTGGAGACTACGAGTAAAGGATTATGTTTTCTATTTTAGACATAATCGTGTATTATTAAATGCATTTGTTTTACTTTTGGATAAAACTATAAAAACAGGGTTGATATATTAATTTTCTATAATAACGGGTAAAGGTACTGAGTAATGAATATCCTTGAAGTAAGGGTCTTTTTAAAAAATATATCTGTTTAATTTATAATAAATGGAGTTCATCCAAAATATATTTACTAAGGGTATTTTTAAGCAAAGTTAAGATGACAGTTAGGATTAAGCGTTTATGTTCACAGTATTCTAGAAGATATTTTTCAGCACTTTTTTTAAACAGATACATGTACACAAAAAATTAGAAATGAATGAGCTCTACGTGGAAAGGCGATTTATGAACTGAAACTCTTTTAGGCTTTTTATAATATAAATATGCACTTTTCATATATTGAAGAAGTTAAAACATGCTAAACAGAAATATATAAATTAAGTAAAAGAATTACTGTTTCTTTAACAACCTATATGCGTTTCAGAAGAAATACATTTTTTTGTGAACTTTGTTTTAAATAAAAGTTCTATATTTTATAGAAACTAATTTAATGTTAATTATCCCAGAAAATTTCCCTATGCTTATCAAAGTTTTTTACATTACATGTCGCAGAGATTTTATTTATAAAATGCATACTTCATTGAATATATATTTACACCATTAAATATATTTTGTCACAGTTACGATAGAAATATACGAGGTGTGTTCAGAAAGTAAAGTTGAAGTAAAGTGTATACATTTTATTTCATTCAACAAATGCAACCCATTGATACTTTATAAATTAGATTATCTTTTGGTATAGTCTTCATATTGGTTTAACCCCTTGAGGACCAGAATGTAAATGCTATACGTGTCCACCGTTGTGAAAACAGTTTCCTTTTGCGACATCTGGTAATTAAATCTAGCATTTAAAATTTTAAATAAAACTTCCAGATCTCCTATTACGAATACGCGACTCTGGTCTCTCAATATTAACAGTAGATCATCACGTGGAGGTGACGCTCGACTGATAAGAGTGAAATCTCTGAGTCGCGTATACGAGACGTTGAAGGGGTTAAGCACTTATCGTTTCTCTGGACGAGTTTGAATATTTCTTCTTTGTAAAAACTTTATTCTTCTGTGTTCAGCCATACCGTTATGACCTGTTTAATCTTTTAGTTGGAAACGAAATGTTTCCCCTCCTAAGTGAACTTTATGTATGGAGAGACGTGCAAGTCGCTTCAGCGAGGTCGGTCGATGAAATTTCTGTGATCATATCTCTACCGGCCTCAAACTTTGAAGACCATTTACGACTTTCTCACTAGATATTACGGTGTATTCTTTAACTTCTACTAGACGGAGGTGTATTTCCGACGTGGTTACCTGATTCACCCCCAAGAAATTGAATAAGTGAGCTTATTTTTTTCACCAAACCACTTCCCCAAACGAACTGCTATGTGTATCAACTAGTTTTCACATTTATTTTAAAAAAGTGAAAGGTACATTTATCAGAAAATTACAGTATTAGTTAAGGGAACAGGAATTTTAACGACATCATACTGGAACTAATTACATATAAAGTTACATTATGTGTTTCAACCCTTTATATCCTAAATTAATTTACCATCAACTTTCTTACTGTATTTTTGAGTCATTAGATAAGTTTTAATGCAGAATAATCATAGAAAAAAGAAAATTAATTTTTACTGTATTTTAGAAGTTAAGTTTTGCCGATGGTACTTTGTAGTACCAACATAATTTTTGACTCTGTGATATAAAATAAAAGATTAAATTATGAATTAAACAAATGAAATGCTTAACTGCGAAGTATAGAAGTCTCTAAAAAATAATGAAAAATGGCATTTAACTGCAGCAAGCCAGTTATAAAACCCCTAATATGCCAATAAAAATGATTCCTGATTGGTGTTGTCATTTCTTTTCTGCTCTAGAAACTGCATCGTTTATTTCCTTGTGAGTACCGTCGGGAAAAACGGCTTTATCAGGAATATATAGGTATTTGATTGAATCGGTACTTATAAGTACCGTGAGGATAAAAAGGATTAAAGCACCCACATATGTCCTCTCACAAAAATAAAATTGCTTTGGAAGAATACAGAGCACAAATACAGGTATAAGATATGGAGAAAGGCTCACCTCTACGTAAATAAAACTGGGCAGAGTTCGACGCCATTTGAAAACAACTTCAAACAATAACACTAGTGTGTTAACCTTACATCTTTCGCTGTAACTGGCCAGTGACTAAATCTCTGCGTACATACCAATCAGATGTAATTAAATCGTAGACTCTTACTAGTTTCTCTAAAACAAACAAAACTTCCAGGATTTAGACTTAGTAATCTTAATTTTTATCACTCCTTGTATTTCAGTTAGAAAACAATGACTAGAAGATTCAATCGTAAGAATATGTAAAAATGTAACGGAGTTCCTAAATTTAAATTTTCCCATCATATGTACGTATTTAATGCATCTCATTTTATTGCTTATCCGTTTTTTAACTTTCTGCTTATTAACAGTTCTGATATTTCCGAATCTTGAATTTATTTTTAATTCTTATATGTTGTAGAAAATATGTCCTTATGATAGCTTTATACCTCCTCCCAATTTGCAGATGCCGGAAATTCTTTGTTTCATATATATAACAGGATTCATTCACAAAAGAGGATTAACTACTGGTAGAACAATCGTAAAAAAAGGAGAAAATATATTATTGCTCGGGATTTTCAAGAAGAATCAAGTGTTGAATTGATTAATCTTTTTCCTTTTTTTCTCTTTTTATTTTCCTCTTTTTTGTTCTTCTAAAAAACTGCGGGCTTAATCCAATCAATTCGCAAAAGCCGTGTTGATATATTGTGGCTAAAAATACAAAAGAATACGAAAGATATTAGGTACGAAAGTTAAGAACTAAAGCTCAAGGAAAGAAATGCATGATAATACTGAAGATTATATTTTCTCAATATTTGCTTCATTATCAAGCCTTAAATTATTCATAATCTGCATTAGTTAAGGCATTTTTTTATGTTTACCATATTTATTCATATAAAATGTGTACTTTTTAAAAAAAGTTTAAAGCAATATTTAAGGAAAATATATAAATGGAACACAAACTTATATAAATAGTTGTGATGAAAGAGGAAGTCAATTATTGTTTTTTGTTCAAGATAATACCTTATTAATTCTGTAAGAGATTTAGACTAGGGTAGTTAGGATATGTTTGTGTTCTGAAATATAAGTTATAAGTCATCCTGCAAACAAAATTTCTGCTGACAGTCGAATCGAAATTCAAGACCCAAAAGTACTCCAATAGCAAAAAACCATCAAAGCTGTATAGAAGAAAGTGTATCATAGCTCAAAAAAACTGTATATAAAGAAATCTGATTTTCACAGAATATAGTTTCCTTGTAATTAATTTAAACACATTGATTACTGAACGTCATTTAAATTGAGAAATTTAAATGTGATACGATTTTCGATTGCTTTAAATAAAAAAGAAGACAAACACACAATTGTAGAAATATTACCTTTAAATAACATTAAAATTTATAAAATATACTTTCAAATATAATCACAACTGTATTCACGAAAGAGAAGTAATTCAATAATGAAAAGAGCTCAGATACTGCCATCAGATAGCAACTAGTAGCGTTTGAATATTTTTAATGAGAATTTCCTTACATACAGCGTAGGTTGCAATTTTAGCTCCACAAATAGGTGTTACAACAGTAACAGCTATACCCGGCAGTTTTGATAACTCTTATATTAAAAATTTTCTCTATAACTCTCTAAATTCTCTATATATCTTTAAAATATTTCTCTTTATGTTCAACCAGTTAATACAATAGTCAAATATACAAATATATAATTAATACAAATAAAAATTTTCTTACCCTTAGGACTTGGCTTCAAAAACCTTAAATGGTTGGAAGCACGTGTGACTTTCTTTAATCGTAAATAAAATATTTAAAAAAGAGTGTCTAATCGTGTCAATATTATATACATTTCTTACATTACATGAACAATCAGATTTATAGAAAAATGAGTGGCTATGAGATAATGTATTAACCTCAGTCGATAGGCCCCATTAATTAAAATAAATGGTAAGACTATGAATATAATCGGATAAGTAATACACATAGATATTATGATTATTGATCATTTTAAATTCGTACCACACGAAGACAAATTACCAGAAGAAACATCAGGATTCTCACTGACATCATAAAGAATAGGTAAATAAACATCAACAACACGATATATAGTATTAAATGTCCTGTATTGAAAACTAGTATTCATCTTCGAAAGTTTTGAAAATAAAGATAAAGAAAAAAATGTATGAATCCAGTCGAATACTCACAAAACCACAAAGAAGATTTATTTACAAAAAAAAAAAAAAAAAAAAAAAAAGAAAACATCGATGGCAATAACGGTTCAATCAACCATTCCTCGGTTTCATTGTAATTTGAAATATGGAGAAAATATATGGAAAACAGTAAAAGTTAGAAAATTGAATTTAATCTAACTGGAAGCCGGTGTCATTCAAAGATTCATAGTTTTTACCAAAATTCAAAATCCATATACATATTTACAGACTGCCATTCCATTGTCTGAGGTCTTCAAAATGTTAATGTCCCTCAAATAAGTAAAACCCATATAGAACCTTACTTAACAGGAAATACCATATAGCTTAATGAGAGACAATGGTTCCCTTTCTGTAGCCAATGCACCAAGATATTAACTACTTCTTCTCTCTATTAAAATGTAGACCGTAGAATTCCAAATCAAATTCCAAAATCTCTCTCTCTCTCTTTGGAAAGATTTGAAATAATTTCCTTTTCTATTACACCGACTACCGAACTCACAAACACATTTCTATTATTCGATTACAATCCAACATATTTATATAAAGATGCCAGATGTATATATAGGTAAGGCTTGTAGACGAATTAAAGATGTTATAGCTTTAGTGTAAAATGGAAACTGTAAATTTGGTATAAAACATCGTATTTCAGTGATTGATTTCAATCACTGCATTGCAATCAGAAATTTTAACACTTCTCCAATTCCCAAATTAAATAATCTAATATTTCTAATGAGGCTTTATCTTCTTTATGACATTTATATAATGTACAAATATCAGAAACACTTTATAGTACTTTCACGTTTTGAGAGTCTGCAATAAAATAGAAAAAATACAGTAAAATCAACATTTCTTCTGAGATTATATAAATTTATCACACTGAATTAAAAACTGTTAAAATAAAAACATATATTTTATAGAAATTTGTCCTACTAAATTATATACTTCCGATCAATTTAACATCAGCACCTACGCTTACTGATATTCATGAGGATTTTATAATTGAAAAATCTTTAGTATACAGATATAAGTTATAATTTTTTACGACTTACATAAGTTAAAAACTTAAAAATCATAGTAAATGCAGCATTACTATTCATTAGAAATTGGACGGTTAAAATTCTATAAAAATATGTACAGAGAAATATTTAGTTCTATTGAAGTGAAAAGAAAAATAAAATATAAAATTCAATTGATCAAACTGGGATTGGAAACCATGAAGATATAATTCAGGTACTTATAATAGAAATAATAACAAACAGAACAATATACACTCATGTGCATAAATTAAGGATAAATCAGAATCACACAGAAATTGAGCTCTAAAATAAAAATTTCACTTGTAGAATTATCACACACATCTTGAAGAAGAATATGCAAATTGCAGGAAACCACCAGATGGTGCGGATAGTACGTCACAATGACGAGAATGTATGAAAGGGGTATATAAGGAATGGTAGCAAAGAAGTAAAATTGTTCACAAGCACTTTAAAAGCATTTCAGTGCAATAACCGCATAGTTATGGCACACAGGAAGCATTTGGATGATTTTTTACGTGGTAGAATTATCGGACGACTCGAATGTGGACGTACCCAGCTGGAAGTATCCGAGGAACTTGGAATCGCCCAGAGTGTCATCTCCAGGCTTTGGCAACGAATCAAACATGATGGTAATGTGAGTAGATGTTGCAGCACAGGTCGCCCCCTAGTTACTAAGCCGAATGATGACCGGTATTTGGCAGTTACTGCCAACAGAAACAGACGGAGCACAGCATCAGACCTGTCTCGTCAGCTCTCTTCAGCTACCGGTACGACAGTTTCAAGGAAGACCTTGTACAGACTCTTAGGGAACATTGGTTTATATGCTCGTAGGCCTGCCAGATGTGTTCCCCTTACCGCAACTCACTGTCGCCTGCGATTATTCTGGGCTAGAGAGCATGCATTGTGGACACATCAACAGTGGTCTTGTGTGATGTTTTCCGACGAGTCCAGGTTCAATTTACATTCTGATACTCTCCGGACTTTCATATGGAGAGCGCCAGGTACCAGTTACCACCAAGAGAACACCATTGAACGACACCGTTACGGTAGTGCAGGATGGCTCGTTTGGGGAGGAATTATTCTTGGTTCCAGAACTGACCTGCATGTTCAGAGTGTAACGATGACAGGCCACATCTATCGGGATGTCATTCTGGAACAACATGTACGTTTGTTTCGGGGCGCCATGGGTCCTGAATTTCTGTTTCAAATTTGATCCAGGGAGTAAAAATCGCAATTTTTATTAATTATGTCAAACATATAGCATCTTTTTTGCTCTTTACCTTTTGTTTAATAAATAGACTTTACAAATAAGTCAAATTTCTTTTGCTTTTGTCTCTTTCATTGCCTGAACTTCATTATCCTTAATTTGAGTGTAGTATTGCACTGTATAGTATGTAGTAAAGATGGCCTAACGAGTAGACGTTGCTCGTCAGAAGTGGAGCTCGTGGGATTGATACCCTACTGCTAGCATAGATAATTATAGTCGTTAGAAATAAACTTTAAAAATGGATAATAATAGATTTCTATACACTTGAAAACCCAATATATATATATATATATATATATATATGTGTGTGTGTGTGTGTGTGTGTGTGTGTGTGTGTGTTTAATATTTTAGAAGCCCTCAAAATATAAAATATTAAAAACAATTAAAATCCCATTTAGTTACGTAGCATCTATTTAGGATTTTTCTGTAATAGTTATCATATGTATTATTACAAAACAGATGAAGCAAAGAAGAGTTTCTTAAATGGAATTCGAGAGAAATTTCTACACTTATAAATACTACTACTGATTAGTAAGATATATTTTGAAACATATTGATTAAAAAGGCATGGTTTGAATCTTATTACTAAGATATCTTCTGATATAAGAAAATGAAATAAAAACTTTACAAACGCTCATCTGCTGTGATTTTTTTTTTGACATTTCGGGATGAGTGACATTAAATATCTACCATGGTTTCTATTATGACTAATTCAGACCAGTCTTATCAAATGCTTGTAAAAGCATTTGATAAAAATTATCTGAATTTGTTATTTATTCAGTAAATATGCCATCACTACAAAAATGTATTATATTTCCAACAAAGTCATAAGGAGAACTTTTCTTATATTAATGTTAGTAATTTTTAATAGTACATTCTTTTAAAGCTTACATAAAATAGTAATAGTATTTAAACAAAAATATAGTGTTAATTTTTTGTTCTTTAAAAATTTTGAATAATTTTATTAAATGTTAAACACAAATAGTGTATACTACTTTAATGTGGAACAAAAACGTATCTATTATTATGATAGCAGTTCAAAGGAAATTTGTACCATTATTTTTAGTTCTCAGAAAAGGTTTTTCTGGAAATAATTTAGAAGCTATCTAAAAATGTTCATATTTGTCAACACTGCTATTGAGAGTATATGTATAAATATATATGTGTACCTCCCTGTTTCTGTCATATATATCTTAAGAGAAAGTTGTTGTTGTCATATAAATTTATTACAGATATATTGTAAAGGTATATATATATATATAATATTTCTTCTCGTGAACAGAACTCTACACCTGTATATTTGATAGATTCTTAGAGTGGTATACTGCATTTGTTATATTATTTTATCATAGAAATGATATATTTTCAAATATACTTCAAATATCAACATTATTTGTGACATTATAAATGAACAGATTGATTTTTATTCATCTTCTACAACTTATTTTACATTATTTTATTATTATTAAATTTTATATGATTTTGAAATTATTTTATATTATTTTAATGTAATTACTTAAATATTGAATATCTTAGCTTTTTTATTACTTCTATATTTTTATCTAACCGATACTAACTCAGGTATTTTCACCAAACAACACTAAAAAAAATATATATATAAAAATATAAAGGCATTTTTTTAGAAAAATATTTTTTATTTAACAAGAAAAGAGATAAAAAATACACTAAAAATTAAAATTTTTGTTTTAGTTTTTAGTGATGCTGCTAGATGGCGATACTAGTTTAAAATCTCTGTAACTTGGATTCCATGTACGTTGAAAGCTTTTTTGATATACTAAACAAATTATAATTTTTTTTCTCTAATGTAATGTTTGAGGATTGAATATTTTATTGTCACCAGAATTGAACTTACGTGTAACATTTCAGAATTCTAGCTAGTTCGGAATGTAACTATAAATTCACTTCAAAATAATTACTGACATACAAGTGAAGTTAAGTAAAAATGGTTAAAAAAGATATGATATCCATCTACCAAAACAATATTAACTATTTTTTTCTTATACAAATAGGATTATTTTACCCTTAGTATGTGACTAATTATATTCCTACTTTCATAAAATATTCTTTAAATTTGTTACTTTTTGTGTTATTTGAACTTCTACGCATAATTCACAGAAAAGTAACTTTAACAATTTTCCTAATATATGGAACTTGTTAAAGTGGATTTTTTATTCAGAAACCAACATAATTTAAAAGTGTACCAAAATGCAAATCGTGACATTCACAAAATATCTTAAGAAATCAATATTTAGCTAATGATACATAAAAGATAGGAAAATATCCAATGTCGTTTATCATGAGATGTATTAATATTTTAAATATGTCATTTCTCTTTATTTTTCTGTTTATCATATTCCTGAATAGATTGTTAACTTTTATGAATTATATCATAATTGAAAAATGATACGAATCATTATGAAGAATATAGGATATGGAGTCTCCAAATATATATATTAATTTTTTCTTTACTATTATTATGTTTATTGTTCCTTTACTATTATTATGTTTAGTTACATACACTCTTAATTTTTATCTATTACAAATAGTTAACCTGCGAGGACTACAAGTTACTCAGTTACACAAGAACGCGGGCCGGGCCTCGGAGGCTCCGTACAACATTTTTCAGCCAAATACTAATAAAATTGCTTTTGATGATGATCAGAAAATTTGTATTACCAACAGTACTTTATTATAAGTTTATAATATATTTTGAATGATTTGAAGAATAAAATATATTTCGAATGACAGTTACAAAGGAATGCGCGCCGGAATTTGGATGCCCGGAACAACATTTTTCAGCCAAATAGCAGTAAAATTGCTTTTGATGATGACTAGAAAAGGTATATCACCAAAAATACATTATTAAAAATTTAAAATACACTTCGAATGATTTGAAATATTGATTTTTAAAACTATTTTGGTCTGTAGATCTTTTTTATTAGAATTATGAAAGCATATATTTTATCATTTTAATAAAAATAACTATATGTTTTGACAGTTTTTGTTCCTCTACCACAAACACTAAACAAAAATGCAAAAATATATGGGCGTGATCTGGATGTCTGGATCCCGAATAAATTAAAAGTATCTCTTTCTGAGAAAAATATCCAGAAACAAATTACGGAAATGCATGCTGTTGGAGACTAGAAGACCTATATGACAGCTACTGAAAATATGGGAAGTTTATTTCTATTGAGTGATTGTGTGTTCAAGATTTTTATAACACTTTAGAAGTCCGGTGCACGTCCACGCGGGTAAAAAACATTTGTTATAGATATATCCTTTAATAAATACAATCATTAAACTTTGTTGCTAACTGTAACCAATATATTTTTACCTATTAGCTAGGTAAACAACGTTAACCATTCGAAGGTTATACATATTTTCTAAAGGTGATTTTCGATATAAAACCAATACTAATATGATGTGAAATTGTGATTAAATCCATAACTTAAAGTCAGTGTTAACAGAAACCAATAAAAAGTCAATTATCTATTCACAGTATAAAACAGATAAATATCTAACACTATTCATCATGTTTTTTAATAATATGTAATACTCCAATATTATTTAATAATGCTTTTTCTGTTTCTCCAGTTCTTGAACAAATATTTAACTATATCTAAATCTATCTATTCAAATTTATAACCGATTTAATTATTGGAAATATAAATGTACATTTACAAAAATTACCCGTTATACATAAATATTTCTTTTACTTAATGAAATCATGATTTCTTTTCAATTCATTCTGTTTTTGCTTCTACCTAAGAATAAAATAACATGCTGTATTATTAAATAAAATATCATTAGTAAATTCTATATGTTATGTAAATGGCATGTATTTCGACAAAATTCTAAAGCTTAAAGCTGTTTTGATACTTACTACCAATCGAGATTAATTTGAATGTAATACTGAATTTTTTATTTGTAGAGTCTCTTTACACATCGATTAACCCCTTCCGGTAAAATGACGAGTCTCGCTCGTCATTAGTTTTTCATTCCATACCGCACAATGACAAGATACACTCGTCATGCGATTAAAGTTACTGTTAATATGATAATTAATTTAGTTTAAAATTTCTAGTATACTGAATTTGGCAACACTTTTATCACTTGTGAAAATCACAAGTCACTATTGCATATTGTTTAGTTAGAATTTTTTGGTACAAGTCATTGCCAAATTAATGAGTCAGAATAAAAGAAAACCTACTAAGAAATGCCGTGTGTGTTACAAGAATCAAATTGAAAGTGAGACTACTTGGCGGTGTAAACAATTAAGAATTCCTTTGCACTTTGTTTTGAAAAGTACCACTAGCTTGAAGACTATTATCTGTATACCTTATTAATGTTTTGCTTTGATATTTTCTTAATTTTACTGTTTCTGATATTATTTAACACTATGTAAAAAGTGGATTTTAACTAAGAATATGTAAGAATTGTAAAATGAAACAAGTTTTTTTAAATAAAAATTAAATGGTTATTTCATGCATAATTTTTCATTATTAAATCACACCGGAAGGGGTTAATATTGAATCATTTAGTCCCAGGATTACATCTGAATATGTGAAGTTGTAGCAGAGTTTAGAAATTCTTTTCTGAAAAGAATAAGTATTCTCGTTATTCATATTTGCCTGGAATAAAAAAGATGAAATTTTAAAGTAACTAATCATACTGATACTATCTGATTCGGATAATCTGATGCTCTCTGATAATATTAAGTAAAAATAAAATTTCTTCTTATAAATGGATTTTATTTATGAAGTCTCTATTGATAAAATAGGATCAATTTATTCTTGTAAGAATTTACATTCCAAAATTTAATATAATACATTTTTAGAGTGAATTGAATATTCTATTTTATTATAATTATAAACATGTTATTTGAAATGAATTATATATCTGTAATAATCCCTTATATTTCGAGAAAAAATTAGGAACATATACCAAATTAGTGTGAAACTTTATTTCTTGGTTTTGAAATATAGGTATATATAACTTTCCACGTGCTATTTATCGAAACAAGTAAAATATATTATTTTACGATGCTGAACAATATTGTTACATTACTCATGTAAAGAAGAGGCATCTTGCATATACATTTTTATACATAGTAAAATATATTATATTTATTTAAATTTAGATTAACCATTGATAGCTACTAGCTAAACATGATTTTTTGAGTATTTCCCCCAATGGACTATAATAACAGAAAATATATAATTTTGACGTGCTGTTAACACAATGTTAATGGCTTAAGTAAAATCCATGCTGTCTCTACGATGATAAAAATAACTTTTATTTCTGTAATACTTTTTGAAGTAATGATGCCCTTTGAGAATCTAAACAACTGTTAGGAATTTTATTTATACAATGTTAAAATTGTTTTTTTAAGAATGACACATGGAATTCAAGTAAATACAGTCCTCAGAGCAATCTTACAATCTGTAAACTGAAAATAATTATAATTCTATTTCTTTCAACAAACTTGACATTTAAGAAACGATCATAGTCTTGATATAATTATACTTAATCTAAATGTAAATCAATACTTACATTCTGTTATTTCATCCTGTAATGAAATTCAAATTACAACAACAAAAAAGAAAATTATTTTTAAATGTTTAATATTTTTAAATATGATTATCTTGTTCTCTATGATATATGATTATGTAGTTAACGTTGTTTTAAATTTACGTCAAAATTATATATTTTTCTATTATTGAAGTCTATAGAGGCAAATACTTAAAAATCATGTGTAATAAGTAGCTATCAATGATTGACCTAAAAGTTTAAACATATAAATTATATTTACAATGTGCAAAGAGAAGTAGCAGTAGATGAATGATGATTTATCTTTATATCAGTAATGTAGCTTGTTGGTATATAAGATAACACACCATTCTTAAAACCCTTAAGACTGTTTTTGATTCATTAATCCTTCACAATACTCTGGAATCCGTCCAATGTTTCCCGAGGCTCCTTAGAAAGTAATTGATTTAAAGGTAAAAATCCATAGGACACACACCATTAGATATAGATAGCATTAGGGACTGCAATACTGGTATACCGAATACTGGTATTTTGAGATATTTGTACAATTTTGTAACAACGGTATTCACAAATATAAATATCGCTTTTTTATATTTACTATTAGACATTTTAAAAATTGTCTCCACTCAAAGTTCATGGGTAGCCAACATAGCAAACAGTATACATTTTTGTTTACCTAACGGCCGAAATTAATTAGACTATGAATACAAAGATGCGTCGTACAATCTAGAGAAGTGACACAATATGTGAACCATCTATAAAGACGGGGACCAAATCTGTCCTATTACAGCTCAAAACGAAACTGCACATGCGCAAGATTAGCAGTCAGATATTCGTATCTGTGTAAACAAGGTTGTAGTTGTAAAGAAAGGGCGTAATGTTTCAAAAGTTTCGATGTTTTACAATTGGTGAATTTGTTTTTCATATTGTATTTGCGTATCATACTTTAGGGTTTAAAATAATTTTCAGATTTATTATATATTCATAATTAATAAACCCATGATAATGAATAAGAATAACTTTTAAGGACAAAAAATCTGTTGATAATATTTAGGTTTGGTTTCATCATTTACAGGATTATAAGATTATGATGACTCAGTGTAAAGAATGTTCAAGAGTTATTACAGTGAATGGAAAAAGTACGAGCGGACTCCATACACGTTTAAAAACGAAACATGATACAAATTTGTTAAAGAGTAAACATTCTAATTTAAATGTAGAAAGACATTTAAGCACAATTTCTAAGCCCAAGTCATCAGGGATTTTAGATTATTTTGAAGGAAAAAAAAAGATAATTGTCATGAAATTATAAGTAAAATGACAGAATAAGGTGGGTTGTCATTTCGAGTGCTTTTCACTTCTAATGAGTTAAGAAAATCACTATCCGCCAGAGGTTTTAAAAAATTAACCAACATCGATTAACACTATAAAAAACTGTTATAAACTACATGTAACGGTTTTGGTTTGGTTTTGGAGCGCTACGGTCTGCTTTTTGCAACACGAGGGCTAATGAGACCGGGACCTACTGCTTAAAGCCGATTCCGAACGGCTACGAATATCCATGCCATAGTGGGATTCGAACCCACGAACTCCGGTTCCGAAGGCCACATCCTAACCATTCGGCCATCGTTCGGCTAAAGTAACGGTGTTCGCAATTCTTTGAAACATGGGTTAACACAATTAAAAATAAATAGTAAGAAATTTAGTCTTACATTTGATGAATGGACAAGTATTTAAGCATAAAAAAGTTCATTTAGAAACAAATATGGATTGTAGGAGTATAGGATTATATATATATATATATATATATATATATATATATATATATATATATATATATATATATATATATATATATATATATATATATATATATATATATATATATATATATATATGTATATATACATATATATATATACATATATATGCATATTTATATACACACACATAGATTAAAGGATTATCTAAAAGAATTATCTAGAAAATACTTAAGATATATATATATATATATATATATATATATATATATATATATATATATATATATATATATATATATATATATATATATATTAAGTATTTTTTAGAAGAAAGGAATTTATCTATCTTTTAAGTGAAAAACTACTTATTCCATACATTTTAGTTTTGGTATTACTGTATTTAATGTAGAGTAAAATTGTTCTATATCTTTCAAATTTTCAAACCATTGTGTTTTAAATAATTTAGATTTATTAATTTTGATGACGTATAAAATTCATAAAAGTAAGTGTTCTCTTATAAAATTAGGATAATTTTTTATTTTTAGTAAACATATATTTAAAAACTAAATATTAATTTCACATAAAGGAAAACCTCTTACTTCTATCTATCATAATTTCAAATTTTAGTATGTTATCAAAATGTAGCAGTAATTATGCTTTGAATATTATAAAATTAGATAAAATAACAGCATAAAATATCTAAAAAAAATTTGTCATATTATATTCATTAGTAATAAAAAGATATATTTCAAAAATATATCTATGTTTCTTGGAAACGTCTCTGATACAAGTATAAAATAAATATGCAGATATGTAAATAATTTTGTTAATGGAAATTGTTTCAATTTTTTTGTATTTTATAATATAAAGTATTTAATTTATTTCACTTATATTTCTTTTATAACCGTTGCTACCTATATTTACTATAGCCTTCTTTTAATGTTATTGAAATAACAGAAATACTTTGATAAAAAATGAATTCGAATAAAATGCTTCGAAAATTACTTTACTTAATTGCATTTTACAATTTGACTTTTAATATTTTATAAAACAATTGAGTACAAGTCGTTGTATAAAGAAAATTATACTAAAACCATATATATTTATACATTGTCAAAATATTAATATATGATTGTTGATATATTTAAAAAATAAGCATTAAAAATAATTAACTAACATAAATACGAAACATTAATTTAATTCTTAAAAAGAAGTTTTCTATGTAAATAGTCCGAATTCTTTAGAGTCAATGTTTCATTTTCATTTTTTTATTCTACCTTAAAGACAGACATTAAAAGATAAAATTTTAAAGTAAATTCACATTTAAAATGTTAGAAATGTTTCAATGCATTGATAAAAGGAAAATAAGATATTTGATTAATGAACTTAGTAATGCTCAACAGAGTTCTTAAAATGTAAGAGAAAGTTATTAAGAATGATATATCTATAAAATATGTTAGTTGGAATCAAACGGATAAGTTTGTTTAAATTGCAGTTTCAGCATTATTTTCTCATTACATTTAATTTATTGATCCTGTGAGCGTAATTTATATAAAAAATGCAGAAGCAAAGTAAAAATGCAAAAGTAAGCAGAGTTTTAAAGAATATTTATAAATTCAATGCCAAGCTATTAGACAAACATTTTAAAATAATATTTCATTCAAATTAATGAATTTAAACAAATAATTTAAGAGAACGTATAAATTGATTTCCTTACTTGGTATCATACGAAAATCCTGCAAACCAAAAAACCTTTCCATAACCAAATAAAATATAATGGCACCAGGAAATATCTCTACCTTCCAAAATTAACACTGACTTGTTACTAATAATTTAAATTTTTTTCTACAATATTAAAATTTGAAATAAATTAATTAGAAATAAATTTGGATAGCTAGATTTTAAAATACGTTTGAATGTAAAAGGATAAAGAGGTTTGAATATAAAAATTCTTAAAATTCATTTTCTATATTTGCTTTATTAATAACATTTGCTAATTTTCTTTTTTGTAGATATTTATTTATTCAACTGCTATAAATCAATTAATGATTATGAATTTGTGGAACCATATTGTTGTTATAAGTTAGCTAAAAATGTAAATAATTTTTCTAACTGCTGGAGTTTCATTTTAAAGATCTACCCCAAATTATAAATGTAAAAGAAACTAGGCCAAGTATCAAAATAACAACTTAGTAGTTAAATGCTTTGTAAACAAAGTGGTTTATAATACTTTTATGGTCAAAAGTAAATGCTATAATCTATATAAAGTAAAAAAAAATATTAAGTTTAAAATTGTCTTGAGGGTATTATTACTGGAGTTTTCCTATTTAAGAAGAATTTTCTTTTTCATTCTGAGCAAATTGAATGTAATTTTTCTTTTAAATAATGATTAGAAGATTTTATCATGCTTTGCCGATTTTTTTCCCTGTGTTTTAGAGGCTTCCTATTCCAACAAAATGCTTTATACTTTTTGAAATAGAAGTTGTAGTTCGTACAAAGCATTAGCTTAAAGCTAGTACACCATCCTGCATTTTGTTAGTTTCTGGGGTTATTTTTTAAATAAATTACCCCCATACCCCTCCTAAAATGTAATAAATGCAAAACCCCAATTAATATAAAGTGTAATATATTAGTAGTTAAACATTTATACACAAACTTATTTGAAATATACTGATAATCTAAAGCAAGAATAAATACTTTCTTTAAAATAATGTTTTAATATTTTTATTTAAACATTAATGTTTTAATGTTTTAATATTTTAATATTATACTTTTAAATAATATTAAAATATTAAATTAATGTACTATAATGTTTTAATGTTTTAATGTTTTAATATTATACTTTTTTTAAATACAAGTTGTAGCTAGTACAAAGCATTAGCTTAAAGTTAGTACAACATCCTGAATTTTGTTAGCTTCTGGGGTTATTTTTTAAATAAATTCCCCCCATTCCCCCCCAAAAAAAAATGTAAAAAATGTAAAACCACAATTAATATAAAGTGTAATATTTTAGTAGTGAAACATTTATACACAAACTTATTTTAAATATACTGATAAAGTTAACATTTTAATTTACTAACATAGTAAATTATACAGATATTAAATTATATGATAGTTTTATAGAATTATTTTCTTATCACTATACAAAGAATTAATAAAAAACATATTGTAATGAAATTAGATGCGCATGTTGTGAATAAAAGGATGTAACCACGCAATCTCTCTCTCTAATATAGTAGAGTGCACCAGTATGTCTAAACACATTACTTCATCTAAAATAGTGGGAAAGCTTAACGTTAAATCTAAAAGGATTATGCAAACTCAGGTACCCTCAGGAGTATCTAATAGAAGTTCATGAAAAAATAAGTGAACTGCAAGTTTTCGTAACTTTTACTTTATTCTTGTATTGATGCTTAAATAACACTATTTTAATATTCGATATGATGACCGCAAAATGTACAAGTATGAAAATGATCATGCTGGTTAAGGGCTCCAAACTACCAATTAAAAGTACCAAAAATGAATCAATCAACGTTTTAGGGATTTTTTGAGAGTACATTTACTTGTCGCAGTTACAATAAGAGTTGAGTTGTGTTGAAAGATACTCTAACATCTAAACAAACTCTTTAAGTCTGTAGTTTGAAGGATGTATTGTGGTGTTAATTAATCACAGCTCTTACATGTATTTGAAAACTAGAGATATTCTTGGTAAATCTGAGATGGAACTTCGGCTAACAAATGTCCCTCCCAGGGAAAAATAAACGATCCCCTGGTCCCCATTTTCCCCACTCACCATTTTTGCCCATCTTAGTTTTGGGTGCCACTAGGCAAGGCCTAGAAACCGGTTTTAATTGCTTCAGGAGACCTGTGTGGGTGTCAGCTTTTTCTATCTGTGTGATATTTAATAAATTATACGAAAAATTTAATATGTCTGAACCTCTTCTATTGGCTATCTGGACAAAAATAGTTCAAAAATAATTCTAACATATCATCAAGACATCCATTTACCCCAAGGCTAGACCTCTTGTCTAACGAAAATTCCAGAAATGTTGTGAAAATTGTTTCCACAGCAACAGACACAGCCAAGTTAGTTGGACCTATGTTTGTGATCGTCAATATTATTCCCACATTATTTCTTTTAATTTTAATATTTTTGAATTTGTTTTTGAAAGAAAAATGTACTTCTCTTAAAACTTATTTATTAAATTATGGCAAAATTCCAGAAAAAAATGAAGGAATATATTTTGTGAAATCCTGAAGAAATTTGATATCAATAAAATGGATCATCTTTTTGTTCAATGAAGGTTTTTTCAGCAAATACTATAAGGGCAGAATTTTTATTTTTTCTCAAAAGACCACCCCTGTTATTCCATCCAATATGATTTAGCGTAATATACTTTCTGTTTGGGTAACTGTGGTGAAATAGAAGATCTTGAAATGATAACCCATTCTGTTATTTCTATGCAGATATGTTATTATTAATAAGAGTAAAGTAATAGCTCATGTAAATGATTTGACTCAGGCGTTTGAATTATTTTAAAAAATAGTTATTTCAGACCAATAGTGCAACTAATCTTCTTATAGAAACTCACTGTGTTATATTTTACTTGATGGTGTATAAGTGAAATAATTATCTGCTTTATATCACTGCTTAGAATATATAATAATATAAGTATTTTAAATTTATTCACTTATTTTAAATATATTATTTTAAGTTTTGCCCATTTCAGATATACATTCATGAACCCTATTCCAGAAGCCCATTCGAAAGGTAATAGGAAGAAAAATCAAAGCTGGCTTTCGCACATTTTGTTCTCAGCAGATTTCCCCTTTCAGTTTTATGGCAGCTATTTACTGAATGCAGTCTCTAAAGAACTGAAATATTGTCACATATTTTTGACTTCATTTCAGATTTTCTATAGCAGTGCTGTTAGTAAGTAGCTATGCATTGATCGCTTGGAAATGACGTTCTTACTATCACTTGAATATCTTATATAATTTTCAATATTACTATTTCAGAAATGAATATTTATATATAGAGGGATATTTATATACAGAGGAATCATATTTTAAACTCTTATTAGAAAATTTCAAAAAAATAAATGCTCTTTCAATGGAATCCCGTTAATTTCATTTAACCTATTACTACTTATGATAAATTTTCTAAACTATATTCAGACACTTAATTATAGTAGCTTTAGAATAAAGTAATAGAGATACTCTTTAAAAAATAAAACATAATTTTAACATAAAATATTATTTAAAAATTTTATTACATAAAAATGAAAATTTCTAAGATAAAAAGCTTATTTTCTAAAAAGAAAAAAAAATAAATATAATTCCTGTATAAGTTTTAATTTATTTTGCACAAAAATGATCTCTATAAAGAATGCTAAAGTATACTTGTGATATCAGATCTGCAGTCTCCCCATTAAATTTCAATTTACTGCATCCAAAAATTACTATTCAAAAGTTTATAAGCAATTATGATGTACATCTGATCAGCAGAAGAATAAAAATTTGAGAAAAAAATCTCAGTTTTGCCATTTGGTACGGATTCTTAAAGTCGTTTTGGCAATTAAAGTATTGAAAATGAGAAAAAATCAACAAAACCATATTATCCTCTTTTAAAATCCATTGTCTAAAATAAAATTAATTTTTATATAACTTGTGGATTTGCAACACGATAATAACTATGATTAAGATTCGATGTAAAAACAAACTATGGAACAATAGTGGTTTAAAAAAAAAGTTTACAAATCTTTATTGATATTTATTTTAAAAAGAAAGTACCCCTCCCACACGTTCATAAAATCATTTAATGCTGTCGCATCGTGACATGCTCGCATTTACATAGACTTTTTTGGATAGACAAACCACCTGCTAAGGAAAGCATATTTAAGTATAAGCTAACCCAACTATTTATTTGAATGTATTTGATCGATTTTATTTATTAATGAAGAGCAGATACTAGTTTTTATAGATACCTCATAGTTTGCTCATAAGGAGATGTTAATGTGACGGATGTAGGACCAATGTATTTAACATGTGTGATCTGTTCTTGAAAAAAAATCGGTATTAAAACTCGATTAAGACCTCATGAGAAATAAAATGGAAAAACAAAATGCGTTATCATCAGTAGTTTATTTCAGTAGTTTCAGTATCAAATTTACTTATATAGTCCCCGTTGTTATTTTTTATGCCTTCCCACATCTATAGTTAAGTCTAAAAACAAAACCTCCTCCTTAAAAATGTTAAGCAGATAGTTTTGAAATCAACGTAATCAACATAAGCTGCAACAGGTCTAAATTACAATTGGTTCATATATTATTAAGCAATTTAAAAATAAAATTATTTTATGCCCAAATAGTTTGGCCAGGTATATAGTTATTTATTGATAAGTATGAGAATGAGTTATCGAATGAATAAATGAGAGAGTGACACGATTTTATTCATAAGAGTAGTTTGGGTAGCTGAAAAATCCTATAAGTTTCAAAAGAAAACACTACCATTCCGAAGGGGTGCCTAAGGCAGAGCTTCCTGGAATATTCGTCCCATGGAGTTCCTGAGGAGGGAAATCCCTTGAAGGGAGCAAAAAGTCATGCCTCGGGGCTTCATAGGAAACGGAGCTCCCTAGGAATACAGTAGGCAAAGTTGTGCTCTAAGAGCACAATCCTTCTTAAATGATTTTTCTTTTTGTTTTATTTACCATTACGATTTTGAATCCTATAAGTTTCAAAGGAAAGCAATACCATTCTGGGGGAGTGCCTAAGGCAGAGCTTCCTGGAATATTCCTCCCATGGAGTTCCTGAGGCGGGATATTCCTTGAAGGAAGCAAAAAGTCATGCCTCGGGGCTTCATAGGAAACGGAGCTCTCTAGGAATACAGTAGGCAAAGTTGTGCTCTAAGAGCACAATCCTTCTTAAATGATTTTTCTTTTTATTTTATTTACCATTACGATTTTGAATCCTATAAGTTTCAAAGGAAAGCAATACCATTCTGGGGGAGTGCCTAAGGCAGAGCTTCCTGGAATATTCCTCCCATGGAGTTCCTGAGGCGGGATATTCCTTGAAGGAAGCAAAAAGTCATGCTTCGGGGCTTCATAGGAAACGGAGCTCCCTAGGAATACCGTAGGCAAAGATGTGCTCTAAGAGCACAATCCTTCTTAAAGGATTTTTAATTTTATTTTATTTACCACTATGATTTTAAATATTTATATAAAAATTAATTCTGCTATGAAATATGCTTTATATCTACTTATGATATACAGAAAGCTGCAAATGCCTCTGGATTGCAGACTGATTCCCAACATGTATGTTCCCAACATGTCAAAATTTGTACTTCAGTAAAAATTCAAAGTAACAAAAATAAATTGTTACTAAAGTGTTCACGCAGGTCTGTATTATTTAAACATAATTAAAATATATCAGTACATTATAGAATATTTAAACTGATATATTTATATCATTTTTTCGAGATATAAATAATCAGATTATTTGAGTAATAGATCATAATACAAATATTCACAATATTTAATTTAATTCCTCCATTTCTAAAGTAAAGAATTATAATTTTAGCTATTTAAGTTTACAGCTAAAACTTTTACACAAAAGTTGTCATTTCCTATAAAAATAAAGCAGAAAACAATATTTTTCTTACGTTTATGCATATTTTAGCATAATTCTTATTTTAAAAGCGACATACTTTTGAAGTTTCAAAAAATCTATTTCATCATTAAATCATATATTTCAGTGCAGATTAAAAATATATGTTTAATATTTTAAAACTAACTTTAAATTGTACATATTCAATTTTTATATGCAAGTTTTTCTTTATTTTTATTGTTTACTTTTTATTCGAATAAAATTTGGAGAATATTTTTCAACTGATGCAATGTTTCAAATAAGTTACATGCATATGTGTAGTATTTTTAAACTATTGATACTATGTGAATGCATTTTTAAGTATCCACTTCCTACTTGCGTCAGCAGAAATATTTAAATATATCCGGCTCATTTACTTCACAAAGATAAGCATTATCTAGAGTGATATTTTTTAGTCTGCAGTCAATATCATGTTATTCATACATGACTGCATATCTATTGATTTTTGCAACGGGTTAGAATAGTTCTATTTTGTACATTTCTATTAGAACATTAGTTTTCAAAATTTAAGGCGACAGTGGACTTTTACAGCAAACTTTTTTTCTTTTAAATGAATTTCCTTGAAGATTGACTAGCTTATTAGTACTATTGATATATATATATATATATATATATATATATATATATATATATATATATATATATATATATATATATATATATATATATATATATATATATATATATGTGTCAGGTCTAAAAAAGGAGTAGTTGGAAATTATGTAAGTTACAAACGATTTTAAAAAGAGAACTCTTTTAACATAATAAAATAAATGAAAAAGACCCACTCTCATGTAAGCTTTCAGGATAATCTGGTCAGACGGAAGCATCTCTCAGCTATTTGATGAGCTTGCAAACAGATAAGTGGGATTTTGGAGAGTGGTCATGAAGCGGTCAACACATTCACACATAGCTCGTGGTCGATTAATGAAAATGGCGCATGCTGCTTTCAATCAGAACGATGAATTATTAAAACTTATTATTATCAAGAAGACTGTTTTCCATTCTCGTTAAGTCTGGATCACTACTTGTCATATATATATATATATATATATATATATATATATATATATATATATATATATATATATATATATATATATATATATATATATATATATATATATATATATATATATATATATATATATATATATATATATATATATATATATATATATATATATATATTCAATATTTGAATACAAAATATTAATTAGTTTTGGAGTTATTAATTATTAATTTTTTCATAATTAGCTCAATTGAAAATGCTCCAAAATCAAAAACAAATATTCAAATGAGCAAGGAGCCATGAATTAGGAAGAGTTTGTCGAAATAAAACTAAGATATCCGGTTTGCTGTATACTTAAAAATCGAGTTGAATTTCCACAAGCTAATGATTAATTTCTTTCATTAAAACTTGATTATGTACCACATGCTTGTGTCAAAAACTAAAAATCCTTTTCCGTAGGTTTTTTGCACTTAATTGGTAACTGTATTGATAAATGTTCCAGGTGCATTACTATCTTCTTATTCTCATATAGATGTCTCATTGCCACGAAATTAAATATGATTTTAAGGCTACAGTGGACTTTTAAAGCAAACGGTTTTTCTTTTAAATGAATTTTCTGGAAGATTGACTATGGTATTAGTACTATTGATATATAGATACTTTCAATATTTGAAGGCAAAATATTAGTTATTTTGGAGTTATTAATTATTAATTGTTTCATAATTAGCTCAAATGAAAATGCTCCAGGTTCATCAATTTTGAATAAAATATTATAAAACAAATTTTATGTATACCTTATAGACTTTATAAAAAATTATAATTGTTTCCATAAACATTTATAGAAAATATAAAGAGAAAAAAAGTAATTATGATGGGGATACCCATATTTTGCAGAATCAACAGTTATAGAGGTTAATTAAAATGAATAACTAACATATTATATGCTTCAAAACATACCCGTTTCAACTAGACTTTAGTTTATAAACTCTAACGTAAATAATACTTGAATTTCAGAGACAATAATCTATTTTCAATACGCCTGTAGTAATTTTGTAGTAAATATTTGTAATACATGAATATTTTACTTCTAAATAAACAGCATTTGAGGTTCTTATTGCTATACCCATGAGTAATGATGAGCTTATTATATCCATAAGTAATGATAAAATGATGGGAATGAAAAATTTTTTTTGCTCTGTATTCCTAATGATATATTCTTTCACTATTCCCTAAAATCGAAAATTCTAATTTTCGGTCGATTTTAGCCAGTTTGAAAATCTACCATCACCTTAAAGTAACAGAATTACTATACGAATATAAAAACCCATACGTATAAATTACTCCGAGAACATTATTTCGTTTAAAAAAACTCTTCTTTAAGAAAAGTTTTCTTAGAAAGTTCAAGATGAATATTATTCACCCTTCTAGAAATAGTTAGAGAAACAAGTCTTGAGATTAACCATAAAGAAGGTAAATCAGAAATGTGTGGATATTTTAGAAAGGTAAAGTGCAACTATGCCAGATTATTTTTACTTCAGAGTAGAATTCTTTAGAAAAAGTACTGAAAGTCGTAATATTTAACATATAGATTGAATGGAGGATGTTCGCTGAAAATTTGTACAAAATGTTTGAAGAATAAACTCTACAACATTATAAAAGTGAATGGTACTTAAAATGACGTAAAAAAATATTTATTTCAATATTCAATGCCCGATTTTTTAAAAACTAATTAATTGTTTTTGGCTTTCTTTCTATAAATAAATAATGAGAAAAATAATTAAAAAATATATTTTGTTTTAAGTGTAGTTTATGATTTAAAAAATGGTTTGTTTCCAATGGGCAACACTGGCCTTTAATCGAAAAAAAATATTTTTTCTTGAAAAAGTATCAAAAACACATGAATTTTAATAACTATGATGGATAATCTCTTTAAATTTGTACAAAATTGTTGAAGAATAAACTCTACAATATTATAAAAGTGAATAGTACTTAAAATGACATAAAAAATATTTATTTCAACCTTAAATGCCCGATTTTTTAACTAATAATTTTTATGGCTTTCTTTCTTTATATAAATATTAAGAAAAATAATTAAAAAATATATTTTATTTTAAGTGTGGTTTACAGTTTAAAAAATGGTTTGCTTTCATTCAGTAACACTGGGTTTTAATTGAAAAAAAAATATTTCTTCTTGATAAAATTTTAAACTATCAAACACACATGAATTTTAATAACTATGATAAGGAATAAAATTTCTACAAGATATTTTTACAATTAATTCTTATTACAAATACAAATTATATGTGGAATAAAAAATGAATTTTTTATTTTATGATACTTTACGATATAAGTACAAATTATCCACGAACGTATTTGTCACAACCTTTGAGGATGTCATAAATTTCATATTTTATGATACTTGACGATATGAGTAAAAACTATCCACAAAAGTGTTTGTCACAACCTGTGAGGATGTTATTAATTTCATTGTATATACACTTAAATAAACTGTAATTAAAAACTCTTCTATTGAATGTAGAAGAAAATAGAATCAACTGCTTATTCTACTATAAGCTTAGTAGAACTTTATGCCCATTGTGGCCAATTGGCAACAAACAGAAAAGTCTAGTTACAACAAATATTTTACAGTTAAATATCCAAATAAAGTCATAAATATGGGCTACATACTTTACCTTTCTTGTAATGATTTTTACTTGAGCACTGCTGAACTAAATAGTGTATTTTGAAACCTTCAAAAAATCAAAAAGTACATGCAGCAAACAAATGAATGGATAAATATATCTATATTTTTAAAAGAAGTATAAATGTGTCATCTACATGTGAAAACATTTGTGTAATAATATCTTCAGTATGAAATTATATTGACAACATTAGGTATTAGATCGTCGATAATATTCTAATACTAGTTTAGAAGACTAAATTGTTTATGTTACCAAAAAACAACACATTAATTTAGTAACATTTATATTAATGGGTAATGGATAGTATATTATTAATTTAATGTAGAGAATAAATCTTAACGTTAGTTTGAAATTCAAAATGCACACTAGATATTTGTATAAAATGCTAAAGGAATATGTTTTATGACGTATTAAATATGAACATATAAGCAGATAAAATGAAACACCATAATAAAGGAAAAACCATTCATTTATTCTGATAATATTTAATTTAATTAATCAAGGATTGCATATTATTCATTAATTCAGTATAAACCTTAAATCTTATCATTTGCATGAATCGGAAACGAGCTCCAAAGATTTGTATGAAATTCTTCAGGAATATATTCAACAATATAAATCAATATAATGTCACGTAAAATGACACAAAAAGTTAGTTATTTAATTAACTTACGTTTAATTTAATGGGTGATGAATGGTATACTATTCATTCAATACATAGGTTTAATATTAACATTGAGATGAAAATGAAAAAAGTACACTCTAAAGATTTGTTTAAAATTCTAGAGGAATAAAATGTACAACAAAATAAAAGTGAATATATGAGTACATAAAAAACACAAAAACCGTCCATTTAATCTAATAATTTTTAATTTAATAAATAATTACTATAATGTTATTCATTCTAGATAAACATTAAATTTTTTAATTGAGTTTAAAAAGCTAATGCCCTTTAAAATTTGTGTAAAGTTCAATATAAAGGTTTAATATTAAGATTGATATAAAAATGAAAAAAAAAATACGCTCCAAAGATTTGTTTAAAATTCTACCGAAATATACTGTACAACAAAATAAAAGTGAATCTATGGGTACATAAAAACACAAAAACCATTCATTTAATCTAATAAATATGTATTTAATAAATAATTACTATAATGTTATTCATTCTAGATAAACATTAAATTTTTAAATTGAGATTAAGAAGCTAATGCCCTTTAAAATTTGTGTCAAATTCTTCTAGAAGTATGTATTATACAGCATAATAATAGTGAATTTATTGGCACGGGAAATGTCACAATAAAAGACATTTGCTTAAATATATTCTCTTTTATAAAACATTAATAACACCGGAAGAATGCAATGAGCTTATGTTTTAATAAATTTCACCAGATATTTTCTGAATCCGTATCAAAAGGCCATCTACTTTACTGGTTTATGTTAGCGATTGAAAACGAGAACACTATATACCAATGATTTTAAATGTAATCTACATTTGAATTTAAATTGTTGAAAATTATATATTTTATAGATACAACTACAATGTTTTTCTTAATTATAAAAAATTAATTTTACGTTTGAAATAGAGGTCATATCAGTTCTATTCATTTCTTTTTAACTTAAAGTGTAAAACTGAAACTTATACTCATAAGTTAATGCATTAAATTGTAAACTAGTGATTTTATTGAGAAAATCATAAGATATAAAAATGATTTATAGAAGATAATATTTGATATTTATCTCCCACATGAAAAGAAAAAAAATCTTACTTAATAAGTATCAAACATGATTTTAGGTAATAAGTCTTCTTAAGTTGTGATAATCTTCTGATGAATATCCCAAGAAAAATATTATTTATATCTCTGAAGAAATTCTCTGAAGATGTTTCAAATATGAAGTTAACTCTGCAAATTGTCTTAACATTTTCTCAGAAATACCTAAAACAAATATCATTCACCTTAAGAAATTCAGATTGTTTCAAATTTTGAATATTTCCTTGAGAAAAAGTTGAATCTCAAATAAATCATCAGGTTTTTGAAGAATTTCTTAAGACAATGGTACATTTTAAAGAAAATCTTCAGACTATTTTAGCTAGGGCAGAAAGTAATATGGTAGATTTTATTACCTTTTTTTATAACCTGGCTGTTGATTTTTAAGAGTTTTAATTTCTCTGATTCTCTACATATATATGTCCGGCCAATTTTAAAATTTTAAACTAGCTGAACTATAAGAAATAATCAGAAGTTCGTATATAAATATGTATATTTCTTTTTTTTTCCTTTACATTTATTCCATCGAAAGAAAATTTCACAGCTATATTTTTTCGACAAATTTAGTGACTTTCTGACATTATTTGTAGCTATTCTAGGTCATGTGGCACTCACTTCCGCTACACATACTCATGACACATTTTTTTAACGTAAGTTAGTCTATAACTGACTTAGTCATGAATAAAACAAGTGTTTTATTATTAAATTATTTATTATGATTAAATAATTTTATAACCCATACTTATTTTTTAGTGACTGTAAATTATTATTTCATACTGAAATAAAATACATAGGATAATAAATATTAACTCTCTCTATTTTCCTGGAAAGAGCGTAAAATGATTCACTCATATAAATTTATAAAATGATGGTAATAAACCACTCCGTCTTTCTAAATCGAGTTTCACTTTGTATCAAATTAGTATTGTAAATATTAATGAAATTCAGAGATTTATATATCTACGTAATCACTGCATATTTCATCATCTGAATTATTTTTCAGCTCTAACGTAATATGTGAAGTAAAATATTCAAATTTATTTTCCCACATACAGAAGGTATTTATCACCTTAGAATGAGTAATTGATGTGAACTGATTTTCAATCTCTTATTTGCATGAGAACAATGATAAATTTGTGAATTGATATTAAAGTTGCTATTATCAATCAAATACAAAGAGAGAGTTATTCGATACCCGAATGTATATTTCAATATGAACGAGATATGTGACCTGTGCATGCATTGTTAGACTCTGCACAGAACCTCTGATAACAAATATGTTAATTTCACTGTAATATAATGTAGTGTTAAAACACTTTATAGTGTTTGTTACTCATGTTAAAATACATTTAAATTAACTACATATTTATATTAAATGTATTTAAATGCAGATAATTTTCAAAAACCAAATTCCTATTAAGACAACCGTAGACAATAAACCAAACGAAATTTATTTGAAAATTCAATATTTCTGTTTTACTGGATTATGAAATATAAGTAAGAATAAAGTGCATAGACTGTTTATGAATAAACTCTCATGATCAAAATTTATGTTATAAAGTACAAACAGATTTAATATGATTTAATACATTTCAATATGAGGGAATATATGAACCAGCTATGTGACCTGTAGACTCTGTTAGACTCTGCACATAGTCTCTGATAACAAACATGTTAATTTCACTGTATTATAAGTAGTGTTAAAACACTTTATAGTGCTTCTTACTCATGTTAAAATGCATTTAAATTAATCTACAAGTTTACATAGTTTTAACTGCAGATAGTTTTCTGAGACCAAACTCTTTGTTAGACAACCGTAGACAATAAACTAAACGAAATTTATCTGAAAATTCAATATTTCTATTTTACTGGATTATGAAATATAAGTAGGAGTTAGGGGCATAAACTCTTTATGAATGAACGCTCATGATCAAAATTTATGTTATAAAGTATAAACATATTCAATATGATTTAATATATTTCAATATGAGGGAATATATGAACCAGCTATGTTACCTGTGCATGCATTGTCAGACTCAACACAGAGTCTCTGATAACAAATATGTTAATTTCACTGTATTATAACATAGTGTTAAAACACTTTATTGTGCTTTTTACTCATTTTAAAATACATTTAAGTTAATCTTTACATTAAATTTTGTTAACTGCAGATAATTTTCAAAAACCAAATTCCTAGTAAGACAACTGTAGACAATAAACCAAACGAAATTTATCTGAAAATTCAATATTTCTATTTTACTGTATTATGAAATATAAGTAGGAATTAGAGGCATAGACTGTTTATGAATGAACTCTCATGATCAAAATTTATGTTATAAAGTATAAACAGATTTAATATGATTTAATATATTTCAATATGGGGGATTATATGAACCAGGTATGTGACCTGTGCATGCATTTTTAGACTCTGCACATAGTCTCTTATAAAAAATATGTTAATTTCACTGTATTATAATGTTGTGTTAAACCACTTTATAGAGCTTATTACTCATATTAAAATACATTTAAATTAATCTAAAAATTTACATTAAATGTTTTTAACTGCAGATAATTTTGAGACCAAATTCATAGTAGACAATAAACCAAACGAAATTTATCTGAAAATTCAATATTATTGTTATAATGGATTATGAAATATAAGTAAGAATTAGAGGCATAGACTGTTTATGAATGGACTCTCAAGATCAAAATTATGTTATAAAGTATAAACAGATTTAATATGATTTAATATATTTCAATATATTGGAATATATGAACCAGGTATTTGACCTGTGCATGCATTGTTAGACTCTGTACAGAGTCTATGATTACAAATATGTTAATTTCACTGCATTATAACGTAGTGTTAACACACTTTATAGTGCTTCTTACTCATGTTAAAATGCATTTAAATTAATCTACAAGTTTACATTAAACGTTTTTAACTGCAGATAATTTTATGAGACCAAATTCCTAGTAAGACAACTGCAGACAGTAAAGTAAACTAACGGAAAATTCAATATTTCTATTCTACTGGATTATGAAATATAAGTAGGAATAAAGTGCATAGACTGTTTGTTAATGAACTCTCATGTTCAAAATTAATATTATAAAGTATAAACATATTTAGTATGTCTCGAATATGATAATATTTGCATTCTGTACTCAAAAATCAGTTTTAGTTACATTGTGCAAGAGAAATAAATATTTCTATACAATACTTGTCTTTCTTTATCTTTATTTGCTTAAGAAAACTATGTTTTATATCGTATATTATAAATAAAATATTATGCTAAAAATAATATAACAAATGAATAAAGTGAATATTAGAAATAAACTATAATAATGTGCATAATCTATATGATCATGTAGCAATTTCAATTAAATGTTATTTTCGAATAATAATTATTTAATAGGTTCAAAAATAATTAATATTTTACTTCTTTATTTTATCAAATTTCATAATTATAGTTTAATGACATTTTATATTTTCAAGCAAATGAGCTAAAAACAAAGAGTCTACGATCATTTCAGTAGCATTATATTAGAGGCTGGACAATAAGTTATTTTATTCTAAAGTATTATTCAGGTAGTGCGCTATTTAGATCTTAGTGTTTTCTCCTGAAAACAAAGATAAGAAAGAATTCAATCAAAGTTTGGGTATAATTCATCAGAGAACTTAAATTAGATTCATTTATTTACTCTCAAGGGAAAAACATGTAGTTCATTTTACGAAGAATCAAGCTATATTTTGCTTGTTTCATACCTTACGCCTTTAAATTCTTCTATTTCTCTGATTAGATGGCATTCACAAATTTCATTCACCAACGGAACGTGCACTAAATTACTATTAGAGAGCAACAAACTTCAAGATTGATGGGAAAAGTAGGAAACAATGTAATACAAGAAAAGTTCTGCAGGAAACACATTCCATCAATCCAAAATGATTTATTAACATTGAAATAATTTAATTAAGAAAATTTATCAATTTCAAAGTACACATTCAGGCAAAATTATTTAATTTATGAGCAATGTAAGTATTCCAGTATTTTAGGAATCAATATACATTTTATTTTGTATATATTTTCTACATAAATTAAGAAATATCGGTATGAAAAGAATAGATCTAAAATAAAAAATTGAACAAACATGTCAAATATGAAAAATCATCTTAATAATATAAGTTAAAAATATTTGCAATTGCTGCAAATAGATTTTATAATAATTCGAGAATACCTTATAAATAATTTAAGAGATTAGTTTAAATTATTCGATATATGTTGTTGTTATTAATCATACATATTATGATGTAGTCAGAGAAGATTTATAAGTTCATTCAGAAAATCCAGCAAAAGTGGATGATCAGTGTCCTTTCGAGAGAAGGCTAGACAATCCAAAATATACTAGGCAGAATCCTAGAGTTCGTGATACTTGGTACAGTAATTATAAATCGTCTTGTCACCAAAGTGTGGTGAGGCGATTTATATAATTATTATAATTGATTAATTAATAGAATTGCGAAATAAATAAAACGAGAAGTGAATTGCTTGAGATCTAAATCTGACCTCATCACATATTTTGTAAAGGAGAGAGAACCCATAAAAGTTAATTCAACGGTTTTCGTCGTGTGCGGGATTCTCGGGTGGGGTTCTGATCTCAGTCCCAGATTAGAATTATGACTCCGTACATGACACTAAATAATAATGAGTGCCTTTGTGCATCTATTTGGTGTGACAAGGCTGTACTACAAAAGATGTGATGCGGTCAGATATAGATCTCAAGCAATTCACTTCTCGTTTTATTTATAGCAATTATATTGTTAAGAATTTGTTATTGAACCTTAAATGTAACATGATACTCTATGTGTGTCTCTCCAAATTGGCGAGATAAATATAAGATTGTTTTTATCGCCAAGTTCGTCGTCAAATATCGCCAAGTGTGTTGATACTTTACAACTTCCGGTTCCGGTTTCTGGAATATTCCAGCAGTTTCTTCGAGCCTATATAAGGCAGGCTAAGTCCCGAAACGAGAGAGTCATTAAGTAGATTTCTCGGTTTACACAGTACGCACAGTGTGTTGTGTTTTACCGGTGCTTCCGTGTTGTTTGATGAAGAAAGAGGTACGTGAGTCCACGGTATTGTGCTCGAGTAGTTTCGCGATGATGTTGTAAGCTTGGCACGAGTGTTCAGTACCTTGATCTTGATGCCTTTCTGACACTGTATTTTTCCAACTGATTGGCAATAAATTATTTTTTTCGTGTTGTGTAACTTAAAGTCCATTTAATTCCGGAACCCAGCTTTGAAGTTCGTATCATAGTTAATTAATCAATTATATTAGTGATTTAATAGCCTCACCACTCAAAGAAAGAGAGAATTTTTGTCATGGCCATTGCAAGCCTAGTGAGAGCTGTTCTAAGGGGCCTTATCAACAGCTAGAGTGGAAGAATTCCTGGGCTTTTATCAGATACCATTGATGAATAAATAAGTAAATGTTTTGAATTCAATTTTAAAAAATAGAGAAATCGTTGTTTAAAAGCTTAAGAAATTAACACAATTTATAGTGAAGTGAATATGCCCTCAAAGAACAAGTGGAAGAAAATTCTGGACTTTTATTCCATACCATTTATGAATATATAAATGTTTTGAATACAGTTTTTTATAAGTGAAGCATAATAGAGGAAAGTTTGTTTAAAAGCCTTAGAAATATCACAATTTGCAGTGAGATGAATCTCTACATGCTTTTCTCTTATTTTGATATAGATTTGATACATGAATAAATCACACCAGAATCTATTAAAAAGAGCTTTTATAATGCAGTATACTAAGGATTCAAATGCATACTAAATGTATTTCTTTCTACATTCTGAGATATATTTAAAACTGATATATATTTAATAACTATTAAAAGCTATTATAACTATTATAACTATTATATTTTTAGTAATAATAAATTGTCATACTTAGGTATATATGCGAAAAATGTGTACCCAGTAAAATATATCACATAATTTTTAAAGAAATGTGATCCATTATATTAAATTAATGTTCATTAAATAAATCAGTTAATGAAAGATTTTACTTTGATATTTATTTATATATTAACGATACAAATTATTTTATTTTGATCATAGTTATTACATTTTTATATTTATACTACATTTTGTAAACATGATAGAAAATAGAATTATAAAAAGAAAAGACAAGCATAAAAAGTTAAAATAGAATAGTTTTTGTTAATGCGAAACGTGAAATCTGGAATGTTCATTTGATATTATTTCTTCAAAATTTGGATCCAAATCACTTGTAGCAATCCTTAATATCGAGTGTAGGTTTTCGTCCGTAATTTGTGATCGAAATTTATTTTTCGTGTAAATCATTAACAAAAAAGTTCTTTCAAAAATATATGTTGTACACTACGCATACAAATATTGTTGATTTCAATAAAATCGCATATAAGAAATAAAAAATAAATGGCACAATTTGCAGTGAGATGAATCTCTACATTCTTTTCTCTTATTTTGATGTAGATTTAATACATGAGTAAATCACACCAGAATCTATTTAAAAAAGCTTTTATAATGCAGTATACTAAGGATTCAAATGACACTAAATGTATATTTTTCTGAATTCTGGGATATACTTAAAACTGTAGGTATATATTCTAGGAATAAAATTGTCTGAGTATGGACTGGAAAGAAATATATTTTAGTTAATTTTGAGATAGAAAGGTTTTTTGGGATTCAGGCCTCCGTCGATTTCGCTACTCCTAAGTTCTTTTATGCCCAGAAGTGTCAAAGATGCTTTGGCCATCACTTTACAAAGGATACTTGATTAATTGAAGGAAGACATTTCAAGAGTCTCCAGGAGCTCCTTTCACTAGGTCCCATTTATCAACTGAATGAAATACATCTGTTCTTTAAGTGTGATGTTTCTTCTTTATAGAAAGAAATGTACTTTGGGATATTCCTTAAAATTTGACATTTATTGCCCATTTTCAAACTTGGGCAGTTAAAGCAAATAACTGCAATGAAGAAAAAAAAGTTATTCACTGAATTAAAACAATATTATAGCTGTATAATCATACATTTTAACACAACCTATTGTGCTGTTGCGATTACACTGCTTATCACAACAGTTTTGAAATGATTAATAGTTGTTAAAGTAGATAATAAAAATACGTGAGATATAATTAGTAGACTTTAAATATAATAATAAATACACTTTGGTCAAAGCACACATAAATGTATATTACTTTGTTTAAAAATTACAAATAAATAAAAGTTTTAAACTTTGTTAGTAAGGAAACTACCTGAGTTGTTTCCATAAATAGCACAGATTTTTTCAGTAATAAACTCCTGAACCAGATCACAACTTATTGTGTTGTAGTGATAACACTGTTTAACACAATAATTTTAAAATGATTATTAGTTGTTAAAATACATAATAACAAACAGATGAAAGATAATTAGTAGAATTTAAATATAATAATAAATATTTTTTGGTCAAAACACACAAAACTGTATATCACTTTGTTTAAAAATTACAATAAAATAAAAGTTTTAAACTTTTATAGTAAGGAACCTACCTGTGTTATCCCCATAAATAGCACAGATTTTTCTAAGTAATAAACTCCTGAACCAGATTAACAACTTAGTATGTTGCTGTGATAACACTACTTATCGGCACAATTTTGAAATTATTAATAGTTGGTAAAATACATAATAAAAACAAGATAAATATAATTAGTAGAATTTAAAATATAATAATAAAATTATTTTGGTCAAAATACACAAAAATGTACATTACTTTCTTTAAAAACTACAATTAGATAAAAGTTTTAAACTATGTTAGTAAGGAAACTACCGGAGTTGTCTCCATAAATAGCAAAGATTTTTTCAGTAACAAACTCCTGAACCAGATTAAGTAATAAAACAAATTAGGATTCATAAATCATACTTATAATCGACTGTAGTTTCTATTAGAAACCTATATCATTTTCTGTGTTATAAGATAGCGACAATTAGCAAAACTGTTTTTTAAAATTCGCTATGGAAATTGTATGTTGAACATGTGTTGCAATGAAATATTACCTCTATTAATTATAGACTGTGTGTATAAAGTTACTCATATTCACTTTTCGGAAAGCGCTAGATTTAGCTTTGTATGATGTAGCCCCAGATTTTAATATCAGAAATAATTTTATAACTTTTAATTAAATTAGGCTTGTTTTTTTACACATTTACAGCAAACACGGATTGAATTGATTTAATATTTCATTGAAGATCCCTATTATTGAGGATGTTGGGATAAACTTGCACATGAGTGGATATTATCACATCATGAAAGCAATTCAAACCAAAATTAGAAATCATTTATAACTAGTAGTATTTCAAGCTGGAAACAGTGATATAAAATTGTGATACATAAATGAAAAATAGAATAAGCTTTTGTTGTGGATTCTCTAAGCAACCTATGACCCTTACAGTGATTTAGGGTTACTTACACTTGTAAGATAGCGACAATTAACAAAACTGTCTCTTCAAACTCTCTATGGAAATTAAATGTTGCTATGTGGAACATATGCTGCAACACAATGGTATTTATATTATAATTTTAAAAAGTTATAAGAGAGAAGGATTGTATACGAATGAACTAAATATGACTCAAAAGTAAGTATAACTTTCTGTCTAATAACTCAATAGCTTTATAGTTCTACTAACATTCCGGATTGATGTTTGGTTGCCGGGGGTTATATATAAATAATCGTGTAGAAGAACGATCATAAAACGAGTAAGAGTTAGTTTACGAGTAAGTTTAATGAGAGTTTCTACTTACAGCTGTAGCCAGTGAAGTACATAGCGGAATTCGAACCTGCCAACACTAGTACCGAAGAGCTCGCTCTATCATTTGGTCATCATTCGCTAGATTATAGTAAAGAACATCACTCAGACTAACTTTTTTTTTACTATTCAGTAAAAAGTTTCTATTTATTAATTTTAATTTCCGATGTTGTTTAGTTATCAAAATTGACTTTAACACATTTCGCAAACAAAACTAATTCATAACAATTCTAATTATTTGCATGCAGTAATAAACTTCACTTATATATAATGTAGCACTTAAGTAAATAAAGTTACTTAAATAATTCAATAATGTTCTACGCTTTAAATAGTTAGTTTATTATTGCTAGCAATTTTATTTTATAAGAAAAAATACCTCTAATTTTTGTTTGCCACTTGGAGTAAAATAGAAAATAAGAATTTAATGCGAACGTAGTTTTCTCATTATTCCGGGAAGGAATTTAATTTATTAATTAAAAATCGCGTCGCATTTAACCCATTGTGGTTATCTTAAGTTAAAATATATCTCGTGTTGCATGTTTTGCAGTAAAAAGCTTCTTCACATGCATTATAACTATGTTTATTAACTTTATTTTTGTACGCTTTCAAAACTGCTAAATAAAATTTTAACCCTTTCAGTGCATAATCATACTTTTACTTGAATTGTAAACATCATTATTTAAACATGTGTTTTTACAAAAGAACTTAAACGTTTTTATTTTTAATTCCAGAAACTGAAAATTTAGAGCTTCATGTTTTTTTCTGAAATTTTACTCTTATAGACAGTTTTAAATATTGTCCTTACTTTGTACTTAAACGATGTAATAATATATATTTAATAATACTCTAGTGCAAACGGTTTTATTAGCTATTAAGCATAAAAAACTTGACAAAATAAATCTACTCTTTTTAAATATTAATTTAGAGAAATTTCATAGTATTTGTCGATTATTAAATGTGCATCATTTTAGTACACACTGCACTTTAAAATGTACATTTTAAAATATAGAGAGTTAAGTTTTTTTATAGGAAAAAGGGTAAATAATTGGTATCTAAATAAATACTTAATCTTTTTCTATGTTTAAAAATTTTTTCTCGTTGAATTGCAGTGCATTATTAAGAGTAATCATTTCTGGCTAAAATGGTATTATTATTGTGAAATATTCATTTCATTAGTTTTACCAATTCAGCAATATTTTGCTAATTAGTAACGACTTTAACGTATGAAATGATACCAAACTGTCTAAAACACTCATATGATCATGGCGGAAACACTCAGAAACCATACTAAGCTCCATGATTAGATAACCATACAATCGGATTACTCTCAAAGTTAAAATATCATTCAATATGTACTCCCTATTCACGTGTCATAAGTAAAACAAAAAGAGAAAAAAATTAAAAATAAATGTATTTCTTTAAACGAAACGAAAAAATCCGCTTTATATTAAACAACAAAATTAATTTAAATAACTAAATTTAGCTGTGTGTTATTGTTCTAATCGTTAGTAAATAAATATCAAACTTTGAATAAAAAATATAAATTAATAATGTTTTGGAAAATATAACTTAGGTAATCTTAACAGAGAAAAGCCATTGAAAATATACTTTATATCTTATTATTTATGCAACAATTTATATCGAGTTCACTGAATTCTTGTGACTAGAGAAAAAATAACAGTGCTTAAAATTTTTAAGCTGACTACTACTATAATGAGGTCAAGATATGTCACTGTATGTGACTTTTGCTTCATAATGACGTCAGAAGTCGACAGAGATAATATTTGGTATCATAAATTTCCCTTTCTGGCATCATTATGAGGCGTATGTCACCTGTGATATATCTCAACGGCAATATGGTAGCCCTCTTTAACACAAGGTATTGACATGAAACTAAATAGAAGACATGTTCACAATAATGCATCGAAGACACACAATAATTTCCTAATTTACATCAACAATATGAAATTTCAATCTTAATAATGCTTTGTTTTTTCTATTGTAGAAATTAATTTTATAATAAACGTAATAATTGTATAATTTTTAATAATAGAATATACGAATAAACATATTAGTCATATTGAAATAGAGTAATGCGATTTCACGCAGCAAGGCACATCTCAACTTATGACAATTTAGCCTTTTGTTTCAAACGAAAGGGCAGTTTATTGTTTGTCTATTGGCAGTTGTAAACATGAAAATCAATGGGAACGGCATTATAATAGCTCGTGACTTTGCGACAAATTATTCTATAATTATTGAGCGATTAAAAATTACAGTTACCTTAATACAAATGTTATTTTAGAAATAAATTAATTAAATTAATTAATTTTAATTATAATTAGGTAATTAAATTATAATCAGGCAGCAATTATATTTTCTGGCTTATACAAAAACCTTTATATTATTATGTTTTTCAGATAGATTACATAAATTATGAAAACTTTAGAAGATATTTGTATATGATTTTAAAGCAATCGCAAATTACATACATTTGTATAATTTAGAATATATATTAAAATATGCATGGCCAGGCAAATATGTACATTTAGATTTTGAATTATGAACTACAACTGTATTGTTACACATTTTTGGTACCTTTTCTGACCACAGTGTGATTATAATTTCCAGAAAATTATTTTAATAAAAGAAAGCATAGTGGTAGATACTGTTTACTCCTACATCTTTTTTATATTTTAATTTGTTATTTCCGTGTTTCAATTTTCTAAATAAATGTGCCATTAACATTAAAGTATGTATATATAAATAAAAAAAATGAATTATTGTTATTTTGGGCTAAAATTTTAAGATGTTTTCGTATCAGACGAAGTAAGTTTAAACCCCGAATCAATTTTTTAAAGTGAAATTGTTTCAGTTTAATCCTATGAAACCTAATATCTACATAACATGCAACAAATTTCATTGAATTTTCTAAATATGAGTTTTCTTGTAAACAAAGCTTGATGCTAAGAATATTTTGAAATCTTTTATCTTATATTGCAGTTATTAGACTATATTTTATTACATTTGTTAGATCCAATTTGAACTGTTTATTTGGCGAATTTAAGAATTATAACCAACTAATAATTTTAAAAAGTTACTTTTTCAAAATGATATTTTGAAACGAAAACAGCTTTTTGCAATTCAGTATAATTTTTTAGAATATATATGCATTTACTAATTATAGTGTACGAATTTAAAAACAGTTTTTTGTAAGTATATATCAAAACTATTGTGTTTCTGCAGACACTTGCTCGACAATTCTTAAACAAGTATCCTCAAGCATCAAATCATATATAAAACCATGCTAAGATGGGATCACACGGTGAAGTTAAATAAAACAACTAGATCTAGACACAGGCATTTATTAAAAATTGTGTATTGAACTTAGAGCTCTGGATCTGAACTAACTTCACTAACATTAAAGAAATTTAAAATGCTGAAAGTATATACAAGTTGCATAAACAAACATCAGCACATTCGATGCAACCGAGATTTCTGCTACTGCAACACTGACTCTTATATAGGCAGACAACATATACATACATTAGAGATATTTGCATATTTAAAAAGATGTTGAGTTGCCACAAAAAAATACGATAATTATAAAACTTTACTCATAACAAGTATCGATACAGATCAATGAATTCATATTACAATAACATGTGAAAATACATTACAATATTTATAATATATACAAAATTTCTTTTCCGATTCTAGTAAACCCTTTACTGCACACAAGGAAGTGAAATTTATATTGAGCCGTCATAAGTCGGTTTTGCTAAAAAGTACCATTTTGTGTTTTATGTTAAGATGAATTTTATCGAAAATAAATTGGAATATATATATATATATATATATATATATATATATATATATATATATATATATATATATATATATATATATATATATATATATATATATATATATATATATATATATATATATATATATATATATATATATGTATATATATATATATATATGTATATATATGTATATATATATATATGTATATATATGTATATATATATATATATGTATGTATATGTATGTATATATATGTATATATATGTATATATATGTATATATATATATATATATATATATATATATATATATATATATATATATATATATATATATATATATATATATATATATATATATATATGTATATATATGTATATATATATATATATATATATATATATATATATATATATATATATATATATATATATATATATATGTATATATATATATATATATATATATATATATGTATATATATATATATATATATATATATATATATATGTATATATATATATATATATATATATATATATATATATATATATATATATATATATATATATGTATATATATATATATATATGTATATATATATACAAGACACTATTTACAAAGACTGAACATTACGTCAAAGGCCTTAATCAGAAATGATGCGTAATCACCACATGTCGAAAAATATATTATTTGTGTAAAAAAGGCGTTGATATCCACTATTTTTAAGGTTGCCTTAAAAATTCTTAAAAATTGGGTTTATATTATCCAATATTTTTAAGGTTTATAAATATACAGAGTAGCAAGAACAGATATTTATCCATCTTACACATTCACAAATTATAAAAGAAAAAAATATTTTGAAAGTGTTTCATTTAAAACTAATTATTGACCTGCCTTCAAAATTACGATTCATAAACCACTTCTCTTAATTATTTTTTACCAATATATACCGATTTTTTTTTTAAATAAAATTCGAAAAAATTCAGACAGGTAAGCCTATAATTCATCTCTGCAGTTATATTTCCTGTTGTCATCAAAATTGTTAATCCTTGTTTTATAAAATTCCACGCTGTATGTAAAGTGGAAATCATACTAATTAAATGCATCCATAAATATTTTAAATCCACTTATTTTGCAATTTATGAAATACAGTGCCTTATTAATTTTAAATATCATTAATTTTCGAATTTATTTAAAACAAATCTGCATCTTAAAAGGGGAGAATTAATAATCATAAACTGTTTATATAACAAATAATTTATAAATTTAAAATTAACTCAATTTTATTTAATGTGATTAATGTCTTCAAGCTACAAAAATAGGTCTAAATGCATCTAATTTTAAGTAATACGTATTTTGTATTAAAATAATTCTTAACTGTTGTACTAATTTTCTGTAATTAATATACAGTAAATAATGTGAATTTATTTCGGAACAATTTGTACATGGAAGGAATCTTAGATTCATTATAAAAAATATTTCTATTTTCTTTCCCATTGAAGAGATACATTTTAAAATGTATGCACTACAGTTTTTCTGTACCATTTATCATTTAAAAAATACATTACAAAATAATAAACACGTAAAGTACTGTAAACAATGTCTTCCTCCCCCGCAAAAAGTTAAATATCATGTCTTTAACTTTTAATGAAAAATATTGTATAGTGTACATGTGTGATTTTGATAATGGTTGTATTCCATAACCATCCAAATAAGTACTAAGTTGTTTAAATACTATATAATATTCTTGTAAAAATACTATTTAATGGCTTTGATTCGTTATATAAGTAAAAAAATGGATCAATATGTCAACTTTTAAAATCTTAAATTAAACAGAGAAACCTGAGTATATAGTTTTATTTCGTTATTTAAGGGAAAAGATGGATGAATATGTTCACTTTTAAAATCTTAGATTAAACAGAAAAAGATGAGTACACGAGTTTTACTTTTATTGACTATACAACCAGACAATAAAAGTAAAATTTTTACACACAAAATCATACACACTTTATAAAATGAAATTTCGTTTTTTGCACACATAGTACTATAAAATATCTTCAAGAATTTTTATGTTTTTAATTACGTTTCATGTTGTCAATATTTATGAAAGTGGATGGCATTAAATACATTTTCTTGAACAATTTTACTTCAAATTGAAAAGAAAAACTTGAAGTAATTTATTAAATTGAAGTAATTTTATTTCAAATTAAATAATGTGTTATTCAATGAAATTTAATTAATAGCATCTGTAGTAATGTTGGATTTTATTTTCTGAATGGTTACTTTAATTATCTTCCTTATTAACAGTACTCAAAGCGAATTCTAACTATCTTAATTTAATTAACAAAACAATTGTTAGATTTTCAGTTTAAGAATTATTAAGTGTATTTTAAGAGTCATTATAAGGTTAGTTTATAATTTTTGTGATAGCATATAGTCACATCTTTTGGTCAAAATAATAATTCTCATAATCAAATTTAATGTTTAAGAACAATTACTTGATCATGGGTATGTTATTTTTTTTAAACACCTAAAATTTATGCAAAATACATACTGATGAAATAAATTAATTAATTTCAAGGAATTCGCTAATAAAAGTTAAAAAAAGAAGATGAAATTGAAAATGAAAAAAATTTTTAGGTATAAAATTATGGCTTTCGTCATCAGAGGAAAGGCTATAATTTTAAACATAATATGATGTCATATATTTGACACATAATATGCTGCAAAGGAGCTAACTTCCACGTGTAAAGTAAGCATTGCGAATAGAGAAAATTTCAACATTCTACTCCTAAGTATAAGAGATACAAATGTATGTACGGACGTAACACTCTAACTGATCAAATTGAATTCAGATATGTTCAAAAAGGGGTATATTCGTTATATTTCACTATCAAAATTTCTTTTCCGATTCTAGTAAACCCTTTACTGCACACAAGGAAGTGAAATTTATATTGAGCCGTCATAAGTCGGTTTTGCTAAAAAGTACCATTTTGTGTTTTATGTTAAGATGAATTTTATCGAAAATAAATTGGAATATATATATATATATATATATATATATATATATATATATATATATATATATATATATATATATATATATATATATATATATATATATATATATATATATATATATATATATATATATATATATATATATATATATATATATATATATATATATATATATATATATATATATATATATATATATATATATATATATATAATATATATATATATATATATATATGTATATATATATATATATATATATATGTATATATATATATGTATATATATATATATATATATATATATATTATATATATATATATATATATATATATGTATATATATATATGTATATATATATATATATATATATATATATATATATATATATATATATATATATATATATATATATATATATATATATATATATATATATATATATATATATATATATATATATATATATATATATATATATATATATATATATATATATATATATATATATATATATATATATATATATATATATGTATATATATATATATATATATATATATATATATATATATATATATATATATATATATATATATATATATATATATATATATATATATTATATATATATATATATATATATATATATATATATATATATATATATATGTATATATATATATATATATATATATATATATATATATATATATATATATATATATTATATATATATATATAAAAATATATATATTATATTATATATATATAAATATATATATATATATATATTATATATTATCTATTTATATATATATATATATATTTATTATATATTTATATTATATATATCAGGTTTAAAAATGGAGGTTAAGAATTAAGCCAGTTATATTTAAAAGTATTTAGAACTCATTAAAGAAAACATAATAGGAGAAATAGACACCCTCGAGAGGAATTATACAGAGTGAAGAAGCCGACGCGGAAGTAGACAAAGGAATTTTGCTTAGGTAGCAGCGCCAAAAGTGTCAATTCTGAGCGGGAACTTGAGCTGATAACAACCTCCTTGTTTGTTGTGGCAAAGTATGCGAACAAAGGATTTCAAAATGGCATAGCTATGGACAGAAAGATTACAATAAAGAAGTTTTATATAAGAAATGAAATGTGTCTTCCATGCCTTTACCACTCGTCCATGTCATTTATATGTGTATATATATATATATATATATATATATATATATATATATATATATATATATATATATACATATACATATACATAATCCTTCTAATCGTTCTTTTTGGTCTTAGTTTATATCTTTGACCCCCAAATTTTTTATCTATCTATTACACGCTTTAAATAATGTATTCCTACATTAAAATTTTTTCTTTATTTGGGCCTGTTCAGTTATAGGATTAAAGTAATTCAAAATAATGAAAACGATGCTGAAAAAAGTAAATATACCGTTCATAATTGTTTAAAAAAAAGTAGCAATCAATAAGAGTACTCGAGTTTTACTTCTCCTCTAAATAGTAGAACGTTGCAGTATTTTACTAAAGGCTTGTTTCCTTCCCTATCAATCTGTTCCTGTACGAGTGGGAAGCGCAGGCTGAGAATCAATAATCTTTTATTTTGTTTCCGCTTAACTTGCGGAATTGCAAACACAGAGATAGACACACACGCGATACCCTGTTCAATGCGAAGAAAATAGCTATCAAATGGTAATGAAACTCCGGATCGCTCTGAATTATTTGCTTTTTTATGGCTGATGTATCCAAAGACTGATATAAACATACATAATATTTATTATTTATATATTTATATATATTATATATATTTATATATATATATATATATGTATATATATTTAAAGAAAAATAATTATCAGGAATGTAATAATCACACATACATACATTCATACATAATACATATTATATATATTATATTTATATATATATATATATATATATATATATATATATATATGTATATATATATATATATAATATATATATATAAATATATATATATATATATTTATATATATGTACTTACTTTTAAAATACAAATCTTATGTTTTATTATGTTTGTTTTATATCCTTTCTATATATATAATATATATTATATAGTTTCTATTATATTACAGTATATGTGAATTTTATAAAACTAGAATGATTGTACGAATATTTTGCTTTATTAAAAGTGATTTGTAGTCTATACACAAGTCTTAAAAAACATTATGAAAAATACGTAATTTAAAAATTGAAATAATTTTCTGTGTTATGAAATATAATAATATATATATATGAAATATATTTTTTATATTATATATATATATATATATATATTTTTATATATATTTTTATTATATATACTTTTATTTCTTTCTTAGAATTAACCTTTATGCTCATTGTGGGTCGATTCTTCGATTGGTGTTTGAACAATGCATTCTTTGGTGTAATTTACTGGTTTAAGAAGACTCGATAGCTCTGGCAGATGTAGATTCAAAACTTGTAAGTTGTAAAGAACTGAGACAAAATTATAATCTCAGATTTAAAATAAGGAAGAAGGGAAATTACATTTTTATACATTAAATTATATTAATTCTAATAAATTCTGACATGCTGATTAGTGCTGACGTTAGTATATAATATCTGTATTAATCATCGAACTGAAATTCGATAAGTAAAAACTATTCTGTGCATAGAACGTATCTACAGTTTTCATCTAATTTTTTAAATGCACGTTAAACACGATTAAATACAGCACTCTCGATTCATTATTTGATTTAAAGTAAAAAACTTTCAGTAAATTTGCATTCATATAAATGTACCTTGATTAAAGTTTGTTCTAGATATACCGTTCTTGACGTAACTAAAATTTCATGCAACATCGGTTTTATCCTTTTATAGTAAATAATACTGAAGAAGAAATATAAAAATTGAGAGTAGCTAAAAGCAAATAAATTGAAATTTTTCACAAAAATAAATTTTAAAAATGTCAGCATGCTATATATAAAAAAGAAACAAAATTAATTTTATTAAGTTCTGTTGTTGTTGTTACTTATACCCTTTGGGCAAGCCGAGAACTTGAGCCATAGGCTTCTGGAATTATCGCAAGGGGTGAACCTTTCATTTTTTATGAAGTGTCCCGCTTGGGTGAAATAACGATTTATCTCAAAGTAGATACTCGTAATATGGAAGCAGAAGACACCCAGGGTTGGCTCGAAATCCCCAGAGGTATCGTTCGAGAACTTAGAGGACATGGTGACCACGAACCTATTTTACGTGCCCCAGTTACCCTTGACGAACACGGTGGAACAGTCCGGCTTAAGACCCGAATCTGCAACATGTCAGTTACGAGATAGCTGCCTTTACCCACTGTTGAAACACAATAAAGGGCCACAGATTGCAAAACACCTTTTATTAAAGACACTAAAATAATAACATTAATAATAATACTAGTCGTTCTCCATTGAACGGTATTTGTGGAGCACATGGTCTGGTAGGCATATCTCCAGTAAGTAAGATAGTAAATTATGGGAGGGATCGGTTCATTCAGATATGTACAATATATAAAGATGCCAGTTCAGAAATATAAATTAATAAAACATAGAATAAAAGCACTAAATTGTATGATAATTATATAATTTTAAATAATATTATATTAAATAATAGATACAAATTGATTAAAATGAGATTATATGCGAATAAATAAGGATTACATAAGGTTAAAATAAAAAAAGATCCGGTTAGATACGAGTGAATAGAAGTAAATGTAGTGAATATAATACTAAAACATAGAAAAAGTCTGGACATGAACATAAATCGGATCCTGGCAAACGTAATAATAATACTGATAATAATACGGACTTTATGATTTTATAGATTTATAAAGATCCTGAGCCCAGCCAATCAAATTACAGACACAAAACAAAACTAATTAAACACAACCAATGAAAACACAAAAGGATCAACTCAAGAAAGCCTCGTACGTCCGAGAAAGCTATTACTTAAATAATAATAAGCAGCCAAAACACCAAGTCGCCAAGTACGAGTGCGATTACATATCAAACACCAACAAAGTTACAGCAGATCATATAAGTTTTTAATTCTAGTACCAGTTCTGAACATTTTATAAAATATTCCAGAATGATTTACAGTCGAATGATTTTGATATCCTTGAGAAGTTGTTTCTAGTCTATATCAACAAGAAACATAAAGATATGTATGCCTGAATGACAGGATTTCAGCAGTTAATGATATTGCAATCAATCTATTGAGATTCAATACGTTGCAAAATCTTATATTTTACATAAAAATAAAAGTATGCAATGGAAACTGCAAACAAAATATGCAGCAATATCAGTGCATTGTGAAGAAATATTTGTAAATATTTTTTATTACTTACAGCTATAAATTGGTGAGCATTGTTTAAAAAATATTTACAAGTGTAGACTTTATGTCAGACGGAAATATTAAAAAAAACTTATAAAGAAAATATTTTTTAGAATACATTTATGTTACTTTATACCTGAAACCTACTGAATATAAAAGCAAAATGTGTTTTACATATGTGTTTAGAATAATATTTTCTTAAAATTTCATCCTTTAATAAACTGTTTTTCCAGCATATTTATCAATAGTCGCAAACAGTCATTTTATTATTTGTTTTTCTTCTTATAAAAGGAAGTTAGTTATAGAAATTCTAAACTACACTCTTGACTAGCATAGCAAATTTAAGTGGACTGCAAGATCGAATTCCGTGAAATGTTTATGACTTGCATTTGTTACGGAACTACTTGAGTTGCTAAGAAACACTTACATACACTATTCTTACGTAATGAGGTAGCCGATATTTCTTTATAAGGATTGATTAATGATTACCACAAGAAATAAAAATAGATTAAAAAAAGTTTCTTAATAATTTACCGTATAGCATTTCTTTACTACATATTCATTGACATGTATCCTGGCCTTTCAAAATATATTCACAGCGATAAAAAAATCCCTAAAAAAGACAATTTTTTCTTTATTTCTTTATAAAAAGCTGATTAATAGATGTAAAAACAAAATTACAGGAACATCCATCAATTTATTATCATTAATTAAAGCGAATGGAACGACGAGCATCAAACTAGCTAATAATTCTTCATCAATCCATGGTGCGTTTATTGTCACTAAGGTTGAAGGGGAGAATTAAAAAAGATCAAAAGCAAAAATTAATTATTGTAGGTTTCTTTTTATTATTTGCGATATAATCGCTGTATCATGGTCAGTTGTTTTTGTACATTTAAACCTATTTATGTATGAATATCTATAATGAAAATGAAATTCATCCACATTAATGAATATTTCTTTTGATAATGTAATATTTATGTTTAATTTATATATTCTATTAAACCCTTTTATAAAAAAGTTATCTCGAAATTAAGGTGTCATATTAAATAAAAATATTTAAAAATGATAATCATATCTACCTTCTAAAAACAATCAATAATTGGTATGGATTTTCTAGGTGTGGAAAATATTGATAATTTACGATTTACGGCAAGTGATTTTAAAATGAATTATTTATACCATAGAGGATTAAAAAATGTATTTAAGAGATAGAAGCATTAAAAAATAATAATTTAATAACATGTTTTATGGTACAAAAATTTTTAACGAAAAGCTTAAGAAACTAAAAGAAATGATTATTTATAGTCGACTCTTAATGGTATATTTGTTATTGCCCGACAATTAGCCTTTGAATACTCTCCATTCTACGTGATGAAGATTGCATTCAAAAACACCAAACCTATTGGCTTTATTATTTACTCTTGAATATTTACATTTCCATTCGATTGCCTCCATTCAAAAGAAATTGAAAACGTAAGCGTGATGTCATTCTGCTTCACTTTTGAAGGAGCACTACTTCGAAAAAGAAATCTTATCTCCAACACTTACTAGACAGCTTGACATTCAGTGCTCCCCGAAGCGTGAGTGCCTCGTCGTTTATCGACTTGGCACGCTAGGCACGCTTGGCGAGCTGTCAGATCGCGTTTGGCGGTAGTTTTCTTTCATCCTTTTTCACAATCTCGGCAACCCTGACGGGTGGAGAGACAGTCGGTAGCCGACAGTCTATGCGTTAGGTCGATTCCGGGAGTGCCTGGCAGCGGAAGCACGGGCCATGTGTTGAGAGGTTTGTTCAGTTCAAGTCCGAGCGATGGCATAGAAAAAAACAAAGCCCCTGAGTATTGTGTCTTATGTGCTGGCTTCCTTGGGACAAAAATTTTTCTAGCATTTATTTTGCTTCTCAAGTGAATTTCTCCAGAATGATATGCGGGATTTATTTTTATGATAAATATATTTTCTGAATGCTTCCAAATATCCTGTGATTATTAAATCTATTTACTTAACTGTCAAATGGAAGGAAGTGCTCGAAGCAATCCGCACACTGCTCAAGGAATGTTACATTAAGTATTTAATTAAAATACTTAATTATGCTCTAAACAATATACCATGAAAAGTCTGAAACAGTCAATTTTTCTTACAAAATACAGCATTTAGAATTGTATACTCAACTTTTTGTGATTCTTTATTTTACTTCAATATTATAAAAATACATGTTAATTTGAGCTACAAAAGATTATTTTTATTACAGACTACGTACTAGATATTATTTTGTATTCTACTCTGTAATTATTTCCCATTTATAACGACATACTGACCTATATCTAGTCAAAAATTCTACCATAAATTTGATCCTCGTATCCGATGACGAATTTCAGAAACAATTTATTTTAAAAATATTCTTTGAAAACCTAGTCAGATACAGCAGTACTTAATAATCCAAGAAATACTTAGATTAGAGCCCCTAAGTCAAATTTCTCGCTGATTTATAAATTAAATCTGAAGCTAGTCTGAATAATATCTATCTATTTAAAATACTCACCAGATTAAGAGATCAAGATCGCCTGAATTTTTAATAGACATATATAAATACTGCTTAACTTAGATACTTATAACGGAGCTTTGCATCTTCCAAATGATTACTTGCAGAATACAGAACAGAGCATCACAATCTTTAAGAAATGCTTAGATTTCATAGGCTGCGATTTGTGAAAGCATAACTAAAAGTAAACCTTTCATTATGATTTCTCTGTTGTTTGGTTTTCTCTTGATACCCTTGATTGCCCATTCTTGTGTGTTGCTGGCTGACGATGCCAAGCCGAAGGGACTAGAGGAACGGGCTATTGATTCCGAAGTGGTATTAGCTGCTTACACTAGGACGGTATACAAGACTAAAAACAATACAAACAGCTATAGCGCCGAGTTTCTCGTTTTCAATATTTTAAAAGGTGAAGAGCAAGTGACTGAAATCTACAATCAGCGTAAACCGTCACCTTTGGAAACTGCCCTCAACAGACGGTTGGTGAATGCTTCCAATTTTGGAGATCCCAGCAAATGCGATTCAGATGTCAATCCTGGTGAAACATATATATTGTTTTTTGACGTGACGGCTGATGGAGAGTTGACTGCAAGATACGATGGTGTATATGGACCAGCAGTACTTTATTCAAGAGATAAGGAGCTTGCATTAGAAGCTATTGGTAAGTTCTACATTTTTATGGTTACTTAGGAACTTGAATAATAAATCTTTTAATTTATATAATTTAATTTTCCGCCTCCCTTTCTATTTATTGAATTTGTGCAGTAGCTTCTTAGATGAAAAGTTACTCCCATTTATATGTTTCTCTGCCTAATGTTATTAAAACTTGAACGGACTGGATATGACTTTCATATCTATTGTTTTAGATAAGGAAACTTTAAAACAAAGGTAATATAAAAGTTTTTTTTCTTTGCATATGCGTATGAATTTTATGAAGCTATTTTGCAGTAAATCTGTTTACATTTTATTTAATCAAAAGACATAGTTTCATGCATTACAGTAAAAATTCCTTCATAGTTTTCTTTGCATGCACAAATTATTCTTTAACGAAAACAATGGAAAATATTATAAGTTGTGTTAATTAAGAAGATTTAAAATGCACAACTTACTGCTTTTAGAACGAAGAGTTATTTATCAAAAAATACTTTAGAATTTAAAATTAAAATTGTAATATTTTTCAGCTTTATCTGCAAGTTATTCCTATGACAAATTTCAATTTTTTTCCTGCTTAGACTACATTTTCTAATGGACTTTAAATATGGCATAAAATACAAGAATATTATAATTTACAGCACTTTAATGTACATATTATGTTAATTATAATCCTGACAATTAGGAAAAAGAATGATAACAAAGCATTACTTCGTTTTTGTATCCGTCTGTCAGTTTTGTCTCGTTCAAGAAAAATTTGATATGTTATTTAAGCTTATAAAATTTAACGTTTGCTATCAAAACATACCATTATCTTAATTTTACGCGATAAGGAAAATTATATATAACATATCTATGAAAATATGTTTATATATACATATATATATATATATATATATATATATATATATATATAAATATATATATATATATATATATATATATATATATATATATGTATATATATATATATATATATATATATATATATATAATATATATATATATATATATATATATATATATATATATATATATATATATATATATATATATATATATATATATATATATATATGTATATATATATATATATATATGTATATATATATATATATATATATATATATATATATATATATATATATATATATATATATATATATATATGTATATATATATATATATATATATATATATATATATATATATATATATATATATATATATATATATATATTTATATATATATATATATATATATATATATATATATATATATATATATATATATATATATATATATATATATATATATATATATATATATATATAATATATATATATATATATATATATATATATATATAAATATATATATATATATATATATATATATATATATATATATATATATATATATATATATATATATATATATATATATATATATATATATATATATATATATATATATATATATACAAACATAAATATGTATAATCACATGTACTTACAAGTAGGATATGTTAATCACCATGTACAAACGGAAAAAAAAAACTTTAGCATGCATCAAAAGAAAAAGTACGAGAAAAACAATAATGTATGCAAAAACATATATTATTTTTCCATGAAATGTGTTGTAATATTATTTCTTTCCGGACAAATGATGTTGTTTGAAATAAATATTACTTGGTACGACTCTTGTGATTTTTTTTATTTATTTTTTTTTTTTTTGGAACATGAAATTTTTCAAAATACGGCAGTGTCTTTAACTGCAGAAACAAGGAATTTCCCCTGGGCGCATTGATACCTTATGAGAAAAATATGTCGTGTGTATTTGACAGAGATTTATTGTCTTAACAAACAATTGGATAAAGATTTTATTCTCGATGGAAAACGATATTTCCAAAACTTCTGGAAGGGATGTATTCTTTTTTTCAAATCTCACGACCTGGAAAGATTCGGAGATTACATTCGCTGATAAAGTGCTAAATTTCATGATTTTTCTATTCCCGTTTTTCGAAGTTCAGAAAATGGAAAAGATTGTGAAATGTAGAGGGAATAGATATTTACAATTTACTAATATTTTTGTCTTTAGTTAATTTTTCTCCGTAATTAAGTTATTCTCAAAGCGTTAATATTACACGAATTTATTGACAAAAGTATTTTAAGGTCTGAAAAATGCAGAACAAGTTTAAATAAATATTTATAAGCCAAACGTTTCATATTTTACTCTAAAGGGAATTTTATCTAAATGAAATGAATAATTTAAGTATAAAATATTTAAGCTATTCTTTAATGTAATCTTAGCTAAATTTAAAATTTGATAACTATTATACATTTTAATGCAGTTTAAATTTTATGTGTGGAGAAAAATTGTTTATATTTGATCCAGGTATACAACTGTGTTTCACAAAAGAAAGTTTTTAATATTTGTAAGACATGCACATTTACATATATTCAGGTCATACAAATGTAAATAAAATTGAGATAGTAATTATATTTTCGTTTATTGTACTTAATAAAAATATAACAAACGGATGATATTGGCATAGTTATAATTGACAGCAGTAAAGATTATAATTAACAGATATGAAAAAAAAATTGTGTAATTCTTGTAAATGTCTGTTAATTCTTGCGTGGAGAAAATTTGTTTATATTTGATCCAGGTTTACAACTGTGTTTCACAAAAGAAGAAACAGTTTATAATATTTGTAAGACATGCATATTTATATATATTCAGGTCATAGAAAAGTAAATAAAGTTGAGATATTAAATATATTTTCATTAATTGTACTTATTAAAAAATAACAAACGGATAATATTGACATAGTTATAATTGAAAGCAATAAAGATTATAATTAACAGATATAAAAAAAATTCTTGTAATTCTTGTGCGGAGAAAAATTGTTTATATTTGATCCAGGTTAAACAATTTTGTTTCACAATGAAGAAACAGTTTCTAATCTTTGTTAGACATGAACATTTACATATATTGAAGTCATAGAAATGTAAATAAGGCGGAGATGATAATTATATTTTTATTTATTGTACTTACTCAAAAAATAACAAACGGATGATATTGTCATAGTTATAATTGAAAGCAATAGAAATTATAATTAACAGATATAAAAAAATTCTTGTAATTCTTGTAAATATCAGTTAATTCTTGTTGTGTGGAAAACATTTGTTTATATTTGATCCAAGATTACAACTGTGTTTCACAAAAGAATAAACAGATTGTAATATTTGTAAGACATGCACATTTATATATTCACTTTATCGAAAAGTAAATACAGATATTAATTACATTTTATTTATCGTACTTATTCAAAAAATAACAAATGGATGATATTGGAATAGTTATAATTGAAAGCAAAAAAGATTATAATTAACAGATAAAAAAAAATTCTCGTAATTCTTGTAAATGTCTATTAATTCTTGTTATGTGGAGAAAATTTTTTATATTTGATCCAGGTTAAACAATTTTGTTTCACAATGAAGAAACAGTTTCTAATATTTGTTAGACATGAACATTTACATATATTGAAGTCATAGAAATGTAAATAAAGCGGAGATGATAATTATATTTTTATTTATTGTAGTTATTCAAAAAATAACAAACGGATGATATTGGCATAGTTATAACTGAAAGCTATAAAGATTATAATTAACAGATATAAAAAAAAATTCTTGCAATTCTTGTAAATGTCTGTTAATTCTTGTTGTGTGGAGAAAAATTGTTTATATTTGATCCAGGTTTAGAAACAGTTTCTAATATTTGTAGTACATGCATATTTAAATATATTCAGGTCATAGAAAAGTAAATAAAGTTCAGATATTACTTACATTTTTATTTATTGTATTTATTCAAAAGACAACAAACGAATTACATTGGCGTATTTATAATTGAAAGTAATAAATATTATAATCAACAGATATAAAAAAATTCTTATATTTTTATCTCGAAAAATTTATGAGGTTACTTTAAGTAAGTACAATATTTAACACTATTATTTTTTGATATTTGTTGATAGATTAAAGGTATATCTACATAGAGTCAATGAGACAAGTAATGTATTTACTTTATAAGGCAGAAGTCAACCTTATGCAAACAGCCATTCGCCTAGATCAAAATCCTCGTGTTTTAACCCATTTAAAAGACCTAATTGTTAATCGTTCCCACCGGCTGTGTCTCCGGTCAATATAACCAAATTACATAACAATCACTTCTTTTCTCCTCTTCAGACGTTGCACTTTTCTTTTCTCGTTTTCGACGGGGTATACGTATTATGTCCCTTGTAACTTGATTCTCTGTTTCCCAGTTTAAAAACACATTTGGATTTGGTTAAAAGTTAAATACATAAGAAGTACAGAAGGGTTAGGAATTATACACATATATAAAAATATCCTATAAACAAAAGTATGACTGTTGTCTGTTTTAATTTTTTTTTTTTTTTTTTTTTTTGCAAAAAGCTTTCTTTCACTAGGAATTTGACTTTTTTCTCAAAATACCTTGTTTTTACTTCTGTTGTGTTATAAACTACTATTATCGTAAGTAGAAATATATTTACAATAAAAAATGACTATTTCATCATAAATCAAATTATCTAGTTAATTATATAGATTTCTCTAGTCTTCAAAATTTTTTTTATTTCTATTAACTGTCTGCTTTCTTATAGGCATCGTGCCGAACAATGTTGAATGTTAGGGTGCTGGTCTTCGGTACCGGAGTTCGTGGGTTTGAATCCCACTGTGGCATGGATGTTCGTAGCCGTTCGGAATCGGCTTTAAGCTGTAGGTCCCAGTCTCATTAGCCCTCGTGTTGCAAAAAGTAGACCATACCACTCCAAACCAAACCAAACCTTATAGACATCGTTTCTTGCTTCTTACCTCAAACTCAGCAACCGGTTTAGTTATTTTTTACTCAGTGTAAAAGCTTCTAGGATTTGAAACAATCTTTCTAATAGTTTTATTATTAAGTTATAAAAGACTGGGAATTACTTGAGAAATTGAGCATACTCTTTTACTTATTAAACACATCGTTGTACGCAACAACAAATATATATTAAGTCCCTGTTTAATATTGTTAAAGTTGCAAAGCTTTAAAAATAAGATTATTGAAAGGTTTCATATGAACATCTCAAAACACCAATGTTGTTAAAACTTTAATATGTAATAGGTTAAGGCGAATTATATAATAATCCTTCATTCAATTGCATATGTTTCAAAGCTGTTGAATTATAGAATTCAGAAGCGACTAATACATTTCCTACAATAGTATTACTAATAAGGAGCGTAATTATCATTCTCCACTGAAAGGCAGTTCAGCTTAGATGTAGAGTATCTGATATGCTTACCTTTGAAAATGTTTGTTCAAAATCAGCTAATTATACCTATAATTAATATAGTCTAACGAGCTACTACAGAAAAAATACAAATTATTGGTGAAGGACGATAGTTCCCTGAAAAATCTTCTTTAGAGAAATGGAAAGTTATGTATGTATATATATATATATATATATATATATATATATATATATATATATATATATATATATATATATATATATATAATGTATCAAAATTATCTAACTTTAATATTTCCTTTATAACCTCCTCTCTCCCATACTAATCCCTTAATATATTTTCCAACCTCTAAATGTCTTAATCAAAGGAGTGTCCTAAACTTAAAATTCTTTCGATACATTTCCCAAAGTTTTCTATCCTATAGATGTCTATTCAACACATTTTCCAGATGTCGCCGGCAAATGAATTCCTGATCTTAACAGTTTAAATCACTGATTAAATTTCTTGTCTCTTGGTAAAATTCTTTCTGTCTTCGCTCCTGGATACACCTCTGTTCGAACAGAGTGATTTTTGTGTCTTTAGTTTGTCCGTCGTTGAATAGTAAAGATGTCCGTTTTAGCAGCTCTAAAATAAAGTTTAAATTAGACTTACGCCGTTTTCTGCAATGTAGCCCGACTGCAACTTTATAACTGCTAGCTGATTAGGCTTTCTTCTTGCCCAGTAACCCGGGCAAGTAAAAATAATAGGTGCCATGATTCACCTTAGCCAGCAGGTTTCTGGATTATATGTATATATATATATATATATATATATATATATATATATATATATATATATATATATATATATATATATATATATATATATATATATATATGTGTGTGTGTGTGTGTGTGTGTGTGTGTGTGTGCGTGTCTGTGTGTTATAGGTATATTAAATATATATTATATATATTATACACACACACACATATATATGTATGTGTGTGTGTCTTCAAAAAATTATTTTCTTGACACGGGAAATGCAACCGGAACTTTTTAGCTGTCAGTACTTGCTTGGCTATTTTACTACTATCACATCACCAAATGATGTCCGAGTGGCTGGTTTTTGGTACTGGAGTTCTTGGCTTTGAATCCCACTGCTAAAACAGATTTTCGTAGCCACTAGGAATTGGTTTTGAGTAGTAGATTGCGTAAAAAAGGTATAAGAGCATAGATCCTTAGTTTTCCTTGGTAGAATTGGCACCTGGTTTATAAAAGGAATAGCGTATACATGCAATGTATTCAAACTTCAAATAAATAAGTATTTTTACTAAATTTTAATTCTACATATGGTGAAAAATAACATCTATCTAAATAATATTATTAATTATAAAAATTACTATTTTGAAATTCATTCTCTATTTCAAAGTGATTTTCATATCATCTTGCTGACTGATTCAGATCTGAACTCTGTGTTTGTGTATTATTCTCTGACAATCTAACATTTAAAACACTTAAAAGTACTGATCTAAAATTTATTTTCCATGAGAGTTCGCCTCCACGTGATAAAGTATTTCTGCACTTCACTGTCTGTTACGGCGGTATAAAATGAGCAGGCAATGATGTCCGATATTGAGTATCTAATAGAATGAATTGTGATTTTAATAGGTTTCTGACTGCTCCTGTCTAAAATTAATACCAATCTAAGATTGAAATAAATTGCTAAACTTATTCTCAAAATATACTAAACAATCACTAACAAACGTCCCACTTAATTGAAGTTTCTAAAAATTTAGATATTTCATCTATACATATATGGGTTGGAACACTTTAGCATCTCCCTCCCCCTCCAGAAAATGAGAGAAACGCTTAACGTCTCACAGCTTATTTATGAAAAAAAATTAAATAAATTATGATGGTTTAAATAGGAAAGAAATTAAAAATTAAATATTTATTATTTTCTTTATTTTTAAATTGAGTTTTTCAAAATTTATTTTTACTCTTTTCACTTGTTTATGTATTTCGATAAGAAAGAGGTATTTTAAGTTTATTATAGAATATTTATAAATAATATAGTTTTGTTTTCAGTCACTTTTTATATTTTCTATTATTAAATTATAAATAACATATTGAACTTTATGAAAACAGTACGCTTTTGTCTTTAGAGAACCTCGCAATGCAAAATGAATGCAACAGCATATATATACATACATATATATATATATATATATATATATATATATATTTATTTATATATATATATATAACCATTAATTGTAAAAATGCTAGACAAGGAGAAAGACTATCAGCTAGCAGTAATAACAATGCAGTTGGGCCGCATTGAAGAGAACGGCACAAGTCTAATTAAAACTTTATTTTAGAGCTGATAAAATGGACATCTTTACTAGTCAACGGAAGATAAAGAAAAGACACAAAAATCACACTGTTCGAACAGTGGTGCACTTAAAAGCGAAGTTAGAAATTATTTTCCTACTTACTCAGCGAATTTAAGTGTAAGATCAGGAAAATCAGGAGACATTTACGTCGGCTGCTAGGAAAGGTGTTGAATAGACAGAAAATTTACATCTATAGGATAGAAAGCTGTGGGAAATGTATTGAAAGACTTTTATGTCGATAACGCTCCGTTGATTAAGACATTTAGATACTGGGAAAAATATTTTAAGGAATTAGAATGGGAGAGAGTAGTTTTTAAGAAAATATTAAAATTAATAAATTTTGATATATTACACACACACACACACACACACACATATATATATATATATATATATATATATATATATATATATGTGTGTGTGTGTGTGTGTGTGTGTGTGTGTGTGTGTGTGTGCACGCGTGTGTATTGGTGATTTCTAAAATTAAAAAAATAAACTTGCCTGCTGGTTAGTTAGTATCAAATATTTCTTTTTGATCATAATGTAAATTAAATGCTTCTTGAATTAAATAAAAATTTTAATTACTAAGGCGAAAATAAATTATAAATTTTCGTTGTAAAAAAAGTGATATATTGTTATAAAATGTTTATATTGATGAATAAAACAAAGCAATCTGCATAGGCAAAATGGAAAAAAATTAGAGTACAAAATGGGCGTTTTAAAAATTATGATAATTAATAGTTAGGGCAAAGTAAAAGTGGAACGGGATCATTAAAATGTTACCAGCTGTGCAAGAAATCATTGATAATAATAGTAAAAGGAAGCAAATTATATACTGTTCAGTTTTATTTTTTCATTTCCAATGTGTTGTAACAAATTACTAGCACATACTATTCCATATTTCATGTTGATTGTTATTGCACTTAAAGTCACTAAAATTTCCCATTAGTTTTCCTCCGTCTCGGTAGTTTCAGTATAAAAAATAAAAGCATAATTGTTAATAATACATATTTAAACCTTAAAACCTTAAGTATTTTTATTTGTTTCTAATGTTTTGGTATGCTTAATGTATAAGTTGAAAATTAATGATTAAATTGCATATATTTCCAACCAGGAAAACATACTGTTCAATAAAGATATCAAAGTGTTAAACTGAAAATTGCTTAGGTTATAATTATAATTCTACTGCGTAATTTCAAAATAGAATACAATTGTCATAGAAAGATTATTTTACTAAAATTTAAAATTTCCTACATGCTTTAAGTAATAACTGATATAACGATCAAACTGATACTTCTCCACATTTATAATACACGTGTAAAATGAATTCATAACTATACATATGTAATACTCTTTCAAGCATGCCATTGTCCGTATAAAAGATCATTGTAAACTAACATCTGCTAACCATGTAAAGAGCAGCATGTGTGTTGGACACACACATTTTTTCTATTCTCTAAAATCAAAGATATTATTTGTGATACATAAAAATCAATCATAAAATATTAGAAAGTAATTTTTCTATAAAAATCATTTCTAAGTCTGATTGTATTATATGTCCATGTTTCCTATCCTTTTCGAAATGACTGTGCTGATCGTACAGAAATTCTTCATGATAATGAACGTAGATCCTAAACAAGTTTTAGGTACATACAATTGTTCAGAAATCATACACATCAGTGAGCTAGTTGCTTTTTGAATCACATTGTTTCCTTTTTCGACTATATTTTCATGATATTTGTCAAAACATTCCGTATATTACAAGTTAAAAGAATTAAACTGTTTTAAGAAAAATTTTATCTGAACCTTAAATACCGAAACTAAAGACTGGCTTGAAACGGGTAAAGTAAATAAATTATTAGATTATAATTTATGGTGTCATAATTTAGGTAAAAGTAAAATAAAAAATAATTATTTTTACAGAATAATTTAAATGTTCAGTAGATTATTTATACTAATATTACATTTTCTTTTGGTTAAAAATTATGCGAAAAAGTAAGTTCTATGTGTATGTTTATAAAAATGGCTCATATGAAAATTTAGCAATATTTTTATGTTAAACTACTTTATTCTAAAAAAAAGTGTAATCTAAATGATTTATGGCTGTTTTTTATATGATTTAATACTCCATCAGTGTATTTGTGTGTGTGTTCTTGTTTTTCTTTATGTAAAATAAAATTTGCACAATCTTGCTCTAGGCACAAAAAAATGTTTTATACAGCATTAAAAAAAATAAATTTTGAATTGTAAAATATTGACAGTATAATATGCATTTTCAAATTCATTGTATAAATATACCCCACGTGTTTTATTAATTTATAACCACAAGAAATACGCTTGTAGTATTTTTCTGTATTTCTAATGTATTACTAGCTAAATGAAAGTCTACGCATGATTTAAGGGTAATGTAGTTAACATTACATGACGTGAACTGGTTTCAGAAAATTTTGGAAAAAAGTAAAATCAGGATTTTTTGAAGAAACTATACTAACACTTCATTAAACTATACTATTCAAAATGGAAAGAAGCAACGAGTTCGTTAATAAAATAGAACAAAAAAATATGAAAATAGATTCAATATTTTCTAAAAAAATAAAGCCAATCTATAATCATAGAAACAACATTTTATTTAAATTCTCCACAAGTAGAAGAATTTCGAATAACAGATTAAAAAAAATAAAGGAATTCTTCACTTAAAAAACAAATACACTTGATGCTATAAGTACTATATTTAAATTAAGAAAATAATAAAATTTGTATTTATAGTAAAAGTTACTAAATAATTAGAAATTTGCAATTAATTATATAAGATCGATATCATTGCCTGTAGCAAAGAAAATAGATTTATAACTCTTAAAACTGCATTGTATATATATATATATATATATATATATATATATATATATATATATATATATATATATATATATATATATATATATATATATATATATATATATATATATATATATATATATATATATATATATTATTTTTTTCCCACAGATCTATTCGTATTTGACACATTTTTGGTTCTTAACACTAAATGTTCAGTTGTTGATTATATACCTATTTTTACTGAAGTGAGCCAATATGACTCATACAAGAAAATTGAAGTTTTTTGCAAAGAAAATAGTTCTAAATTAATTTAAATTAAATGTTTATTATCAAAATTCATGTAAGATATTTTTTACATATTAAATCTGTTTTAGAAACACATTTTCCGCAAACATTTCTATTACTTTTAGCACGATGAATTAAACATCTGTTTCTTTAGCATGATTGTTGAACTTCGCAATTCTTCCTTGCGTCAGTACCATGAAATTCTGTCATGGGAATGAAAGTGTTCTAGACATCTACTCTATATTTACTTTATACTATACTTTATATTTACTTTATACTATATTACCATATTTATTTATTTTCATACACATTCTATGAGTCAAACTGGCCCACAACTCTGAAAATAGGTATACCACATTTGATAATGCGAAATTAAGGGGTCTTATAGGAAAAGTAATGAAAGTTTACATATATTTTATTACATAACTCAAAACCAACGTATGTTTTTAAAAAGTGATATTTAAGTTATATATATATATATATATATATATATATATATATATATATATATATATATATATATATATATATATATATATATATATATATATATATATATATATATATATATATAGTGATAAAAATTTTTATGAGTCAAATTAGCTCGATCCCTACATCTAGTATTAAATTAGAAAAAGGACAGACTAAAACAAGAAATAAATATCTTTTGTCTGATAAATAATATTTCAAAACATTCCATTCAAAAGTAAAATAACTCTTTCCATATTTCATGCTCACCACTAATTACTTGATATTAAAGTATTTTATTTTCTGTAACTTCAACAATTTTGTGTGTTTGGTCTGTTACGAGAGTTGCATTTCACAAAAATAGTGTAGTAGACGAACCAGTTTACTTAAGGAAATTAAATTTAGATTCTGGCCAAAGAGACACACATAGTTCATTCAGAATTCCCCTCTTTACCTTGAGGAGCTTTCAAGTAGTCCATGGTTGCAAGGTCACTTTTTCATACACCACCCGTTACTCGATAGGCCGGCTGGTTTGGTAATAGAAGCATTTGCTCGACTTTCAGCTTTGATCACTTGAGTAATTTTTTATGCATCCCTTGAATTCTAGGTACACATCACTATCATGATAACTCTTGCAGTATCAAATATTCCTGATGATTTTTAATTTAACTATTGAATTTAAGCAAATGATAAAATAAAGCTGTGTTATAAGTCGGTATTAAATTTTCTTCGTAACTTAAAAGTGCGATAATTCATAATTATCTTGAATTCTAGGTACACATCACTATCATGATAACTCTTGCTGTATCAAATATTCAAAATGATTTTATCTTTAACTATTGAAATTGTACTAATGATAAAATAAAGCTGTATAAGTCGGCATTAAATTTTCTTCGTAAATTAAAAGTGCAATAATTCGTAATTATCTTGAATTCTAGGCACACACCACAATCATGATAACTCTTGCAGTATTAAGGATTCCCGATGATTTTAAATTAATTACTAAAATTGTACTAAATTATAAAATAAAGCTGTATTTTAAGTCGATATTAAATTTTATTCGGTGCATTAAAGTGCGATAATTCGTAATTATCTTGATTTCTATGCACACATCACTATCAGCATAACTCTTGCAGTATGAAATATTCCCGATGCTTTTTAATTTAACTATTGAATTTGTACAAATGATAAAAAAAAGTTGTATTATAAGTCAGTATTAAATCTTCTTCGTAACTTAAAAGTGCGAAAATTCGTAATTATCTCGAATTCTATGCACACATCAGTATCATGATAACTCTTTCAGTTACAAATATTCCCGATGATTTTTAATTTAACTATTGAATTTGTACATAAAATAAAGCTGTATTTTAAGTCGGTATTATATTATCTTCATAACTTAAAAATGCGATAACTTGTAATTATCTTGAATTCTAGGCACACATTACTGTCATGACAACTCTTGTAGTATCAAATATTCCTGATGATTTTTAATTTAACTATTGAATTTATACATAAAAAAAGCTGTATTTTAAGTCGGTATTAAATTATCTTCGTAACTTAAAAGTGCGATAATTCTTAATTATCTTGAATTCTAGGACACATCACTATCCTGATAACTCTTGCAGTATCAAATATTCCTGATGATTTTTAAATTAGTTATTAAAATTGTACTATGATAAAATAAAGCTGTATTATAAGTCGGAATTAAATTTTCTTCGTAACTTAAAGGTGCAATAATTCGTAATTATCCTGAATTCTACGACACATCACTATCCTGATAACTCTTGCAGTATCAAATATTCCCGATGATTTTTAAATTAGTTATTAAAATTGTACTATGATAAAATAAAGCTGTATTATAAGTCGGAATTAAATTTTCTTCGTAACTTAAAGGTGCAATAATTCGTAATTATCGTCGAATAAAAGCAATCATTTTTAAACGAATGCAATCTTTTTTCAATTACAAATGTATTGCAGAGCACTAAAATGGCTTGAAATCAAAATAAATTTACAAGGAATGAAAGTTTGATAAAAATTAAAGGAGATAGCTGTAAAGAATCCATTAAAACCCTTTATGTGTTCTTTTCATTTATCGTTGTGGAAAAGTTATTTTAAAATTTGTCTTCCACAGGATGAGAAATTAAAAATAATGGGTGCGGACGCTTTCACACTATCGGTTAAAAATTTCTCTTTAAAATAAGTAATCGTATTAATAAATTTCGATACATTTTGCTCGCATGTATAATTTTATATATTTCTGTTAGAGTTTTTATGCTCTCATACCTTTATTATTAATTAAATTTCTCAAAATTAAAAGAAAACATTCTAAAATTTAAAAATGTAGTGAATTTTAGTAAAAAAATAAAATCGTTTAGCATTTTTTTATTCTAGATTACATTTATACAGCATACATATAAGTCTTTATTATTTTTTCACAAAGCAGGATTTTTTTTGTGATTCTATTAACAAATTATTAGTTGGTTTAATACAAAATAATGCTTATTTTAAAATGTTTCAAAGGGATTTTTTTTACATTTTTCTCTAATTATTCGAATGAAAGGAATTATTGTTTGTTGGGATATTATTATTTTTACTAAAAGTAGAACTAAATTTTTCTTTACAAACAAAATTTTCTTTAAACAAATTTTAAAGTTTTATATTTTTTAAGGAGCTTAACACATTTGCACAAATTTTGCAAAAAATATTAAGATACGTTTTGGATGCAATATCTGAATTTTATAATTAATATACTTAAAAATTTCACTTGAATAAACACTTACTATTATATCGTATTTTTTCTATCTTATCACCATAAGTATAAAATTATTGAACTATTAAATACAAGTAGGAAATTATTCTTAATTAATTTATCATTATAATTAAAAAATTAAACTATTACATCAATCGAATATCCAATATCTATTTGGATTTATACATACGCATATACTCACGTATATCTGTATCTATATAAAATATATATATATATATATATATATATATATATATATATATATATATATATATATATATATATATATATATATATATATATATATATATATATATATATATATATATATATATATATATATATTATATATATATATATATATATATATATATATATATATATATATATATATATATATATATATATATATATATATATATATATATATATATATATATATATATATATATATATATATATATATATATATATATATATATATATATATATATATATATATATATATATATATATATATATATATATATATATATATATATATATATATATATATATATTATATATATTATATATATTATATATATATATATATATATATATATATATATATATATATAAACAGACACTCTGTATACACACATATATACATTGTATCCATAATTAAACTTCCATACTTTTAATTTGTCTATAGTCAAAAGTATTTTTCAGAGAGTATTGAAATGCTGTGTAGAGCATAGTAAAGGCATGGGAATTCGTTTGGGTGAATAAAAAATTGTTTAAAATTTCACTACCAGAGGTCGTTTTCTGATGAAGTGATTTAAACGATGGCAAAGTCAAAAGTCACAGGTGTTGAAGTGTGATCCTCGGTGTGGTCTCAAATTAAAAAAAAACTGACCGCTAATGACGCGTTCTTCTGTCAAGAAATTTTTAAACATTTTTTAAGAGGAAGGCTAATTTAGGAAGGAACTCAATTTTCACCTTTGGTTTATCGGGCATTTGAAACAACGATATGTTTTCAGGATTTCTCCGGACACAATACGGTCAACTGTAGAACATGGAATTTCAAGTGGTAGCTGATAATGAGAGCTATCATGTTGTACAATTGTTGTTGTCAAAATTATTTTTAACTAGAAGAGATATTGACTAATTGTGTATTGATGGTTCAGAGGCTCAGGATTTCGTCTGTCGGCTCTCTAAATTTCCTGCTCTTCTATTTGGCTTTCCGGCCTCTCGTCAATAGGTGGAACGAGTCAAATTCCAACTTCCATAGGTCAGCTAATCATACAGTAGTCTTCCAAGTTCTCCACCCTCACCAGCTCTCTACTCTGCTGCGGTTTCTTCGAGGGGTCGTTTTCATGTTGGAGTGGCCCAGAACTTGCGATCTGTCTACCACTGCCAGAGTAAACCTGGAGGGCCTCATGGCCAAATTGGCCAGGTTTAGAGCTTGATTGTCTAATTGTGTAATTCAAAATATCACCTTCTGGTGGTGAAAGTTTGAACCATTTTTTATTCCCTCAAACAAATTTATATTTTTCCATTATGTCCTGCATAATATTTCATAACTTTCTAAACAATGGTTTCGAGAGTAGACAATTTTAAAGTATCTTTTACAGACCTCTGTCTTGAGATCTATGTGTATAAGTAAAATTTAATATTTCAGAGTAATCCTATTTATTTTGTTGTTTATCCTAATTAATTTCTTCTACATATTAATGTATGAGTGCATAGGTTTTTGATATATATATATATATATATATATATATATATATATATATATATATATATATATATATATATATATATATATATATATATATATATATTATATATATATATTACAATGTGTCCGCTAAAATAATGATTCATTTTTTCATATCTCGAATGTACAATCCATTAGCTCAGATACAAACATTGACAAAAATGTCTTCTTACTAAACGTTTGTTCATTTAATTATCATTTTTTTTTAAAAATTAAGGGTTTTAAATATATAAAAATATAATAAAAATTACATAATATATATTTTCATCATATCACTTACTTCTTTTCAGACAACTATCACTTAATAATTTTATTTCTATGTAAATTAAGGATATATGAAATATAATAATATTTGACGTAAATCGAATGCATAATTTAAATACTACCCACGTCTTACACTGAAAGCCTCCATTATAAATATTATAACACTCACGTCTTTAAAATATCTAGATGTTTAATTTATAGAGGGAGTGCGATATAATTTACTAAACTAATTAATTGTGATTGAAATGCTTAACTATTAAATGATATTCATTTCTTAATTGGAATATGAAATTTAGTGTTTTAATTTTAATACTGTCGTGTGATGCAAAGAATTGTAAACCTCAGGAAGCTGCTTTGCTTAGAGTTATAGGATATTTTATATTTATCGTTTGTACATAAAATCCAATCGAGAAAGAGCAAGGTTTAAATTCAGTGAATTTTTGTGGTAACGAAATGTGCGTCGTTTTTTACGTGTGTTGAAAGAAAATTAAATATTTATCTTTGAAGCTATAAAGAAAAGATCGGCATTATCAGTAATGTGCAGAATGCAACCATGGATAGGTGAATAATCTATAGGTTTTTGGAAATTCCCGGAATCAATTTCAAGTTATATTTTTAAAACAAATTTTCTAGTTCATAAACCAATTCGCGACTAAAATTTCAGAAGTAGCTTTAAAGAATAGTTCATATTTATTTTCGTGTGAATGTAAATCCTAACATATATTACTTTTTGTACTGTTGCTGGTAATATAATTAATGTACATAGCCTACTAAATTTCTGAGTATCTAACTAAAAAAATCCAACATAATTGCTGAAAAATGTGTAACTGATAAGAAAAAATATAACTTTCAATCTAATAATTTAGTAGACATTTGATTAAACCCATTTAAAATAAATAAAAAAGATTTAAAATACAATGTTAAAATGCAAAAATATATTTTAAACAATTGACTGTATATATGCTCTTAGTGAAAGATATCATTGATGTATATGAACAATATACCTTAATGAGAACAAGTATTTTAGGGGTGATCTAATTCATCCCTTTGAAGAACAAGATCCTAATAATCATCGTCAGTCATAATAATGATTATTTTGCATTTAGGATTGTAGATAGTAAAAAACTGTATGATGTATAAAGATAAATGTATTTCTCTAAAATATCCTAGATATATTAGAGAACAATCTACTGCATGTTTAAAAGAGATTCTTTTAGATGAATTATCAAAAATAAGGTTTTTATGTGGAAATAATATATCAGGTTGAAATAAATAGCATACCGTTTTTAATCAAATTTTCAGGAAACAAACTTGAATGTGTAAAATTCTCGTAGCGACCATGTGTATAGCAAAAATTGCTTTCATTCTAGCTTCGAACGGTTTCACTTCTTTTCCACGTTCATTCATTTTTATTGATAAATTAATATTATATTTCATGAAAAATAATATTTAATTAAATAAATATTATGTTTGAACAAATTTTAGTTTAGTTTAGTATTTGTGATTATTCAAATTTTTAAAGGAAGGTAATTGAATTAAGATAAATATAAATGAATCGCTTTCAAAATTTACCAAAACATTTTTCCCTAGTTTATACCTAGTATATCTGTAATCTTTGACGTAAAATAGGTTTGTTGATATACCGGGTGGTCTAAAAGAGGTTCCCTATACACGAGTTCCTAGTAGCCGAACCGTTCAATCAATAGAAATGAAAGTTTATATATAGTTATTTGAATGCGTGGGGTCCATATTGAGATAATTTAAAACAATAAATCACTCACAGGTTCAGTTATAGTGACACAATTTCAAAATTTTCAAATGGTAACACTCACTTTTGTTGTGTGTAAATTGTTCAGAACATAAAAAAAACATTAAATGACGTTAGATAGAGACACGTATAATGTAAATTGCCGACGTAACACATTTGCAAAGAAGAGCATGTTAAATAACCAATCAAAATAAAAGGGAAGATGTATTTCGTCACTGGAACCCTAACTGTGAAAAGTTTATTGTTTTAAATCATCACAGTATGGACTATACATTCACATAACTCTATATAAACTTTCATTTCGATTAGTTGAATGGTACTGCCGTAGGAACTCATATATAGCGAAAGTTTCTTTTAAACCACCCGATATAATGAACAATTAAAACAACTTAAATCCTTTTCTAAATATGAAAAATACTCCTTTAAGAAATATACACCTATATTATATGGGAGGTCTACTATATTATTTCTAAAGTACGTGTGTTGTAGATGTATTAGACGACATGTAGAAGGATATTTGAAATGAAAAAGAACGTGTTGGACTTTCTCCAAACATGGGATTTATTACGATTATTATATGTTTTAAAAAATTGCCATTGAGTCTTATGTGACATATTTGATACTATCCCCATTAAGCTATAAACAATATTTGTTAGAAATTCCTAAAATTTAGATCACACAATATTAATTATTACTATCACATATTTACCTAAGAATTTTAAAGGAAAATCTGCATAAGGAAAAATATTTTGCTCTTGGTTGAAAAAATAATTTTGACATATTACAGTGCGTTCATTGGTTGGTTTGGAGAATTAAGAACAACTGTTTTGATACATGATAATGATACTGGTTCTACTGCTTAAAGTCTATTCAGAATAATTAAGAATATCCTTGATATCGGTGGGATTTGAAATTACGAAATGTGGTATCGATATTCATTTGACAATGGTTCTATCAATGTTACAGAAAAAGTGATATCAAGAAAATTATTTTTAAATATTTGAAATTACGTATTCTGATTATTATTTTTTGTCTTATTAGAATAAAATTGATCTTCGTATTTGATTAAATGTTCTAGGTATACATGGAGAAGAAAGAAATTTCATCTCTGCTCTGCAGCAGAATAAAATACCGAAAGAGGTTAAGATTCCATCACACTAATTTATCAGGCGTGAAATGTGGAGTTCAACCGAGAGATGAAATCTATTTGCCAATCTCTTTTTACCCTGCATGCATTTCAGGTTAAGCTAACGCTTCAATTCTTGCAGCGGGCTTAAATTTCAAGTAAAATTATAAATGACTTGTAAAAAACCAATATCGTTCCTGTAATCGATTACTTGAAACAGAAAAAAAAATAGATTTCTGTTAAAACTGAAATGAATTCACCGAAATCTCATCGAAAATGAGAACTTCATAATGCGTTTTGGGGAACCTCGTGTTATATGCGTGTATCATATTATTGAAAATCAAAATCAATGGTCTATGTTTCTTTTTTTAATACTAGTTTCAGTTACAAAGAGATAATGAGTTTTAAAGTGCAACGCATTTAAGGGAGTTTTATATCTATGTAATTACTAAAACTTCCATTTCCTTGCCTTTAACACACAATTTAGCCAACTTTTCACTCCCAGAACAAAAAGAAATATATGAAAAACCCTCCCCGCCATAATGTATGGGATCAAATTTTATTCTTTATGTTATTCACATAAAAATGAATATTTGTTATTTGATTTAACAAGAGGCACGCGATTCTTTCATTTTTACTCCCTTACTTATTTTCTTCCCCTGGAGTCACGAGATGTTCGAAAATAAATGCGCCAGTTGCTGTGAATTCGAATGCGTGTTTCCGCGTCAAAACAGCTCGGAATAAATGGAACAGAGGAAAAACATGAGAGTTTGTTACGAAAAAAAACAGATGAAGCCTCCTTTTTAATGATACTTAAATAAAGTACGCATCGCGATGAATAATATATTTGGCGTCTTTATTTGTGGGGGCATTTACTTAAGTACGCGTTTTAACGATTTTCAGAATGAATGGATGTAAATAATTACATACCACATTCTGGCTCTAGTTCGTATTCATAACACTTAAGCGCTCATTAAAGAGAAGCGGAAGAGTTTCTTTGTAATTTATCTTATAAAAAGTACCATACATTTAAAATTGTTTATCTATACATGCTTGTATGTGTATGCATATATATGTGTATGTGTGTGTGTAACTGAAAAATAATTATTTTGCATCTCAAAAATAAGCATAACACTTAAGCACTCAATAAAGAACAGCGGAAGAGTTTCATTGTAGTTCATTTTATAAAAAATATCATAAATTTAAAATTGCTTATCTGTACTTGAATCTCTCTCTCTCTCTCTCTCTCTATATATATATATATATATATATATATATATATATATATTTGCAATTTTAAATATATATAATATATACATATATATATATATATATATATATATATATATATATATATATATATATATATATATATATATATATATATATATATATATATATATATATATATATAACATAGACTCATTCAAAATCACAACACAGTTTATTTCCGGTAAGAAACATGAATTCCATACAACAGGCAAACACTTTTACAACCTCCTGCACATCAACAATGAGATCTCGCCCACGCGCTTTTCAAGTAAGGATACCTCATGTAAAATGAATACGAATAATTTCTAAGCACAATTGATCACGTGATAAAAAATACCCATGTTTAAAGAGGATGCGCTAACTACTGGTTAAAGCTGTACAGACAGAGGCTGAATTAAGTCTATAGCGTGTCTCGAGGGAAAAATCATATTTATCGAGCAAACCCCGAACGTACTTTATGAATAAAAGTTAAATTAATATTAAATTAATATTAAATACGTAAATAAGGTATTTTAATTTTACATATATATGTATGTATTTACATATATACATATATATATATATATATATATATATATATATATAGATAGATAGATAAATAGATACAGGTATAGGTATAGATATAGATAGATAGATTATTTTAATTCGGAAAAATGATAGTCGAATTAGTATCACTATCCACATGAATACTAGCTTTAAATAATTAATAAATTATATAACAATTATTTATTTAATTTCTTTTTATTTTTAAAATATCTAAGTAAAAACTAATATTATGTTATAAAATAAAATAACATATTTTTAAAATATTTAAATAATCTAATTAGTTAATGCAACTTGTTTTATACTTAGGTGTTAAAACATATGTTTATTAGTATAATTAATAATTATACGGTAGGAAGTGGCCTATAGACTTTTCTCCTTGTATTTTAAATCCTTGTTTTTTTTCCTTTTACGGATAGAACTATTGGACGGTATAAATGTTACCTTTTACTAACTTATTTTTTCTTAGCATATATGTATGAGATACGTGTATGTTTTATTTTATTTCATATAAGAAAATTAAAATACTAAGATATGTTTTTTGTAGAGAAAACATATTTTATTTAATCATATTTTTGGGTATTATTAATTCGACAGAGTATCATTAGACACCCATATGCAATTCTAGGTGTCGCTTTGTTTTTAGCTTTCTTTGTGAACTATATAGTGTGACTATATATATATATATATATATATATATATATATGTATATGAAATAGATAAAAAATTATTGCACTTAAAATATCCCTCTAACTTTCTTATTTGACCCATTGCAGCTTTCATATCTATTTTCCCAGGTGGTTAATATCTTATTTAAAGCAGTGTTCGACGACTTAAAATTATTTTTACAAGTCTTACTAAGCTATATGCTGATATTCTGTTCAATCACCAAATTTTTCAGCTGTCCTAAGAAAATGGTGTACTTTATCATTGATCTAAGTTCTCTTCTGACTGTTAATTAAGCTGACTAAGCTACTATCTTATGAGAAATTCTTCGTGTGATCTCTGGTAAGGGGTCGAACCTTGTAATCGGAAAGTGTTTGTTGTCATTCTGCTGCTTAGACTCACGTCATTCCCTTTAAATGAATAATATATGTATATATATATATATATATATATATATATATATATATATATATATATATATAAATAAATACCATGTAATCTTAAAATCCCTTATTTACATATTTAAATATTAATTTAACAATTCTGTTCATAAATTACGTTGGAGTTTGCTCAGTAATTTTGATATTTCCCTCCAGACACGTTATAGACTTAGTTCAGCCTCTGTCTGTGCTTCTTTAGTCAATAGTAAACGCCTTCAATTTAAACAGAGGTATTTTTTATCAAGTGGTCAAACGTGCTTAGGGATTATTCGTAGTCTATTTACCTGGGAAATCCAGGATTTGATGTATCACCACCAGAAATAAAATGTGTTGTGTCTTCTGATGAATCTCACCCATATTCATACATACACACACACACACACACACACACACACATATATATATATATATATATATATATATATATATATATATATATATATATATATATATATATATATATATATATATATATATATATATATATATAATATATATATATATATATATATATATATATATATATATATATATATATATATATATATATATATATATATATATGTATATATATATATGTATATATATATATATATATATATATATATATATATATATATATATATATATATATATATATATATATATATATATATATATATATATATATATATATATATATATATATATATATATATATATATATATATATATATATATATATATATATATATATATATATATATATATATATATATATATATATATATATATAATATAAGAAAAATTAATGGATTTTTCTGAAATTAAAAATATTGAATCTTATTTGATAAGGCCAATTAACCAAAAAGAAAATTTTTGATCTAGAATTATTATCAAACAAGATTTGAACACTGTGCAAGTTAGCGTTAAAAAAATTTAGATTTTAGTAATGGTCTGACAAAGAAGATGGCATGTATAAATCAATTACTTTCTATTATTAAAAAAAAATTATACAGCAAATTCAATTATATGGCAGCTGTAGAAGAAATCCCAATTGTACACTAAAAATCTGCAGTGTCTGTGATATGAATAATTGTGATATGAAAATTTTCATTCTTTAACTGTAATAAAATATTTCTATACGCGATGACACATCATTATGTAGTTCTAAAAAAACCAATAATGAAAATTTAATTGAATCTTTGATAAATGAGTTATGCGTATACTCTTACATGCAGTCATTTAGAGGATCATAAATTTAAAAATTCTGTTGTAAATGCTAGAGATAAAAATATTGTAAAAATTCTTAACTTCTTAAATGATAAGATTCCCGTTATTTGTCTTTACAGTTATACATATTACAAAAATGTCTCGATACCATTAAAATTAGAAAATTTTATTTTTTTTAAATTTCCGTGTATGTGGCCTACTACACAATAATGTTAAACAACATTGATATTGCAGACTTTTGAGAAACCTTTTCAGCAACAATTACTGCAAAAATATTCATTGCTTATGTAATAACTTGATTGAAGTAAATAATTTTATGATAGTATGATTGTTGAATTTTCTAATTAATCTTTTTAGAGAACATTTATATTTTTATTTGTAAAATAACTAAATGATATGTAACGTCAGTCGTGTTGTAAATTTAAATATAATTTGAAATTTTGAAAAAATTCGTTAATAGCTATGAAATGCAACTAAGGAATAAAATTCTTTTCTGTTATATTTTCTTAAATACGTACTAACATTTATTACAATTTTACATAATCTTATGATCCTCAAGGATATATTATTACGAATAGTTGAAAAAATCCTAATTTTCTAACATTTTTTAACGTTTAATTTCTGGAATTAAACTAATTATTAACCTTAATAATTATTAATTGTGAAGATTAAAAAAGTATCCAAAATGTAATTAATTGTATAACATACAAATCATTTTTTAAGCTTATATCTGCATTTTTTTCTTATTGACCATTAAACATGATCAACGGCTTATATTGCATTGAACAACTCGAAAATAATAATGATATATTATTTTTATTAACTTTTATTATTTCATAATTCAATATTTATTATTCATTATTTATCTCATTTCATTATTTTCATTTTACACATTTTTTTTTAAATTTACTGACTATAATTCAGTATTTACTTTAAAAACTAACGATTTAATTAAATTTATTAAATTAGGGATTGAATTACTTTTATTAAATTTAAGATTTTAATTATTTATTATGCTTCAAGTTAGTCGAAGATTTTTTTAAAGTAATGTGGACTTCTTTTATGTTTTGAGGTGTACTAGTTTCTTATTTAATTAGATTATCTTCTCAACACATAATATAAAAATAATATTTTTGTTAGACTTACACTGTAATACCTAAAAATATTCAGCAGATTATTAGCAAAAAATTCAAGTAATTAGCAACATTATTGTCATATCAATTTCAACAAAACTAATAGAATAAAAATAGAATTATAAGATACACTGTGCAAAACAAATTACACACAATTAATTGGAAGTACTTAATATTTGTTTTCATATTAAAAAAATCTGAGCCCCAAATCTAGATATAATCGCACAAATTCAATATGGTGTACTAAATCTACTTTCTAAAAATCTAAAAAATTAATGTACTCTATTATTGAATAATTTAAATTCCCTATGAAAAGAAGAAATTCTTTAAGTCTATTCTAAAATATTGTTTTAAATTTATGTCTTTTAAATTCATATAAAAATACATGAAATTTCCACATTTACTAAATTCTCCTTAGCAGCTTTAGTACTATCAATAATTTAATAGCTTTTGATATATAGAATTGTGACATAACAGTTAGATACTTAGCTCTTTTATAAACTATTTGTAAGTGAAAAATCCATAATGTGTATAAAAAAATCCTGTACTGAGTAAGCGGGATAACTTTTGAGTTAAAAGAAATAATTATTTTGATATGAATTTGTGCAAAACTTTTCAGCTAATTTTAGATTATATAAATAACATGATGCAAATAAATATCTTTGTCAGAGATATTTGTTAAATTTTCTAAGAAATTCCTGTATACTTTATTATTAGCTATCGTGTTAAATAAGTTAAGTACGCACGTTGTATTTTATATCTTTCTAACAGTAAAAAAACACTTAAATATATGATGTCTAAGTTTCCAAACCAGCGCAGTTGTCTTATGGGTTGACTGTAGGGCAGTTTATTTCAGAACTGGAGTATTTGGGTTAAGTCTTACCTAGATTTTCGTAGGTAATGCACTTTAAGCGGAAGAACCCTAGGGTACCAAATATCTAACAATTTCTCAAAGAACATTTTAGTTAAATACTAAAAATAAAATTTATATTCTAAAATTACAAGTATTTTACTTAAAATCCCCATTTTTTAAACTATAGAAGCATTTTATTATTTTTGTATAAGGAATTCTGTTATATACACAAACGGATGATTAAGCAAATATATTTTGAAATTTGTTGACATAATTTTTTTAAGCCTAATTTCAATTATTTTATAACATATATTTTTTTTTCTTTTCTCAAGATTAAGCTTACAATGATCATTAAAAAATAAATTGTTTTCATTTTACTTTTATTAATTTTGTATGGAAAACGTAATGGAAATGATTTATTTCTATAGTTTTCAATCTCAAAAATTCCTACAACAATAATATCAAACTGTTTTTAGATGTATTTTTACATAGCGTTAAACCCATATTGCACAATTTGTAAATCTTTGAAAATATTTCTTAACCCTTCATGTCAGTAGTTCTTTAAGAAGTATGTGTATGTGAAAATTTAAGGTAATTTTTAAACTTTATGGAAAAAATATGAATTTTTAAAATAAATATTATAAAATAATATAATAAATATTATAAAATAATATAGTAAATATTATAAAATAATATAATAAATATTATAAAATAATACATTAAATATTATAAATAATATAATAAATATTATAAAATAATACAATAAATATTATAAATAATATAATAAATATTATAAAATAATATAATAAATATTATAAAATAATTTTATATAACTTATTTCAATATTTATCATTGTGTATTCAGAAAATTATGTAATTTTAGTAAAGAAATTTTTTTGAAATATTCTTTACATTGGTGCAAATTTAAGTTATTCAAAACTCCTCAACCCTATTTAAATTAGCACTCTGACTTTAAAAATGCACTTTCTGAGATAGAAAACATTCCAATAAATAATTCCTTATTCAAATATGTAACATAAATGGAATTGAAAAGAGTGCACTTCCAAATTAAAAAAAAATAATTATGGCATAAAGCTTGGCAAGATTTTAAGTAAATATTACTTTTATTTATTTTAATGCTAATTTTCTTAATATACAGATATATTATAATTAAAATTTTTCAAAATAAGGCTATTTTTCTGTACATTGAAAGAAAAAGAACATTAATTAAATAATTACGTTTTCAAAATATTACAAATTGTATTAGTTTCCTTCTAATTTTATTCTCATGAATAGAGACAATATCAAATTCAGATTCTGCCCATTGATTCCGATAATTAAAGGTTTTTTGAAGTTTACAGGTATGTTCATTTATCGATTCCTTGGGACCAAATTCATTGAGTAATTATGGTAAATATAAAAGCTTTGAATATGAAATAAATGTATTCGATCAATGATATGGTCTTATTTACTTCAAAGTATTTTCACGATTAAATATTTAAGTTCGAAATAAGAAATATTTGAACTGCGTACCTAGTCACCTTTTAAGTTACTTTCATTTTGAAAAAAGTATTAATACTTTTACTATATTTTGATAAAAAAAGAAATCAAAACATAAAAACGGGATAAATTTTATAACTAGATTTTATCGTTAGTCATCAAATAATTGATCTGGCAGCTATACCTACTTTTTATGTAGAAGAATCTTACAATTTATATTGGTCTGTACTATTTCAGCCCATTAGTGTAAACAATGGATTACGGTTACTCGACTATTTTTATTGGTCTCTTTAGTGCTCGTGAAACCAAAAAGTACACCGTAACATTCAAACACAAAACCAATTTATTTTAATTAAAAACTACCTGCTTCAAGTTCAGACTTTCCTTTGGAGGTACATAATTAGTGACATCGCATGGTATTTTAAAACCAATTTTGTAGGCTATTATAATTTCAAATAATATATGGCATATAAGTTATATGTTTGGAAATAATTTACAAATTACCTTGGTACTCAACTAACGGAAAAGTACATGATTTCTGTATATTACAGCCACGTTCATTTCCGATGATCATCTTCATAAACAAAATTAAAAGTAGAATAAAGTGTTCAGTCAAGTAAACATGCTGAAATGTTTTCAGAAAAAAGATTACCACAATATGGCAAAATTTACAACTTTAAAATGCCCAACAAACTTTTGTAAAGCAGCTGGTTTCCTAGATTTTCGTTTTATTAAGCTTTTAAATAAGATGATTATTCTTTTATTTATTGATGTCTTAATTCAAAAATTCTTTCAAAACAAGTTGCAAAAGGATTTTATCTTCAAATAAATTACTGGTTGCGAAAGCTAACTTTTTTTTCGACTTATTAAAAGTCAGCAACAAAATTCATATACGGGCAGCTATCATTGACCGAGAAAGTGAATGTTACACTACTAGATAGTCAGAAGAGGTTTTAACATCGGTAATTGCGGTATAATTGCATAAATATGTTTGTTCAGAATTTGGTGAAATACAAAACAAACGTCAATTGAATTATTTCCGAACGGGAGGGGTGCTGTTCTATGGTATCATAGGTTCTCAGGTTCGAATCTTATTGCTGGCATGAATGTCGATAGTAATTAGTAATCGACGTTATAGTAGAATCCAGTCTAATTAGCCATCGCGTAACCCAAATATAATTCATAAGGCTGTGAACCAAACCAAACCAACATAAACTATAGAAAACACCAAATACACAAAAGCAATCGGGCATTCAATTTTATATAAACTTATTTTGTGGGAATTCTGAACCCGCAGGAGTTATTTTGGACCCCTACTAAATTACCTCCTGGGAGTGAAATCTAGGATCAAACAACTGAAAAAAAAAACAGGAAATTACTCTAAATTGAGAGAGTTTGGGTAAAATGATGTAAGTATGAAATGTATGTGTGTCTATAATTTATTTTACATTACGTTCATATTATTTTTAAATCTAATGAACAGAAACAATAAACGCCTTAAAAATTTGCATAATTTATTTTGCATTTGGTGACAAAAATAAAAATGAATGTCAACCGTAATATATTTATATTTAGATAATAGAAAAAATAAAACTTTGAAATCTAAGTGTTCAATGCTTGTTAAACTACCTCCTACATTTCCCTTATTCATTTTGTAGTCACTTCAGTTTCCTAATGCATGGAAAAATAACTTATATATTAAACACATAAATCCAAAGAGTAGCATAAAGATAACAGAAAATAAATAGAAGTCAATATGCTTTAATAGAAATTAGATAAACTAACTCTACTCACATAATAATTCAGATATGGATTATAATATTTTCCTGTGACTGGTAATAAGTACAAAGTAATTAACTTACAAGTTAGGATTAAATTCATCCTACATATCTAGTAGCATCCTGTTTTAGGTAAGATGAAAACTTATACTATGATATTCAACAGTACATAAATTATAGTAAAAATATACAGTATAAATTACTGTACTGTACTGTATAAATATGTAATTACTGGCATGTGCAGTAAAATTATACAGTACATGCCAATTTTGTGATATTCAACAATATTGGCATGCATATGAAAAACAAACAATTCTATTTTAGCTAGTGGTCTTGCTCTAATTCTGAAATATCATATTTTATATGTTTATATAGTTTATATTTGGATACTACCATGTGTTAGACTATATAACATAAAAAGGCTAAAATATTGCGTAAAGGAGCAAAGCCTTCTATAATAAAGAAGTGTTTATTACGTACAAAAAAGTGTGCAAATATAAAAAAATGCATGTAATAGTAGGATTCCACACAAAATTAAGCAATATCAATATAATAAACGAAAGGAGAACCTTTAGCTTTATGAATTAACAAATAAAAGAACATAAATATCAATAAAGAAGGTTCTGTTAGCTAGAAAACATAATAGTTAAGCTTTTAGTAGATTTTATGATGATTAAATATATGTTTTTAAATCTCGCCCTTGTCCTTGAGTATAAACATGTCACTCAGTTAAGTAAGAGAACATTTTTTCCTAGAAAAAAATCTTTCTTATAATTAAATATTTCATTAAGTTAAGCAATTACTTAACCACACTGAGCAACTGAATTCTTACAATTACTTTTCATTTACATTTTATTTGCGTTAATTATCATTAATTTTTTCGGGATATTTTTTTTCTGAAGTCTTCCTGAACTTCCGTAATTAGTTTCTGTAGCGTTTGCTTTTGAATAATTACATCTCTAAACAGTTTGCGCTTTAAAATGAAGTTGAAAGTATTGTGAGATTGATTAAAAAATGTATTTTTTTGTCATACCTCGTTATTTCAGTTATTTTTAAATAAATGTTTTGAGTTAAATCGAAATAATTTTTGCTTTTTTTAAAAATAATTAAGAATAACGTGATTTTTTAATATTTTCATAACTACAACTTTTTAAAAAATATTTGATTATATTTATATGTTTGAAAACTGATTAGTGTTTGGATTGATTTTATATATTACTAATTACCCATCTGGTATTATTACGATGGAAAAAATAGTAGAAAGTTGTACAATCGATGGGCTATCTCCTATATGGTAAGCTGGTCAACTTAAAATCAATAGTTGCGTACAGTAATAAAATATGTTTAGGATAAGACAAATGAAAATTTATTAAAAAATATAAAACTTTTATAGAAAGAGTCTTGTTTTTTATTTAAATTATTATAATATAAATATATATGTATATGTATATATATATATGTATATATATATATATATATATATATATATATATATATATATATATATATATATATATATATATATATATATATATATATATATATATATATATATATATATATATATATATATATATATATATATATATATATATATATATATATATATATATATATATATATATATATATATATATATATATATATATATATATATATATATATATATATATATATTTATATATATATATATATATATATATATATATATATATATATATATATATATATATACATATATATATATATATATATATATATATATATATATATATATATATATATATATATATATATATATATATATATATATATATATATATATATATATATATATATATATATATATATATATATATATATATATATATATATATATATATATATATATATATATATATATATATATATATATATATATATATATACATATATATATATATATATATATATATATATATATATATATATATATATATATATATATATATATATATATATATATATATATATATATATATATATATATAATCTCAATTTTTCATAGTCTCTACCTTCATACAAATATTGATTTTTTGTTCATTTGAATAGATGTTAGACGTTTTTATAAACTATTAATTTAGATTTATGAAAATTTGTATCCATAAAATTAAAATTAAAATGGGATAAGCTCTTAATATTAGATGAAAAATTTATTTTTTACCAAGTTTAATAAATCAACCCTTAATGCTAAGCAATTTTCTTTTTGCATCGCCTTTTTTAATCTTATACTTGTGAACAGCTCATTTTATATAATATCTTCAAAATTATTATCAATTAAATTTAAAAAATGAACTGTTCTAAACTACTTATCCCATGCAAACAGGATAAGTGGATAACTTTAATCCACATACCTTTTCCTTGAATTTATTTTTCGACTAAGATAGAGTAAAAATGTAACTCTAAGCAGTTAATTTTCTGCTGAAAATTTCGAAATTAAAAAATAAGGGCATTAGTGAATTTGTAAATGTAGGCATACAGTTATTCATCATATTTCACTGGTGTCGATAAATGACACAAATTAAGAGAAAAAATATAACATATTATCTCGATGTTCGTAGTTATCTAAGTGAAATAACAACTTTAACTTTTAATTCAGAAAAAAATTTTAAAATAAAAAATTTCATAAAGAAATTTGCTAAATTTTCAGATGTTCCTTAAAAATTTATATTTTTAATAGACTGTTTTTCATCGCTAATATGAATTGAACGAAACCTGGATATCTGATCTAAATGTCAACTTAATTTAGATAAATAAAACTTTATTTAAATATAAGAAATACCTATTTTTTCTTTAAAATTATTGCCGAACGATATCCACATGATTAGAGCACTGATCTTCGGAACCGGTGTTTGTGGGTTCAAATCAGCCAGTGGCATGGGTGATCGTAGCCGTTCAGAATCGGCTTTAAGCTGTAGGTCCCGCTCTCATTAGCCCTCGTGCTAACACACCAAACCTGAAAATTCTTCGAATAGACATAACAATTCTTATAATTTAATTAATCTATCTAGAAAAACGAATTCGAAGATGTTAAAAATGTATATTTTAATAAAATTGGGAGAAAACAGTAAATAATATAAAAGTAACAATGGTAATACACACATTTTTTGACAGAAATTTGAAATTTAAAAATTATATTATTTTAAAATTTAATTTAACTATAGTCCCATTTCTATACTATAACGTTTGATATCTCTAACTTAATAATTTTGTAACATATTTTGTAGCTTCCACACTCCTTTCAATAAGCTCACTTATGGAAATTATTCGTAACTGAGCAAATGTTAGTATAACTAAAAAGTATATATGGAGAAACGTTTACAATGAATTTACACAATTCATTTCATAGTCGTTGAACAATTGCTGTTTTATTAAAATCACATTAATCTAATTCTCCCTGATAAAATATCACACTTCGCATTTAGACGGAAAACAAAAAGGAAATTATAAATTCTGCTTGAATTAACTATTTGCCAATGAATGAAATTAAAGAAATTGTGTTGGTTTAAAGATGAAGTAATTTGTTAAAACTCATTTAGTCAAATATTGATCTTCTTATAAGTAAGTTATTTTAATGTTAATATCCACTGTTTTCGTCATAAATATTTAGAATTAATCATATCACAATCATATTGTATTGGCACCTATTTTAATATAGTTATTAAGTAAATATATTAGCTTTATAATGTACATGAGAATTTATTTGATCATCTGACACGGTTACGTAGATACTTGTTAGAATTGTCTTGGATATAAGATTATCTACGTATACAAAATCATCTGTATATATGTGTATGTGCTTGTTTGTTTGACATGCATCTCGAATGGCTAGTTCAATCTTGGTTTTTTAAGGTAACTGGAGTAATATTTTAGGTAGGATAATTTTGTAGGAAATGAAAGTCCTGATATAAAGTTTTTCTTTCTTAAATAGGTACTGGTGACAATATAGTGAGGTGACAGTGAAATTATCTACTCTTAAATAAAGTGTTTATGAAAAACTCTAAAATATTTAATTAATTTGCTGTAAATTACTTTATTTTAAAAATTTTCCTATATTAATATAAGATTTTCTACTTTAAGAGAAGATTTCATTTTATATTATTATCTTTTATTTAGAATATTTTTTCTTTTTAATTATTCTTTCATTTTCGTCATTATTCTCTGCGAATCTATTCCATCGCTAAAATTAACAGCGCTGATTGTTTGTAAGATAAAAAAATACTCTACGTTTTATTTAAGTAATGTGATTAAAATTTTTATAGTTACTTTGTCTCTTTTTAAATATTCTCGCTACAATTATTTTCTTCATTTGACTATATAACATCATGACCGTTTTTCTGTTTATGTTGCGCTTACTTTAAATGCTTTGTTCGTGCTATGTAAAATATAATTTTTCTATATTGTACATAATGCTAGAAAGCAACAGAATTTAAAAACAAAATTAATTGAAGTAAGTATCTCTTTCATTTGAGAGATTCTTAACTCCTAACGTGCAAGCTCGAGTTAACTCGAGCGCGCTAAACTGGCACTCGAGATAATTCGAGCGGCGTTGTACTTTATACTGCTATAATTTTTCATACTCGAATGCAATCCGGAATTGAAAATAACAATGTGAAAGCCAAAAAAAAAACAATCGTTTTATTGATATTTATTATTTACATGGGATTGTAATCTATAACACTTACTTATTCACGTATAAAATATATCTTTTTATTATAAATTCAACGTTCTAAATTTCGTTTTTAACATTGAAAAAATTGATTTCTTTGGTAGGCCTATTTGAAAAAAAAACTGTGCATTAAGGGGTTAATTACTCAAATTGAGGTAGTTAAAAAGGAAGTTTCTTCAATGCAAATATACAATTATTTTTTCATTGTATTTTGTAATTATTTCACGAATAAAAATTAGTTTAATTTTAAGTAAGAACAACATTTTCCTCTGTACAAAAATATTTTAATCTGTTTTAAATGCATTATTATTATTTTATACTTGTTATTATCATTAAGATATTTACACATTTTCTATATCAGTGCTTGTCAATGACAAACTATATTAAAATCTTATTACTGATTATACTAATCAGTATGATTTAGTGTACTGCATAATACTCAAATCCTAAATGATATAGTTTTATATTAAAATAAATTACGATAGTCTATGTGATCATTTAATATCACAGCTTAGATATTTAATCGTACGCGTGGACCTAGCATCGTTTACCTAATGATGTTAGACTTCAACATTCCATTCAAAGTGTTTGAATTATCATCAAAGGTATACAAACTATAATAGAAAATAAATCTTTCAGAATCATACAGAAAAGGAATAAATTGAAATTGCTTTCCCAGACAAGAATAGTTTTCTAATCTATTCAGTACATCAATATGTTAAATAACTCAACCTCTTTCATTTATGTCTGATAGTTTATTATAAGATATTAACCTTTTCTCTTTTAATCTTGATTGTAAATGATAAATTATGTTGAAAGTTAATTTTCAAATAGACTGTCTAGTACCATTTTGAAATAATGGAATGTTATTTAAACCTCAAATTGTATAGCTTTTTTAAAATGTACGATCTTAAAATTCAGAAAGAGAGCTTATTTTATCATCTGTTACTGCAAATATATTTTAGAATTGTCTTGGAAATTACTCAAACAATAACTAAAAATGAATAAGTCATATAAATATAGGTTTCGTACTTTTTTTAATTATTACTAAATTAATCTAGATTGAAACTAAATTTTTATTTTGTATATGTAACACATCTTTGTATAATCACATGAATTTCTTCCAGTTTCTTGACAGAATGTTGGTCATTATTTTTTAATCACACTGCTAACTTATATATTCTTCAATTTGCGCGTTGTTAATACAATTTATTCCTTCCTAAAACCAAACAAATTCACAATTTAAAATGTGATTAAGATATGAAATACATAAGTTAAAATTAACATTAAAATAAACTTTATACTATATTTTGGTTATTTTTTAAATAATAATCATTTACAATACATCTATGTATTTAAAAATAGAAAACATTTTAGCTCACCCATTTTAGCTTACGTTAATTAAACTTGATATTTTATACTTTTTAAAAATTACATTGTCAAAATTTATTAAGAACGCTTATTTGATCATATAATAGTGTAAATATTTTTTAGAATTTTATTGGAAGTTATATGGTATATCAGTATATGGTAAACAAAATTCAAAGATAATTTTTCTTATGATTTGTAAATAATAATTCCTTTAAAAATTCCTTTCATAAATATGATACTTCTTAATGCCATATTATTCCGTTAATACTTTCATCTATAATTTTAGACACATAAGAGAAATGAATAAAAATTTGAATATATGTAAAAAAAATATTATCTAAATCACAACTAATAATGCATGTGTCAAGTTAATATAGATTTTTTAATGTTTAATTAATTACTTAATAATCAAGATAGGAACTTAGTTTTTGTTTGGTAATTTTAATACTTCTCTACATAAAAACAAACATTTCTTCCAGAGTTTCTGACAAAACGTAATTCTTCACTTTTTAAACACACTGCTAACATTTCAGTAAGGAGTAAATTGTAACACTTCGTGTTACAATCTACTCCTTACTGAAATAAAGCAAATCAACAATTTAGGTTATAATCTGCAGTATTACGTGCATAAGTTAAAAGTAATCCGCAGAATAAATTTTATCGATATAACTTGGTTATTTTTAGGAATAATAATCCTTTACAATATATCTACTTATTTAAAAACAGAAAACATTTTATGCAGAAAATATTCATAAATTATAACGTGCAGCATTTACCCCATTTGTTTTGACAAATTAAAGAAACAAAATTATTACAACAGTTTTGAATCCTGAAAAGGATATCCCAGTCTCCCATTCTATAATCTCTTAATACGTTTTAAATACCTCACCCTCTACCTTTTATGTCCAACAGTTTATTATTAAGATATTTACCCTTTCTCTATATTAATCTTGATTGTAAATGATAAATTATGTTGAAAGCTCATTTTCGATTAGACTGCTCAGTACCGTTTCGGGGTATTCAAACCATAAATATTTACATTATGCATGCTTATGATTAGTGTTGGAAGAGAGTGAATATTTTATATATTATTTGTCACTCGTTCGCCTCTTCACTCATGAATCTTTCCCACTGACGTTACAATCTATTTTCGATGAAGGCAATCAGTCTCTCCTTATCTCGGTCAAACGACATTTTCGACATCGCTACTCATTTGTTAAACGCTGTGAAAAATTGATTATAAATCCCGTAACCTACCTACGTATGCTTCTCAAGTTTTATAGCCAATTATTTTCGAAATTTAGCAATAATACTCCAGCTTATCTCCCGACTATAAAATGACCTGGGAGGGATTTTGAAGTGTACTTGGAAATGTTATAAATCATTGCTTGACATTACGCATTGCCACAAATGGACTATGCTAATATCACCAAGAAGGTTATCTGATCTGCATTTTCATTAAAACTATTTTATTACGCAGGAATTCAAAAAGC
>CM063504.1:169410123-169427623 GCA_032207245.1 Pardosa pseudoannulata | reverse complement strand
TAAAGTATTGTACTATACTGCTATTTAATTTATTAATATGTCAGGTTTTAAGCAAATCAGTGCGATTAAAAATTATAAACCATTATAATAATTACAAAATATTTAATTGCATATTATATTTATGGTCTTCAAAATATTAATAATTTTAAAATAAATGAAAATGCAACATAAATTATTACAAGGATGTATATTGAGCTCTTTATATTTGCCAAAAATCATGTAACCCTCCTAATTATATAAATAACACAATTAATTATTCCAACATAAATATTGCAATATTTTCAGTATAAATATTGTATTATTAATCTATATTGCAATTTCAAAGTAATATTATTTTAGCATTAAAATTACCGTCAATAAGAGATATATAAAAATATAATTCCTAGTAAAATAATCTGAAAATCCATAATAATATTCTATAATTAAAACTAAAACTTAGATTTTCTTCTATTTAATAAGAATTTAAAGGTTTTTCAAATAAGTAGATATAACTCATATAAAGATAAACGTTTATTAATTTTACTGTTTTTTCAGAAGTTAAAATTTTAAATTGTATAACAGCTCATTTCAAGTATTATATTTCAAGCTATTAAGGGGTTCCAGATTAACATCATTTTATTTCGTAACTTGATGAAACCTCTTATTTGCTGTACACGGGGAAATAGCTATTTCACAGCCACAATGTAATTCCCTTCAAATACTCCTCAGCCTATTAATAGTTGATATAAATAAAGCTCGTATGCTTTAGGTACATATGTTATGCTCATAGACACGCATATATATATATATATATATATATATATATATATATATATATATATATATATATATATATATATATATATATATATATATATATATATATATATATATATATATATATATATATATATATATATATATATATATATATATATATATATATATATATATATATATATATATATATATATATATATATATATATATATATATATATATATATATATATATATATATATATATATATATATATATATATATATATATATATATATATATATATTTATATATATATATATATATATATATATATATATATATATATATATATATATATATATATATATATATATATATATATATATATATATATATATATATATATATATATATATATATATATATATATAAATATATATATATATATATATATATATATATATATATATATATATATATATATATATATATATATATATATATATATATATATATATATATATATATATATTATATATATATATATATATATATGTATATATATATATATATATATATATATATATATATATATATATATATATATATATATATATATATATATATATATATATATATATATACATATATATATATATATATATATATATATATATATATATATATATATATATATATATATATATATATATATATATATATATATATATATATATATATATATATATATATATATATATATATATATATATATATATATATATATATATATATATATATATTATATATATATTATATATATATATATATATATATATATATATATATATATATATATATATATATATATATATATATATATATATATATATATATATATATATATATATATATATATATATATATATATATATATATATATATATATATATATATATATTATAATGTATTAAGATGGTTAAACTTAAATATTCCTTTAAAATTTCTCCTTTACTTATTTAAAGTCTTTCACATCTATTTTTCCCATCTGTATAATATTTTATTTAAATAAATGTTAGCTACTTAAATTCTTTCAAACCAGTCTCCCAAAGTTAACTCTCAAACAAATGATTATCTTCTGTCCACATGCCACTGTCCCAAACAACTGTCCCAAAACAAATGGTTGATTTTCCAATGACCTTAGCTGCATTCTGACTGTTAAAAATTATAATTCAGCTTCTCGTCTCATGGGAAACTCGGCATCTTCCCTCACTTTGAAAATGGAAAGTGTTTACACTTATCATTCAATGATCTACCCCTGTCTGAGAAACATATCTTTTCTTAGCCTAAAATAAAGTAAAAGATCTACCAAGGACTTCCTTCTAATGGAGCCACGACTGCATAGTACTTAGGCTCAGTCATCGTATAGTTAACTTGAGCAATTAAGCGTAATAGGGTCTATTTTCTAATGTGACGGCGAGAGAAATTTCGTAATCTAAACACACATATATATGCGTAATATATATATATATATATATATATATATATATATATATATATATATATATATATATATATATATATATATATATTATATATATATATATATATGACATAGACGAGTGGTTAAAGCATGGAAGACACATTTCATTTCATGTATACGAACTTCTTTAATATAATCCTTCTGTTCATAGCTATGTCATTTAGAAATCCTTTGTTCTCATAATTTGCAAGAGTGGACAAGAGTGGAGCAAAATTCCTATGCTTCGTAAGCAAAATTCCTATGTCTACTGCCGCGTTAGCTCTTTTACCCTGTATAGTTTCCACTAGTGGGTGTGTCTTTCTCCTATCACGTTGCTGTTCTTTATGAATTCTAACTATTTTTAACTATAACTCGCTTAATTGTTAACCCCCAATTTTAAACCTTATATATATATATATATATATATATATATATATATATATATATATATATATATATATATATATATATATATATGTATATATATATATATATATGTCAATTATATTAAAAAACTAAAAATGCTCACAATTATAAACTCAAACTGCATTAGCTATATATTTATTTGGTATTCTGACCTGAAGAACTTAGATTTGAATTTGCTTTTATCTACAATGTTTTTGACTGTAAGCAAAATAAGATTTTATGGTGGTCTTGCATTCTTTTGTTCTTTTTTAAATTGCTACCGCTCGGAACTACCAAAACAACAGTATTTTCACGCAAAACACGCTGAATATTTCAGAGAAAAATCTTTAAGTCTGTAGATGCTCATGCATTTAAATACCCCTACAGGCAAGTAAAAAAAGGGACTACGAGGAAGATTTGGAAAAATAAATAGGAAAAAAAGAAAATTTTACTCCCCTTCTGAGAGTCGGGGAGAAAAAAGGGAAAGAAAAAAAAAGGATTCGATATCCTTTCGAATTTATTCATGTCGTAAAAGTGAGAAAGAAAGTATCTTTTCTTACCAGCTAACACATAAACGTGTTGTAGATAATAATCACTTGGCTTCTGTGATAGGAATTCGGTAGGGGGTGTCTTACGAGATACAGTGAGTAGTCAGCTGTAAAGGACCGCTGGAAGATTGTCAAGGACGAACACCTTGCTGAAACTTTTTATCAGATGGATGACTACGAGGGTGTCGAGACTTTGTTTGAAAATAAACGGTGCGCATTTGGTCCAACGTATTAAATTGTTATGGCATAACAATGTCTAGTCTGTGTCAAAGTGGAATTCTTTTAAATGTGCTCTCAGTCTCATATTATCTCTTTTTAAATTGTGCCCTACTCTTAAATTCTTCTTCTTTTTATAAAAACAATTATTTAAGTGCACAAGGAGCTATGAATGAGGAACGGTTTGACAAAATAAAACTAAATATAATTTTCCTTATAATTGTCTCTAAGATATCCGGTTTGCTGTATACTTCAAAATCGAATTGAGCTTCTACAAGTTAACGATTATTTTATTTCATTGAAATATGCTTCTGTACCACATGCATGCTTGTGTCAAAAACTAAAACACCTTTTTTCGTAGGTTTTTTTGCACTTAATTGGTGACTGTATTGTTGAAATTTTCCAGGTGTATTGCTATCTTCTTATTCTCTTTGAGATATCTTATTGCCACCAAATTAGATATGATTTAATACCATGAAATAACGAAAAGAAATTGCTTACAGATTAGATAACCATAAATTGTAAAATTTTATATAAATTGCAAATAACGTAAGCAAAAATCTATATCTAGTTTTGTTTTTGTGCAAATAGTAAATATAAAGCAAAAATTAAAAGAAACTGAATAATGATTTCAGAGGGAAACTTCTTCAAATACTGAAATATCAATGAATATGAATTTATTTTATATTTAATACCGTGAAATGACGATAAGAAATTGCTTACATATTAGACAAACATAAATTGTATAATTTTATATAAACTGCAAATAACGCAAGCAAAAATCGATATCTAGTTTTGTTTCTATGCAATTAGTAAATATAAAAATAAATTAAAAGAAAATGAATAATGAGTTCAACGGGAAACTTCTTTGACTACTGGAAACATCAATGAGTATGTTTTGCATTATCTTTTCTTGTAGATTTCCTGACGTACTTTATCAAGCAATGTTGTTTTCACTTCTTTTAAAAATGCAGTTAAAAGTTTAATAAAAAATTTCAAGATACTGTGTTTCGTTTAGAATAGTGAGTAATGTAATTCGGCATGCATATACTAAGTAAGACATGATATTGATTGATTTTTTTATTATTTTATAATTACTTTTTCACCAATATATATATTTCTATGTTTTAAGAGTTTATCTGTTTTATGAATCAATCCTAAGAATGATTTTTGGATTACCTTCGTAGATCATTGATTAGAATCCAAATCAGGAATTTGTATATCAAACCATGTAGGCAACCTTTTATAAAACCTTTATCCACATATTCATCCAAGGAATTACAATCAATTCTATCGAATAATTACCAAAAAGTTGAATAGAATTAATGCATTAGTTAAACTTTCTGCCATTTACTTACGTAAGAAAAATAATAGGAATGAGATGTCAATCAAATACAGTTTCGTAGCTTAACTGGAATAAACTGATTAGAGAAATCGAACCTCAATATTTAGAAAATCGATTTCATTCGGGAATCTGTCTCACTTGAAAGACGGTTGGACGTTTAATAGAATTTCTTGTTAGATCAATAAAATATCAATATTAAGATAAAAAATACTCTCCATTGCATCAGAAGTTAAATCTTTATATAAAAAGTACATTTTATCTTAATTATCTAAAATTGAATTTACTCTGAATTCTAAATGGTAATATCAATGCTAACTATTGAAACTAAAATATTGATTTTCTTTTCCAAATCCATATTTAGCCTTTATAAATATACCTTTTAAAAAGTATTAACAATTCTGTAGAATCAGTTAAATTATTTGTAAAGTCAAACTGAATTATTTCGGACTGTTTTGTGTAAATTGCACTCAGATGAAATTTCTTATACCACAGTGTTTCGTGTAAGCATTTGCCACTCAGTTTTGAATCATATATTTCAGCATATCTCCCCCTTCTTATACAGTAACAGTGTGTGCAATGATAATGTATTTTAAGTATTTTGACTCTAAAGATACCTTATGATTTTAATTATAAATCTTATAAATTACCAAGAATAAGTAAACTTATTTCGATTTAGAAAGACTTATGCGTTAATTCAGGACCCGATCTAGAAGTTAAGATTTCAAGGTTCACTCTCGGTGGTACAGGGAAATGGATGAACGCAAGTATGGAGATACAGGCAGAACCTGCAAGCCGTACACCCAATAGGGTAGGCTCATCTCTGAGAGTGCTCAAGTATGGAGTTACTCCACGAAAAAGACTTCCTTTGAAGTACCTCGGCATTCGAATGTAACGCTACAAATTCTTTGGCAACACAAATCTGCTACATTGTCAAACCAAAAATCGATGCTTCTATATTAGTATCTGCCTTATGTCCACCTTAACGAACATTTTGGTGTCTTCGAATGGTGCTCAAATGTGTATGCATGTTTTCCTTTGCTCAACCCCTGTCAGTCTTCTGTCGGTATCAATCATTCTTTGATTAACCTATTCGAAAAATCAATCTTTTGCAGCTATCGAATCTATTCTGAATATAATGTTATTTAAATGTATATATGTATACATATATGTATGATGTGTTATTTAATGTATAATATATATGTATAACATATATGTATATGTATATCATATCATATCATTTAATATATATCATATATCTATATGTTTATCATATCATATCATATAATGTATATCACATATGTATTTGTTTATCATATCATATCATATAATGTATATCATATAATGTTTGTTTCATATTCTATTGTCTCAGATTATATTTTGTATCATTTTGTTTAAAGTAGATTAATCAATTTTGTTTAATAATATTTCTTTTCAATATATGTGCACCTACTATTTAATACAACACGATTTAGAGGATTGATAGAAGGTATGTTACCCTGAACGTGACTTGAAGTTACGTAGTTAATTATCTTTCTTCACCGTCTCAGTTTTCCCTACATCAATTACGTTAACCAAAAATAACATCAGAAATTTCACTGGGCTTTCTTTCCAGCATTCTAAAACATACTAACATTTTATTGTATTTCTTGGAACACTCTTCTAAATAATAGAAGTAAAAAAATTTCAGTAAAATCCACTACTTACACAAGAAATACCATTTGCCAATAAACCTTCAGATTTTTAATTTTACTTTACATGGAAAGAGTATATGTCGTAAAAAGATTTTTCTTATTTGTAGACTGGATAAAAATGGAATTATTTAGTATTTTGAACTTAAATTACGCATTTGCAAAGCCCTGATAAAAATTATAGCATTTACTATTTTCAGAAATTTCTTTTTTTGTTAGCAATAATGTTCATCTATTAGCTACAGACGTAAAATTTTTATTTCTCTGAATTACTATGTTTTTAAACAAAGAAATAAGTTGTGATATTTTATCCCTAGCTGAAAGCTGCAAATTCTTAAATTTTCTGTACAACTGGACTTTGAGTTTAAACCTTTGAACTAATGCTTACAACTTTTATGATTCATCTCTTATTGCTATTATATAGTTTTAAACTTCATTTGTATTTATTAAATGAGATATACCTAATATTATAGAAAGATTAGTTGTTGAAGGAATTGGTTAAAAATATATAAATTTTATCCCATTTTTGTAGAGTGTTTTTACTGTAGAATTCATTTAACATAAACTTCTTTGAATAAAATTTTAAAAAATATGTTCCATACATAAATCTTTAATAAAAATTTAAATCTCTGTTATTTTAAACTCTTCTGTGTTTAAAAATTGTTTATTTGGAAAATGTTTATCATATGTCTATATTATTTAAAATAGTTTATAAATATTTGTCTTAAATAATATTTATTTTGTGTATTATAATCATTATTTCTGACGCAAATTTTTTTCTGCTTTTAATAAGCTTGATATTTTTATGCTAATATATTTTCTTCAGTTTTAATTAATCTTTGTGATTTAAAACTTAAATCCTCTTTCTTTTTATTTTTCAATACAAATAAGGTTACTTAGTCCAGGAGTAATTTAAAAAAACATTTCACTTATTATTAAATAAATACAGATCAATTCTTATTTTAGAAATACTTTTCAGCCCTTATCAAAATGCCATTTATATGAGGTAGATAAATAACTAGAATTACATTATGTGTTTAGAATTTAGGTATTATGCAACAAATGTCGCCTGCATTGTATTTGGTAAAATAAAAACTAACGAGTGGGATAAATTTAATCATTCAAATGAATTTTATGTCATCATATTATAAGTTACTATTAATTGTGGTTTTCCATTCAGTTAAAACATTTCTTCTTATAATTAAAGCAGACAAGAATAAATAATATCCGTAAACTGCACAGAAATTTATAACAAAGCAATTTATTATTTATTCTATTTGGAGCTACAATTTTTGTTTGGCAATATCTCGTTTTGAAAATAATCTACAAATATCTAGCACCAATATTTTGCTCTTATAATTTTAACTAATAACTAATTTCAGATAGTAATAGGTGATTAATTTTTTTTTCTAATTCAAACATAAGAGATTTATTTATTTTAATATGACACTTGTCTACCATTTTTAAAAATTTAAAATTTAGTTTGTAATTTTTCTTACACAATATCTCGTATTTAAAATGTCTCTCACCAATATTTTTTCCTTTTAATTTTAACTATTAATTAATTAATTTCAGATAGTATTAGATGATTCAATTTTTGCTAATTCATACAAAGTAGACTTATTTAATTTCATATGAGACCCGTCTACCATTTTTAAGAATTTAAATTTTAGTTTGTAATTTTTCTTACACAATATCTCGTATTGAAAATTATCTAAAAATATCTCGCTCCGATATTTTGCCCTTTTAATTTTAACTATTAATTAATTAATATCAGATAGTATTAGATGGTTAATTTTTTTTCTAATTCATACAAAATAAGCTTATTTAATTTAATATGACACCCGTATACCATTTTTAAGAATTAAAAATTTAGTTTGTACTTGTTCTTACACAATATCTCGTATTGAAAATTATCTAAAAATATCTTTCACCAATATTTTGACCTTTTTATTTTAAATATTAATTAATTAATTTCAGACAGTACTGGATTATTAAGTTTTTTTGCTAATTCATACAAATTACACTTATTTAATTTAATATGACACTTGTCTACCATTTTTAAAAATTTAAAATTTAGTTTGTAATTTTTCTTACACAATAACGCGTCTTGAAAATTATCTAAAAATATGTCGCACCAATATTTTGTCCTTTTAATTTTAACTATTAATTAATTAATTTCAGATAGTATTATATGATTAAATATTTTACTAATTCATACAAAATAGACATATTTAATTTACTATGACACCTGTCTACAATTTTTAAGATTTTAAAATTTAATTTGTAATTTTTCTTACACAATATCTCGTCTTGAAAATTATCTAAAAATATGTCGCACCAATATTTTGTCCTTTTAATTTTAACTATTGTTTAATATCAGATAGTATTAGATGGTTAATTTTTTTTCTAATTCATACAAAATAAGCTTATTTAATTTAATATGACACCCGTCTACCATTTTTAAGAATTTAAAACTTAGTTTGTATTTTTTCTTACATAATATCCCGTATTGAAAATTATCTAAAAATATCTCGCTCCGATATTTTGCCCTTTTTATTTTAACTATTAATTAATTAATTTCAGATAGTATTAGATGTTTAATTTTCTTGCTAATTCATACAATTTACAATAAAACGGGTACAATACAATAAGACGGGTGTCTTATTTAATTTAATAAGACACCCGTCTTTCATTTTTAAAAACGGGACATACAATAAGACCGGTGTCTTATTTAATTTAATAAGGCACCCGTCTACCATGTTTAAGAATTTGAAATTAAGTTTGTATTTTTTCTTACATAATATCCCGTATTGAAAATTATCTAAAAATATCTCGCTCCGATATTTTGCCCTTTTTATTTTAACTATTAATTAATTAATTTCAGATAGTATTAGATGTTTAAATATTTTGAAAATTCATACAAAATAGGCTTATTTAATTTAATATGACACTAATCTACCATTTTTAAGAATTTAAAACTTAGTTTGTATTTTTTCTTACATAATATCCCGTATTGAAAATTATCTAAAAATATCTTTCACCAATATTTTGACCTTTTTATTTTAAATATTAATTAATTAATTTCAGACAGTACTGGATTATTAAGTTTTTTTGCTAATTCATACAAATTACACTTATTTAATTTAATATGACACCTATCTACCATTTTTAAGAATTTTTGTAATTTTTCTTACACAATATCTCGTATTGAAAACTATCTAAAAATATCTCGCACCAATATTTTGCCCTTTTAATTTTAACTATTAATTAATTAATTTCAGATAGTATTATATGATTAAATATTTTACTAATTCATACAAAATAGACATATTTAATATGACACCTATCTACCATTTTTAAGAATTTTTGTAATTTTTCTTACACAATATCTCGTATTGAAAACTATCTAAAAATATCTCGCACCAATATTTTGCCCTTTTAATTTTAACTATTAATTAATTAATTTTATATAGTATTAGAAGACTAATTTTTTTTTCTAATTCATACAAAATAAGGATTTTTAATTTAATATGACACCCGTCTACCATTTGTAAGAATTTAAAACTTAGTTTGTAATTTTTCTTACACAATATCTCGTATTGAAAATTATCTAAAAATATCTCGCACCAATATTTTGCTCTTTTTATTTTAACACTCTTAAAAACTCAATTTTGGTCTCGTTTTAACATTTATCGACCAGTTATGGCAATCGCCTCTAAACTGCAGGCGAAACCGCTGATGAAGTTTGGAAGTTCGATAAGCGTAAATGCATTTAGGTGGACTTCCCTACTTACAGCTAAGAGCTTAATTACATTGCACTTTTACGATGAGTCCATTAACTACTTTTCCACCTATGGATATAAACTACGAGGATCGAGTATTACTTTTACAAAACATTGTTTTAATCTAATATTTTCCTCCAGGCATGAAATTTTTATATTAAACTTGCACATTTTCTCGACTGGTTTTTAAACACTTTCGTATATCATAAAAAATGTGATATTTTAAAGCATGATTTGAAAATTTATTTGTATTTTTATTACTGTATGTGGTGACGTTTTTTAGTAAAAAAAAGAATAAATCTTTAATTCTATTACTTAATTATACCTTGTTTTTAAATCGAAAAGTATGAAATAAATACAGGTCTTACACTATTTATTTTTAAGTAATTGTACTTACACTTAATTTTTAAATCTTATATTCCTTCATGTATAATAAACTAAATTACCAATTTAAGTAGTTTGAAAATTTCTCGTTATATAAAATTGAGTTGCTTGATAAATATACACGGAATTTTAAAAAACGTTTTAAATACACTTTAAGTTTTGTAGCTTGTTGTATGATCTTTTTTCAAAAAATACATATTCTATATATAACACATACTCAAAAATATTCATTTTAAAATCTTATAATTAAAATAGCTGATATTTAAAATAATTTTCTTCACCATATGGTATTATCTTATTTAGCATTCCCATCTGTTACCTATAATATTACTTTATATAAACTAGAAAATTAGACAACAGCATAGGAAGGAAAAATAGAATAAACGAAATTACCAATTACAATAGTTTGAAAATTCATCGTTATACAAAATTGTATTGCTTTATAAGCATGCACGGAATTTTCCAAAAACCTTTAAATGCCTTTTAAGTTTTGTATTTTATTATTTTTTTGTATGATGTTTTGTCACATAAATATAAATTTTTTAAATAGAAAGGACTCAAAAATGCTCATTTAAAAATGTTCTGATTAAAATAGCTGTTATTTAAGATAATTTTCGTCGGTATCTGGTATTTTCTTATTTAGAATTACCATCTGTTACCCATAATATTACTTTATATAAACTAAAAAATTAGAGAACAGCATAGGATGTAAAGTTACAGTAAACTAAATTACCAATTAAAATAGTGGAAAAATTCCTCCTTATATAAAATTGTATTTCTTGATAAACATATACGAATTTTCAAAAAAGTTTTAATACATTTTAAGTTTTGTACCTCGGTGTATGATCTTTTGTCAGAAAATACAAATTCTATAAAAAGCACGGACTCAAAAATGCTCATTTTAAAATCTTCTAATTAAAATATCTGATATTTAAGATAATTTTCTTCGGCATCTGGTATTATCTTATTTAGCATTACCATCTGTTACCCATAATATTACTTTATATAAACTAGAAAATTAGACAACAGCATAGGAAGGAAAATTAGAATAAGCGAAATTACCAATTAAAATAGTTTGAAAATTCGTCGTCATATAAAATTGTATTAATTGATAAACAATCACGGTATTTTCAAAAACGTTTTAAATACACTTTAAGTTTTGTACCTCGGTGTATGGTTTTTTGTCACAAAATACAAATACTATAAAAACACAGACTCAAAAATGTTCATTTTAAAATTTTCTTATTAAAATAGCTGATATAAGATAGTTTTTTTCGGCATCTGGCATTATCTTATTTAGCATTACCATGTGTTACCCATAATATCACTTTATGTAAACTAGAAAATAAGCAGATAACATCATATGAATGAAAAATATAACAGCATAGGAAGGAAAGTTACAATAAACTAAATTACCAATTAAAATAGTTTGAAAATTCCTTGTTATATACAATTTTATTGCTTCATAAACATGCACGTAATTTTCAAAAAGTTTTAAATGCACTTTAATTTTGTATCTCGATGTATGATCTTTTGTCACATAAATAGAAAATCTATAAAACGCACGGACTCAAAAATGTTCATTTTAAAATCTTCTAATTAAAATAGCTGATATAAGATCATTTTTATAGGCATCTGACATAATCTTATTTAGCATTACCATCTGTTACCCATAATATTACTTTATGTAAACGAGAAAAATAGGCAACAGCATAGGAAGGAAAGGTACAATAAACTAAATTACCAATTAAAGTAGTTTGAAAATTCCTTGTTATATAAAATTGTATTGCTTGAAAAGCATTCACGTTATTTTCAAAAACGTTATAAATACACTTAAGTTTTGTACCTCGGTGTATGATCTTTTATCACAAAATACAAATTATAAAAAGCGCAGACTCAAAAATGTTCATTTTAAAATCCTTTAATTAAAATAGCTGATATTTAAGATAATTTTCTTTGGCATCTTGTATTATCTTATTTAGCATTACCATCTGTTACCCTATCTACCCTATCTAATTTTGCTATCTAATTTTTCTAATTTATGTAAACTAGAAAAATTAGATAGCCGCACAGGAAGGAAAGTTACAATAAACTAAATTAAAAATTTAAATAGTTTGAAAATTCCTCATTATATAAAATTGTATTGCTTGATAAACATTCAAGGAAATTTCAAAAATGTTTTAAATACACTTTAAGTTTTGTACCTCAGTGTATGATCTTTTATTATAAAATACAAATTGTATATTTTGCATGGAATCAAAACAAATCATTTTAAAATCTTCTAATTAAAATAGCTGATATAAGATCATTTTTTTGGTATCTGGCATTATCTTATTTAGCATTACCATCTGTTACCCATAATATTACTTTATATAAACTAGAAAATTAGATAAATGCATAGGATGTAAAGCTACAATAAACTAAATTACCAATTAAAATAGTTTGAAAATTCCCCGTTATATAAAATTGTATTGCTTGATAAACATGTACTGAATTTTCAAAAAAGTTTTAAATGAACTATAAATTGTGTACCTTGATGTGTGATCTTTTGTCACAAAATAAAAATTCAATAAAAAGTACTGACTCAAAAATGTTTATTTTAAAATCCGATAAATAAAATCTTATAATCTCATAATAGCTGATATTTAAACCAATTTTCTTCGGAATCTGGCATTATGTTATATAGCATTACCATCTGTTAACCAAAATATTACTTTATATAAACTAGAAAATTAGAGGACAACATCATAGGAATGAAAAATATAACAGCATAGGAAGGATAGTTACAATGTGAATAACCATTCCCTTTATGAATCTGAAAATATCATTTAATAAATGGTTTTTATTTGTTCATTGTCATATATTGCCCCTTTTTTCTCTGAAGATCTTGATATAGATTTTTCTCCTCTGAAAAGGATCAGCTTGTCGTTTCAATGAAGACAGCAACCATCATATTGGTATTCCAGAAGCTCTGGCAGAGGCTTTTCATTACTTTGACATTTTGTAAATACTTTGTGACTTATTTTTCACTAACAGTACTGAAACTGTCTGGAAAAACGTCAAAGAGATTGTTGAAAAATTGAAACTGGGATATCATCACATGGCTAATTTTTTAAACTTTTCTAGAATTTTGGCTACATTGTAAATATTTGAGCATTGTCTCAATATTTTGGCAACAGTTAACATGTACACAAAAAATCCCTCTCATTTAGAGTGATTTTTCTTATTCAAGTTTTAGTTATGACAGATAAGTATTCTCCTTCTCCCCCAGTAATATATGAAAAAATTTTCATATGCGACTAAAACACACTCTGAAATTAAAATCCAGTCTTTCTAGAAACAGATTTGTCTGGTTATTGCAATGGATAATATAAAAATAAGTTTATCCATATATTGCATGTTGAAATGAAAAGAAAAAATATAAGATAATGCAGTTTTTTTATTATGTACGTAAACAACATCAAATGCGCCCATACATAATCTAAAAAATTCATTTTTTAAAATTTATCTTACTCTTGTAAAAGTTTCATTATTCTATTTTGGTTCTTTTTAGAAATAGAAATAATATTAAAATCGATATTAATATGTTAGTATCGATATTTATATATTTTTTCTTCTCTAAGCAAATGTTGTTCTTAGGTTATTCAGTTTAATTTTTATACACGAATAGACATGCTGTTTATGAAACAAACATAGAAGAAAAAGAACATCAATAAATTTTATTCTTTGGAGCTTTGAAATTATGAGTGATTTTAAAAGCAATAATGCTTGACAATTTAAGATAAGAACAGAATAACATATTGAAATATAGTTTGGAAATATTTTTCTTCTTGAATGAGAAACTCGTTGTTATTAATCAAGCTTGTACAGTACAACTTTCAATTTATGGTTCAAGTGAAATTTATAAATGAATGGTTTAGAAATTCAGAAAGCTCGTCTGATTTTATTGTAGTCAAATATTCAATTTATAACTATTAAGTATACTTGAGACAGTGTCAATATTTTATTTTAGTTTCATTCATTTCAAGAAATCTACGAAATTTAAATATTTTGTACAGTGCACTGTTGTTGATCTTTAGGTATTATAGACTTGTAAATTAACCGAAAGGTACAGTAATTTCGAAAGTGAAAAGGTAAAGATGAATCTTTTCGGATAAAGATTAAGCATAAGAAATTTCTCACTAATATTAGGTTACATATATCGACTAAGAATGATTAAAACTGTTCTTTTTGACGGGGGCAAGAACTAATTGGATATAGAAAATCACTTTATCTGCTGTTGTTTCACTAAAGATTCTCTCGTTCATGAAGTGAATTAAACAAAAAGAAATCGGAATTACAATTTTTTCTGATATTTTGAGACAAGTGGTAAGAGCACTTAATTATTTTGTAGCTACAAATTTATAGTTGAGTTTTTCAACGCTACTGTTTTGAGACAATTCAATATATACATTCTTAGGTTGTTATTGTTTAAATTATTGTTCAGAATATCCTTTTAACCAAACTTTACAGATACTCTCAATGTGAACTTTGGATGGAGATAAAAATTTAAATATTTTTAAGTTTATAAATTTTTTAGTTTATTAAACGTTTGAGAATATTAAAATATGAGTCATCAATATTAAAAAATAAATCAGCTCAACTGAAATATTTCGATGCGCTTATTAGAACTCCTAGATGTGTCCTAATTGTTTATATTGTTGCTTTACATAACTTTTTTTAATAACGCAGGCGTACTTTCTTGTTAAACATTCACCCATACAATACGGTCGATATTTGCCCTTTTTATTACAGGAGAACTGTATAGGCAGCCAATACTACAGACATTAATACGAAAAACGAAGTGGTTCCTCGTAATTTAAATAAAGAGATTTAGATGACTCTCAGGCTTTGCCTTCCCCTTTCACAGGTATCGTTTCAAATTGAAAAAATCGCGAGCTTATTTTACGAGTCGTTGGTCAGTTCAAGCCTCGATAGCACAAACTTACAGCTATTAATTTGCACCTTGGTCGACAGTGTTATCATGGCTACCTTTATGTGGCATATGATTCAATATGACATATGATTAAGCACAATATGATAAATACGGAAATACTTTTATTACTTAGCTGCATAAGGAAAATCTTATTAGAGAGACATGCAGTACATTTGATTTATATTGAATAAATAATAATAGATACTCAGAGAAAAATTCTCAGAATTAGTATATCCATTGTATTTCAGATATTACGCTTAGAAAGCCAAAATACAAAGTTTGGTTACAAAGTTCATTAGCTTTGTAATAAGGTTTAACATTACCTCTAGCCGACTGATATTTTATATTTCAGTCAAAAGAGCTCTTAAAATTAATTACAAACCATGTTGATAATTTGAAACATTCATGGCCAAATTGTTTTTCTGAACTTCCACAAGTATATATACTCCTATATAAATTTTCAGGCTATTAATAAAATTTTAAGCCTGACTTAAATTTCGACTTTATTTCGATTTCTGACACAAAGCATATTTCAACCTAGATATAGCTCTTAAAATTTTTTTCCAAATGCTTTTGAACCGTTCTATTTACAAAGGAATTAGAATGAACACCGGTAATGGAAGACGGCAACCTACCAATTTGACCATTGTTTGGCTTTAATTTGTGTAAACAGCATACGTAGAGAATACGTATATATATTCTTCTATACATAAAGATATTCATTAATGAAAATCAATGTATTTCAATTTAATAAATCATTTCAATAGTGTATAATTTCTAAAAATTTATTTCTAAAAATGTAAAATTTCTAAAATATATGAAATCACAATATTTCTTTAAAAAATACACAAAACATTTTATACTATTCCTAATGTATCAGCATATTATAAAGTACTTTAGCAGATAAAAATATAAGTTTTTTTCCATTCGAAAGAAATGTTATAAAACAAAACAAATTATGTAAGTTGTCCTTCAAATTGTCATTCAGTTTAAAATATTGAGTTGTGACATCTAATGAAGCATATAGAAGACATTTGCCTACACACACGAGGTACTTTTCTCGTTTTATTCATGAAAAAGCAGAAATAAAAGTTTCCTTATGCAACAATGTTAGGACAGCCGAATTCATTTAACATCATCTATTTGGGAAATCGAAGTTGAAAGAAGGACGCATAAATGAATAGCAACAGTTAGTTTAGAAATAGAAAGAAAGAGTTGAAAGTTTGTATGAATAAGGATGAATATAAAATTATTCAACTATGTAAACTAAATTCTTTTTTCTTAAATTAAATTGGGATTTAAGACATAAACATAATGATGTAATCGTATATGAAAAATGCTACATTTTCTTTGTGTTTTTTTGAAAAGTTTAATAAAGAGCATTTATTTAGGGGATTGTTTTATAGCACTACGGCCTACATTTTACAACACGAGGGGTAATATTTAGTTACGAGATTTTTTGTTTACTTATATAGACTAAAATTTAAATTATGCAAGTTATGAAAGATTTATAAAAATTCGTTTAAATATTTTACTATGGAAATCAGTCCTACGAATACTATTGATTAAAAATATTATTTTCCTCCTATTTCAATATATTTTACATATTTATTCATAATGGATGCATTTGTGAAGTTTTGATTATTTGAGTATCATAAACGAAACATGAAGCTCCTTAATAATACTTTAAAATAAATAATAAATAATATTTTAAGATATATTAGTTGCACTACGATATAAGTATCAATTAAATCTACAAATTGAACACTAAAATTATATCGTCTTGTAGAGAAAGTTATAAAAATTAAATCTATTAAAATATATTTTGAATTAATAAAGCTTTATTTCAAATAAAGCTTTGAAATGTTTAGTTACAAAGACTTTTAAGCAC